>LR738711.1:708158080-708219535 GCA_902687465.1 Secale cereale
AAAATGCCACAACTTACCTCACAGCCGTTAGATGCAGATCTAATGGTCAGAAATGATGGATGGTAGACACACCACCATCACCAACTGAGATTTTTATAGGAGTATATATATATTACTCATGTTATTTTGATAAGGTGAGGGAGGGATGTGGTTGCTTTCAAGATAATAAGGGGTTTTCTGCAAATTGGAGCAGAGAAGTGGGCTATTGTTGCAAAAATGCCACAACTTACCTCACAGCCATTAGATGCAGATCTAATGGTCAGAAAAGACGGATGGCAGACACACCACCATCACCAACTGAGTCTTTTATAGGAGTAGGAGTAGAGAAACATGTATAAATTGTAACATTTTGGTTCTGCTCCTTGGCACGATCGATAGATAGAAATAACGATTGGAAACGTTAGGGCGGGACTATTTCCGCCAGATAAGCAGGGTACGTAGTAGCTAGTTTGGCGCATCGTCGGTTTTGTCACACGCGGTCCGACATGTTCTAGTGTTTCTAGCAAGATGCTGCGCGTTGCACGAAGTTGATGGAAAAGGTAAGCACAACTTATAAATTGACGAATGGAGTACTAGTTATAGTGATGCATATAATTAAGCAAAGGGATCGCACATGTCGATATTGACTGGAACGAAAATGCAACAACACGATAAGAATTAAGGCCACGATGATGCTGCGTTCGTAGTGGTGGTTACAGAAGGCAAGAAGAAAGATGCATCCATCAACGTACGACCTCCTCCTCCTCAACTAAGTGCGCCGGGCCACCGACCGGCAGCTAAGGAGCGACGGCTTTTGTGGCGAGGTTGAGGTGCTTCTCAGCAAAGGCATCCAAGGCTTCTAGTCGGTTGAGGAAGGCCAACGTCGTAGCGTCCTCACTGGCATTGTAGATACCTATGTACACGATTTGCTCATACACGTGGATGTGTAGGTCGACGAATTCTTGCAGGGCGAGGCGCCTCGTGGCGAGCGCGACCTCCAGGTGGATATTCTTCGTGGTGTCGGCGGGCACTCGCGGGGCCACCAGTGCTTCAAAGAGGTTCCGGCCATGGAGGCCGATTAGGGTGGCAGGCAATGAGGAGCCATGGCACGCGGGCTGGAGGAGTACGGCAATGTCGTCCGCGAGCTTCTTCAGGACGGTGAACTTGTTGGTGGTGGCAACGATCATCTGGTCCAACTGAGAGTCGTAGTTGGCATTGACGGCGGGCATCCACCAGCCGGTCGCCAGCACCGTCTGGAGATGATCCTCGGCACCATGCCGTAGGCTGACGTCATGGACCATCTGGCACAGCCGCTGGCCGCTCGCGCGCATCGCCGCCATGGGTCTGCAGTGAGCTCTTTTGCGCTTAGTGTAGGTGCTTAGCCAAATGCTTAGGTGCGTACGATGTGGTAGATGCATTGGAATGGAGGGGTGCCTTTATATGAGGGCAAACTGTGTTGCATTCACATCGTGCAGCCTCTTTTCCCGGTCCTCCTCCCATTACTTCCCTCATGCATTAATTGAAGGAGGATGCATTGACCGTTCAACATTTCGGGAACCGCTACTCCCTCCCTCATCTGCATTAAAGCCGTATCGGGAACTGCGCCGCCCGCTGTCAAATCGAATAGTACTGCGCTGTCCGATGCATGTCTGGCTGAACACGCCTCCTCGCCTCCATCAAAACCCTCCGTTAAACCCACATGCAAATCGAGAAACCTACTCTGGCCACACATCCGTTCATGAGCAGGCCAGAATTAACGCAACACCGGCCGAGCTCCTCCCGTCCGCCCTCAGTTTAAACGAGGCCAGACACCGGCCAAGCTCCGATCATCCGCCCTCTATTTACACGAGGCCAGACAGACAACGGGCAAGAATCGCACCCCTCCGCCGCTCCCCCATCTCCTCCTTTACCATTTTCTCCACTCTTCCGATGGCTTCCGAGGAGCCGTTCTCCGGCATATTACCCGGCTGGGTGACCCGCCCAGCCCTCCGGATACGGGCGAGGCCGCCCGGTGCTTCACCAACCTCGCTTGACCTGACGAAGCCAGTTGCCACCCCAAGCAGGCGCGTGGCTCAGCAACTCGCCGCTCCAGTTCAGCTTGATAAGGAGTGGCGAGTTTCTCCACTCCGGCACGGCGGCGAGCACACCGATACGGGTGTCGTCGCTGCCGCATCATACCGCGCCACCAGTGTCTGCGGTGCCGCGCCTCCCGTGTCTGTGGGCGCGCCTCCCGTGCCTGCGGCAGCGCCATGCAGGCAGAGACAGAAGCCGGGTGCATGGAGAGCGACGAGTCGATAGCCAGCTTCTCCGTGTCCGCCGCCGTCATCGAGGAGAAGTAAAACACGGGAGGCCCCCGCCACTTGGGTCACATGAAGGCCACCGCCGAGGCGACGACTCCGCATTCAGGTGGTTTCTTTGCTTCTTCGTCTCTTCCGAGGACCTTCATCGACCCCGCAAAGTGTCTGCTCGACATGAGGAAGACAAAGGGATCCGCGGGCGGCCATTTAGATTATGTACTCCCTCTCCAGCTGGCGAAAAATTTTTGTTCTAAGAATGGATAAATTGTATGTATCTATAACTAAAATAAGTCTTGATACATCCATTTCTAGGACAAGTATTTCCGGACGGAGGGAGTATTAATTATACCAATAGAGCCGGATTGGCACCGCTTAGTTCATGTAAAAGTAATGAAATCCATCATGTTTATATGAAGATCCGGCTTTTTTATACGAAATCCTTCATGCTTATATGAAATCAGTCTGTGTTTGCACGAATTTCATCTGGTTGGTTAGAGTTGTGAAAATGTATGCCGCTGGCGTTTGATGTCGTCCTCCACGGAAGGAAGCGGGAGGAAATTTGCCGGATGCCGTTGGAGATGCTCTTATGCTAGAAATAATAGAGTGACATCCAATCCATTTGAGTTAATTGCATGTATGATTGTCCCTCTATAAAAAGTTAATTGCATGTACAGTGTACACGTGACTTGCAGGGTGGCTACAGCTTCGTACAAAAAGTTAAAAAGAAACAAGTCCATCCTTCATCTTGTATTCTAAGTACTCTGTGGGTTCCACTGTCAGTACAGTAGCGAAAGAAGTATATATTAAATAAGTAATATATAATATATAAAATCTAAAGTTAAAGACAGAATTCAAACTCATGTCATCGCGTTGCGAGCATCCGGCGCTAACCAGTCCAGCACATTTTTGTTGTAGACCATGCTGGAGATATATCTCCATGTCTACTCTTATACTCCATCTGTTCCTAAATATTTGTATTTTTTAGATTTCAAATGGACTACCACATATGGATGTGTATGTAGACATATTTTAGAGTGTAGATTCACTCATTTTGCTCCATATGTAGTCAATTGTTGAAATCTCTAAAAAGACAAATATTTAAGAACGGAGGGAGTAGAAAATAGAGTTGGTGATGATGGTGTGCGTGCCATCCTGCAATATAGGCCGTCCGATTTATATCTAACGGATAGGAAGAAAACTGTGGCAATTTTGCAAAAATATACCCACACCCCTCTCCACGTTCGCAAATACGGCCTTCCCTCGTTCATCCTTTTCTCTCACAAGATAAACTACTCATACAAATGCATCTTGATGTTCCATGCAACGCACGGGCATCTAGCTAGTTTCTTTTAAAATAGTTACTACGATAATTGGGTTGAAGTGATATATTTTATGTCTGCCCCGAATGATTTCAGATTCACTAGTAGTAACAAAGAAAAGGTTGCCTTGTTAATTAACAGAAAATAGGGTGAAAACTATCACTTGAGGCCGGTACAAACGAGGCACACTGGTTTCAGCGTCATCGTCACTACAGCTGTGCGCGCGAGAAGTCTACATATCGAGGGGGATACTGAGCGAGGCACATAGACACAATGTTCGAGAGAGAAACCAATTGACATATTACGATCAGATCGAGTTGTCACCCTTCTGTTGTCATTGTTGGGGTGGGGGAGGGGGAGGGAGAGAAAGACGTGTCGAGAGTGTGCGTGGTAGGCATAGAGGCACAACTAGCGAGTGTGTGTGTGTATGTGTGTGTGTGTTTGAAAGAGTAGTAGATAGATTACTATCAAGATCGAGGTGCCACCCTACTCCTTCGGTGTCGGGTAGTGTGTGTGCATGTGTGTGTGTGTGTGTGTTTGAGAGAGAAGTCAGTCGATAGATTAGTATCAAGATCGAGGTGTCACCCTACTCCTTCGATGTTGGGAAGTGTGTGTGTGTGTGTGTGGTTGTGTGGGTGTGGGTGTGGGTGTCGGGGGGGCAGTGACACTTACATATCCCTACTCTTATAAAAACAGAGTTGGTGATGATGGTGTTCCTGCCATACTGCAATATAGGCCATCCGATTTATACCCGACGGATAGGAAGGAAACTGTGGTAATTTTGCAAAAAGATACCCACACCCCTCTCCGCATTTGCAAATAAGGCATTTCCTCGTTCATTCTTTTCTCCCACAAGATAAACTACTCATACAAATGCATCTTGATGTTCGGTGCAACGCATGGGCATCTTGCTAGTAGGGAGAAGGAGTTTGTGTGACACATATCTAGCTATATTAAAGGATAGGTAGATAGCATTTGTGCGAGGCATACTTAAAGCATCACGAGGATAAACAAAATTATGTGCATGCAAGTGCCGGAAAAAATGAAGCGAGAAACAATGTGTGTGTGTGCGCGCGCGCGCGTGTGTGTGTGTGTGTGTGTGTGTGTGTGTGTGTGATGGCCTGGCTTATTAGGTATGATAGACTACTCATATCAATAAGGAATTCCTTCTTTTCTGGGAGCCCATTCGGATAGAACTCCAAAGTTAAGCGTGCTCAGCTTGGAGTAGTTTCAGGATGGGTGACCGACCGGGAAGTAGCTCCCGGGTGCACACGAGTGAGGACAAAGTGTGCAGAAAAGACTAGTATTGATATGTGAGGCCAGTCTAGATCCCTCCAGGAGTAACGACCACCGGCGGGTGTGTCCGGGGCGTTACAAGTTGGTATCAGAGCAGACTCTCGCGGTTACACGGATGTTTGCGGACAGTTTGCAGTCATGTTGTGCATGACGTTTGTGACCTGTCGTGGCACACGGCATGGCACATGTGCTGTCCTGGAAGCACAGACGGTTGTGCCAAGAGGGAACGTTCCTGTGGCCCGACGAGGACGTCGGTTCCTCTGAGTGAGGGTGTATGTGATGGCCTGGCTTATTAGGTATGATAGACTACTCATATCAATAAGGAATTCCTTCTTTTCCGGGAGCCCATTCGGATAGAACTCCAAAGTTAAGCGTGCTCAGCTTGGAGTAGTTTCAGGATGGGTGACCGACCGGGAAGTAGCTCCCGGGTGCACACGAGTGAGGACAAAGTGTGCAGAAAAGACTAGTATTGATATGTGAGGCCAGTCTAGATCCCTCCAGGAGTAACGACCACCGGCGGGTGTGTCCGGGGCGTTACAGTGTGTTTGTGTGTGTGTGTGTGTGTGTGTGTGAGAGAGAGAGAGAGAGAGCGAAATCTCAAAACAAAAGGTGCTCTATTGGAATCCCATTGTATGTATTCATATGGTTCCGGAACTCGAGTTAACCTTAGGCGTATGTGTGAGAGACATTATTATACTTTGAGACATTAGTGGCTGTGGGTGGGCGGAATTAAAGGGGTGGGCGTGTTCGACACAGAGAGCGTGTGTGTTTCTGTGTGAGAGACTTGTAGGACGGGGTAGAAAGACGAATTCTAACCTTGACGGAGGGAGAGAAATACACGAAGTGCGCGTGTGTGATTCCGATGCCCACAGGGAAATGAGATATGTATGCGTGTGAGGGAGATTGCACAATTCATTCACGTATCACTATCTAGCGATCGTGGACGTGCATCGCTTGAACATAAATCAATATCTACTTCGTATCGTGGCCAGAGGTGCAATATCAATTCAACGGTATAAAGATTGGACACTCACATATCACTTTTTTCTATTTAAATAAACCTTTTCAGTTGTGCATGCCAAAGTTACGGTGATGTTTCTTCAAACAACCAATGTAGTTATCATGTACATGCACCCTTGTTACTCTTGCATTCAAAATCATTAGTCTTGGATGATTTAAGGTTCTATTATGAAGTAATATATGTAATATTCATATATGAATTCAACGGGTACGCATTTTATGAAATGGAGGCTATGTAATCATATGAGGTAACACTTTTAAGTAGCGGACTACAATATCCATTTCTTTTTGTGCGCCTCTACACTAGCACGTCAATGCATTATGTTTAAAGTAAATAACCAATTGCAATAAATTATCTATTTACACGAGAAATACATAGGCTGAGCGTTTGATCCTTCTTTTGTGAACGCTACACCCGTACGATTGGCCGTGCCCGTGTGAACGTCCAAGTTATCGGCGCATCATCCCGAGTTATTGTCTTTTTTCCTGGGTGGACTTCACACCAGTTATTAACTGCTGACGCGTGCCCCGTGTACACAGTCTCGCATGACCTTCCCGCTAGCACGGTCCAAAATTAGTTGAAACTGGATACGAACGATCCCGCGGGCGGCAAAATCTCCCGCCTCCTTCTAAAATTTCCGCCACCTTAGTCTTTAGCATGTGAAAATCCCCTTTTGTCCTTGGTGCATGGAGACCAACAGTTACAATACCGCCCTCATCTACATAATAGGTCGAGGCTGCTTTGGTAACTTCCGGTTTCCCCCACTACATGGCACCCCCATTTCCTCTTCCCTCCCGCAAAAACGACTAACTCCACAGCACCAGAGCATCTCACATCACGTCATCCGTACTTCATCGGCCTTTCTCCCCTCCCCTCTCGAAACCCTAGACTGCTCATCCACCGGTGTACCAGAGCCCATTCACTACCAGCGGCGTCCACCTCGCTGGATCTGCTTCTGCGGCCGCATCTACCCCTCCCACCTCCCCTAGAAACAAGTAGACTTCTCATCCACCACTGTACCGCAGCACATTCAGTGTCGGCCTTGTCCACGGTGCCGGATCTGCTTCGTCGGTACTCTCGTCAACCGTAGCGCATCTGCAGCGGCTCATTCGTACTCCCCATCGGAGATGCTTCGTCCACACCCCCCCGGAGCCGCCCCACCGACGCCCCGGTCGACCACCTCTGATCCTCTTTGCCGACACCTTCATCAACCCTACCGGAGCCGCTTCGGCGACACCATCGTCAACCCCACCGGAGTAGCTTCGCCTATACCATTTTCAACCCTACTAGGGCCGCTTTGCCAACTCATTAGTCCACGGCCTCATATCCGCTTTCTCGCACCCTATTCCAACCTACCAGAGCAGCTTCTGACGCCCCGTCCACAGCCGCAAATCCGCATCATCGACACCATCCTTAACCCAACCACCGGAGCAGCTTCACCTGCGCCCTCGTCCACGGCCACAGATCCGCTTCACCCACACCGTAGTCCACCCTACCAGAGCCGCTCCATAAACACCCTACTCGACGGTTCTAGATCTCCTCACCGGACCCCGACAGCCAGCGCAGCGTCATCACCCTTGACGTTTCTAACCTGATTCCCACCGTCTGGAAAGATGCCAAGCACCCGCCACGGCCTAGGTATTTGTCACCTTTAAACCCGTCCAGCATCACTTGCCTGATGTACTTCAAATATACTAACAGGTCGTTGTTACCTGTTATGCAGCTGGAAAAAACTACAAGGACGATGTTTCTTCTGGATCTAACAGCTTGGCCAACCAAGATCCTGGATCGAGGCATTGCTATGATCTTGTAAGCGTATCTCTCTCTCTTGTATTGTTCTGTGCCTGCCAGCGTGCTTTGCTAGGATTTTCGACCAGTAATCCCTTTGTGCAGGCAATGATTTCTACTACTGGCTGCTAAATTAGATATGTAGATGTCATACATGATACTACCTCGTACCTCCGTTCCTAAATATAAGTATTTCTAGAGATTCCACTATAGGCTACATACTGAGCAAAATGAGTGAATCTACACTCGAAAATGCATCTATATACATCTGTATGTGGTCCATACTGGAATCTCTACATAAACATATATTTAGGAACAGAGGCAGTACATTACACAAAATCGTAGGTGGCATGTAGGAATTCCAGTACACTACATTAGGCTCCCTTAGAGTGTGTGGTAGTCCAGCACACAGAGTCATGGAGTTTATGCTATGCACACAATCATTAATTGGTGGTTTAAATATGCACAAGGGATATGCAATGTATTATCATGTAGAGATGTCTGAAATTAGCCGAGTCAACTTGCAGATAGGGTTACACAATGAAAAAGTACAAGATGTATGTGGCAATTTCATGGAACATCGCAAAAAAAGGAGAGCCAGCGGTGAGCCTATACAGTGTGCTATGGTACGTCACTCCTCCATTGCAATCATCGTGACATGTTATTTGTATGTCAGTTCTATTGGCCAAGTTTCTTAGGGACAGTTATTACGAGTTATCCTAAGAAAATAAGCACCTGTGAATATAAGCTCCATGTAATAAGCCAACCAGTTCTTTTCATTGCGTTTTCAGCTTATCTTTGGTATGATCAGTGAAAAGTCTAGATTGCTTTATATTTTTTCATTTTGCTGCCCATATGAAAATTAATTTGACTTGCAAACATCACAAATTGAACCCAGTGTAGTAATTAATATGATAGGAAAACAGACCATCACTATTTGCTCAAAATGCAAATACAAAGATACCATCTACTTGGCACAATATACTTTGGTCAATGTTTTCCATAGAGATCACACTGCCTAATTTAAACAAAAACGCATGACCATCACTGTTTGCTTTGATTACTTGATGTTCTTGACCTAACACTCTAACAGAGCTTGTCAACGATTTAAACACTAAGGGCTACTGTAGTGGGGCCTTTTCTAACTCATAGGTGACATAAAGGTTTGGTTGTACACTAAAGTAGGCTCTCCAAGAGTACCTGGAGATCCAGTTCGAATGTATGCCTAGTTTTTACATAGTGCAGACATAGTAAATGCTCATTTCATTGTGTGCAAGTGCAAGAGATGCGGCATGTTTCATTATGTGGTGTTATTTTGTTATAATCTCATCCTTTTGTGTTCACAGACTGGAAAGTATGCATATTTATCTTCCAAGGAGACGAGTAACTAGTTTGTGTCACCTTGCAGAGGGGGTGCAATGAAGATAAGATTGAGGATTTCCAAGTGCAAGATGTTAGGAAGGAGCCTTGCAAGAGAAGTAGGAGCTACGCTGAGACTCTTCAACCTGTTAAGCTAAGTCACTGTATCCAACTCAACAGTTCAATTCTTTGTTTGTTTCATGCATAGTTAATTGGCTCTTTTCAATTGTTTTATTTGTCCTCAGTTAATGAGATGCCCAAAGAATGATGCCTGATGTTGGGTACTTGTATAACTATTAGTTGACATAATTAAAGGCCTTGCCATTTAATTACTATGCCGAAGTATGCCTGAAGCTTTGAAGTCTATTAACCAACTATTATTGAATGAGGCTCACAATCTAGTTTATACTAGGCTAATGATTGCATAGTTTTGCTTGCTGTAGTATGTTTGTATGAAATCATCTGCTATTCATTATGCTTCCTAAGACTTTAATTGAGCTACAGAATGGCCAGCTGCTTGCTTACTTCTACGCAACGTGCTGCCTAAATTTGTAACTTGTCTGTGTTTTGGATTGGGCCCCAACATCATGCTCCTCTGGTGAGCTAAGAGAGATTTCTGTATGCAGGCTGCACAGACTACCTTTTTTATAATTTTTAAAATATCACCTGCTTATGCTTCATGACGTGTAACATTATTGTTAGTCCTGTTTTTCCATGTACAAAATAGTTTATCTTGCTCGCTTCACTGTTGTAACTATATTTTTGCCCTAATCATGTGTACTTACATAAACATTTCAAGATGAAGTGACATCAACACAAAGATCTGCGAGCAGTGCGGCATGGCCGTTACCAAATGATTATGGATTGGAATTGGAATGCGTTGATGTTCTCGAGCATCAACTAGAGGTGGCAAGACAACGTGTACATGATTCTGAACGTACAATCAACAAGTTGAGACTGGCATGCATGTATTAGATGCAGGAGTCAAAAAATGAAACAAGACACTGCGGTAACAATGAAGGAATTGGAGATTTTGTAGACTGAAATTTGTGCTATCTAAATCCGGCCAATCCTATTTTCTGAAGAGATTATAGTTCAAATGGTAAGTTATGTTGATGCGTGTCCATGATGCATGAGTTATATTTGCTCAGTGTATGTAATTTGCTCTTTGTGTATGCTTTATTATCACTGGTGCCGAACCATAATGCCCAGTGGGTATAATCGGCAGTAATTTATTTATTGTAGGATTATTCTATGTTTCTATGCCTTAGTCTCTTTATTGTATAGTGTATGATTTTTAGAGGTGATAGTATAGAGTAGGATAATTCTTTGAATATGTTATATCGTTCAAACGGGGGCCAACTCGCCCAAACGTTGTAGTGACCATGGCCCTCCACAGGCCGTACGATCCATGGGCCATCTACGGGACGGACGATCCATGGCCTTCTATGGCCGTCGGAATCGTGGACCTTCTATGGGTTGTTGGATCCGTGGGCCTTCTATCGGCTGTCGGATCCATGGGCCTTCTATGGGCCAGCAGATCAATGGGCCTTCTATGGGTCGTCGGGTCAATGGGCCTTCTATGTCCGGTCGGGTCAATGGGCCTTCTACGGGTCGTCTCATCTATGGGCCTTGTACGGGCCGTATAAGGGGTCGTAAACGGGCTAGAGTGGAAATCGTACATTTTATGGGCTGACCATAACGGGCCGTTAATAGGCCGTATTTGATGATGCTATGAAAATGACCCAACGTATTAACGGGCCACAAACGGGCCGACTGTAACCACGGGCTGAATTTGGCCCACAAGCAAAAAATGACAGTAACGGGCCGAAAGTAAACGAATGCTGGAAATGAGCCCAAGAATAAATGGGCCCTGAGAAGGCCGAAAGATAACATGGGCTGGAAACGGCCCAACAGAATAATGGGTCGTTAATGGGTATAAAGTGATACATTGTTCATTACGCGCCAGTTTTACCACGGGTCATTAATGGGCCGAGTGTTACTAAGGGCCTCATATGGGCCAAAAGACGTCATGGGCCATACATGGGCCGGAAGTTAAAACGGGCTGGAATTATATTGGACGGCCCAGATGATGCTACTGGGCCTAATTCGGATAGGCCGTAAACGGGCCCTAGTTTAGCGGGCTGTAAATGGGCTATACGCGAACAGGCCGTTAACACGCTTGTCGTGGGCCGGCCCGCCACCTTTTGACCAAGTCAAACGGGCCGGCATTTTCATATGAATGGGCATCTGTTGGGCCGTGCCACGTGTCGATGTATCATAGTCGCTTTTGGTCCAATGAGTAGATGACGCTATTGGGCCTAATTCGGATAGGCCGTAAATGGGCCCTGGGTTAGCGGGCTGTAAATGGGCTATATGCGAACATGCCGTTAACAGGCTTGTCGTGGGCCGGCCCGCCACCTTTTGACCAAGTCAAACGGGCCAGCCTTTTCACAGGAATGGGCCTCTATTGGGTCGTGCCACGTGTCGACGTATCATATGCGCTTTGCGTCCAATGAGTAGATGACATCTGTCCCAACGGTGAGCCGACACGTGTTTCCTCCGGCCAATGATGATTTTACACGTGGAAAATCCCCATTGGTCGGGGTTGTTAACGGGTTATCGGATCCAAAACCAGACCTGAAAGCTTAACGGCGTTCCGTTACGGTGGATGCCATGTGTCGGTCACCCTTGACGAAAGCACTTCTATGACGCGATTTATCGTCATGGAAGTGGACACTTCCGTGATGATAATTTTGGTAATGTCATGGAACACTACTACGACAGCACAGGTATGACTATCTTGATTATGTCATAAATTTGTCATGGATGTACATGCATGACAGAAAACGTGACCTACTGTGACAAACATGTATCATCACGGAAGTGTATTTTTTTGTAGTGTAGGTGGTCCAGCCTCACCACAAACTCGATCAGCGGGGATGCGAACGTGGCCAGCGACAGTGCCCTGTGATCTCCATAGCGTGCATCCTCTTGGCCACCGCACCTTCTTCCAAATTGTTCGTCCCAACTGCAGCATGTGTTGGTAATCTGGAGAAACAAGTCAATTCCCTTACCAGCAAATCAATACTACCTCTCGATTGCCGGTTTCACCAGAAAGCCCGCCGTCGATGACCGCTGAAGCACTCTAAACTGATCAAGAAAATTACATCAGTGATGAGTACAGCTTGTATAATCTGGCTTTTTTGTTAACATTCAACGGCGATAATCCCTTCGTTACATATTAGTTGTTGTCGATTTTATAGTACACTAATATGGAATGGAGAGTACACTAAATAAGTAATAATCCTCAGGCACTCTGGAGAGTGCGGACTGAAGGAAATATGCCCTAGAGGCAATAATAAAGTTATTATTTATTTCCTTATATCATGATAAATGTTTATTATTCATGCTAGAATTGTATTAACCGGAAACTTAGTACATGTGTGAATACATAGACAAAACAAAGTGTCCCTAGTATGCCTCTACTAGACTAGCTCATTGATCAAAGATGGTTATGTTTCCTAACCATAGACATGAGTTGTCATTTGATCAACGGGGTCACATCATTAGGAGAATGATGTGATGGACTAGACCCATCCGTTAGCTTAGCACTATGATCGTTTAGTTTTACTGCTATTGCTTTCTTCATGACTTATACATGTTCATATGACTATGAGATTATGCAACTCCCGTATACCGGAGGAACACCTTGTGTGCTATCAAACGTCATAACGTAACTGGGTGATTATAAAGATGCTCTACAGGTGTCTCCAAAAGTGTTCGTGGTGTTGGCATAGATCAAGAATAGGATTTGTCACTCCGAGTGTCGGAGAGGTATCTCTGGGCCCTCTCGGTAATACACATCATAATAAGCCTTGCAAGCAAATGACTAATGAGTTAGTCACGGAATGATGTATTACGGAACGAGTAAAGATACTTGTCGGTAACGAGATTGAACTAGGTATTGAGATACCGACGATCGAATCGCAGGCAAGTAACATACCGATGACAAAGGGAACAACGTATGTTTTTATGCGATTTGATCGATAAAGATCTTCGTAGAATATGTAGGAGCCAATATGAGCATCCAGGTTCCGCTATTGGTTATTGACCAGAGATGAGTCTCGGTCATGTATACATAGTTCTCGAACCCGCAGGTTCCGCACGCTTAACGTTTGATGACAGTCGGTATTATGAGTTTATGAGTTTTGATGTACCGAAGGTAGTTCGGAGTCCCGGATGAGATCACGGACATGACGAGGAGTCTCGGAATGTCCGAGACGCAAAGATTGATATATTGGACGACTATATTCGGACACCGGAAGTGTTCCGTAAAGTTTCGGAAATAACCGGAGTGCCGGGGGTTACCGAAACCCCCCGGGGAAGCTATGGGCCTTAATGGGCCATAGGAGAAAGAGAGAAGGAGGGCCAGGGCTGGGCCGCGCGCCCCCCACCCCTTGGTCCGAATTGGACAAGGAAGGAGGGGGGCGGCGCCCCTTTCCTTCTCCTTCTCCCTCTCCTTCCTTCCCCCCTTCTCCCTCTTGGTGATTCCTACTAGGAATAGGATTGCAATCCTATTCCTAGTAGGATTGCTCCCTTGGCGCGCCATAGAGGGGCCGGTCGGCCTCCCCCCCTTGCTCCTTTATATACGGGGGCAGGGGGCACCCTAGAACACACAAGTTGAATTGTTTTAGCCGTGTGCGGTGCCCCCCTCCACAGAAACACACCTCGGTCATACTGTTGCAGTGCTTAGGCGAAGCCCTGCGCCGGTAACTTCATCATATCCGTCACCACGCCGTCGTGCTGACGAAACTCTCCTGTGAAGCTCAATTGGATCAAGAACTCGTGGGACGTCATCAAGCTGAACGTGTGTTGAACGCGGAGGTGCCGTACGTTCGGTGCTTGATCGGTTGGATCGCGAAGAAGTTCGACTACATCAACGGCGTCACTTGACGCTTCCGCTTTCGGTCTACGAGGGTACGTAGACACACTCTCCCCTCTCGTTTCTATGAATCCGGTAGATAGATCTTGCGTGATCGTAGGAAAATTTAAAAAATACTACGTTCCCCAATACGGACTTCCAGGATGGAAAGGAAAACTGTTGAACAAGCCTGGCAGGGTGGCACTTGCGCAGTCCGTTCTCACGGCCATGGGAACCTTCCACATCACCGCTCTCAACCTGTCGAAGGGGACCCTGAGAAAGATTGACAAAATCATCCGGGCCTTCATCTAGCCAAAAGAAGACCAATCTCAGACTTTGGGTGGTCACTCCCTTGTTAACTGGAAGACCGTCTGCCGCTCGAAGCATTTGGGCGTCCTAGGGATCATGGACCTCGAGAGATTCGTTCGCGCACTGCGTCTCCGGTGGTCGTGGCTACAATAGACTGATCTAGAGAGGCCATGGGCGGGATCTGAGTTACCATGCGACTAAGCAGACGTGAACCTCTTTCGCGCGTGCACCTCAATTACGTTGGGCAATGGGCAAAAGGCCCTCCTCTCGCATGACAACTGGACCGGCAGCGGGCCCCTCAAGCTTCTAGTTCTAGAGCTTTACAAGATCACCTCCAGATAGAACAGATCGGTGCACAATGAACTCACGAACGAGAACTGGATCAGGGCGGTGGCCAAACTTCAGACCATGCAGCAACTGCGAGAACTTGTGACTCTCTGGGAGCGGATCAGTCAGACAACCCTTCTGCCTGCCCAAGAGGATGCATTCACCGGAACTTAACCACCTTTGGGGCATACTCTGCTGCTTCGGCTTATGGCGCGCAATTCTTCTGCTCCTACACATGTTTCGACACGAACAAGGTCTGGTCCGCAAACGCTGAGCCCAAGTGCAAATTCTTCGCCTAGCTCGCTCTACACGAAAGAATCCTCACCGCGAATATGGTGGTTGTGAGGGGATGGCCTCATGACCCTAGGTGCCTGCTATGCCTCCAACAGCCGGAAACATCAACTCACATCTGCAAGGATTATCCCTTCATGGTCGCGGTCTGGAACTAGGTGAACACCTGGACAAACGAGGCCGTACCAATCTCAGGCTTCCTCCCGGAGCCAGGAAACGTGTCCGACTGGTGCGACACGACGCTGACATCTGTAGGATCGAAAGTAGGTCTAGAGGGGGGGTGATTAGACTACTTGACAATATAAAAAATCTGCCTTTAGATCATGCAAAGTTTTTGGCAGTTTCACAAACAAGATCAATTCAAGTAACACCCTACACATGCAATTCTAGAGTATATGCAGCGGAAAGTAAATTGCACATGTAAAACGGAGGTGGAGAAGATCAAACGCAGTTTGGTGACACGGAGATTTTTGTCGTGGTTCCGATAGGTGGTGCTATCGTACATCCACGTTGATGGAGACTTCAACCCACGGAGGGTAACGGCTGCGCGAGTCCACGGAGGGCTCCACCCACGAAGGGTCCACGAAGAAGCAACCTCGTCTATTCCATCACGGCCTACGCCCACGGAGGACTAGCCTTACTCGGGGTAGATCTTCACGAAGTAGGCGATCTCCTTGCCCTTACAAACTTCTTGGTTCAACTCCACATCATCAAGACGGAGGCTCCCAAGCGACACCTAACCAATCTAGGAGGCACCACCCCCCAAAAGGTAATAGACGGTGTTGATGATGATGAACTCCTTGCTCTTGTGCTTCAAATGATAAACTCCCCAACACTCAACTCTCCTCACTGATATGGCTGTGGTGGAAGAAAGATTTGAGTGGAAAGCAACTTGGGAAGGCTAGAGATCAAGTTTCATATGGTAGGAATGGAATGGCTTGATCTCAACACAAGGGTAGGTGGTTCACTTCTCAGAAAGTGTATGGTAGGAATGGTGGTACTTTCTGATGGCTCTCCTCACGAATGAAGAGGGGGTGGAGGGGTATATATAGCCTCCACACAAAATCCAACCGTTACACACACATTTGACCAATCTCGGTCAGACCGAAGTGAAAACTCGGTCAGACCGAAAGTTCAAATATAGTGAATGTTGGGATTTTCGGTGGGACCGAAAATACCATCTCGGTGAGACCGAAGTGAGTCAAAGGTTAGGGTTTGCCATTTCGGTGAGACCGAAAATATAAACTCGGATATTCCGAATTGATGTCAACTGATCACAGAAGGTTGGCAGCCCTTTTTCGGTGAGACCGAAACTCAGAATCGGTTTGACCGAGAAGCTAGGGTTTGGAGAAACAACTGAAGAGGTTCATCTCGGTGGGACTGAGTTGGATGAATCGGTGTGACCGAGATGTTAGGGTTTGTAGAGATAACTTCATCTCGGTGAGAGTTGGTTTGACCGAGATTACTTATGGGTGTGTGTTAAGTAGTGAATAGTGCTGATAGTTGAGGGAGTTAGATCACCAAGCACTTGAGCAACAAGAACATTAACACAACCTCATCCCCTTTTAATAGTATTGGCTCTTCCTATGGACTCAATGTGATCTTTGATCACTAAACCAAAAATGGAGTCTTGAGTTTTTGCCAATGCTTGTCTTAGCATTTTGAGGGGTCCACTTCTTCAGACATTTCCATACCCATATCATCGAACTTCTCTGAAATGATTCTCAAGATAATATTAGTTCAATGATATATATGTTGTTATTAATTACCAAAACCACCTGGGGATTAGTTGCACTTTCAATCTCCCCCTTTTTGGTAATTGATGACAACATATAGATCAAAGCTTCGACAAAAGATATAATCAATGAATAATATCGTCGCTTTGAGAAGTATGTGATAAACAAGAGCTCCCCCTAAATTTGTGCATTATGTAAAATTTGCGTTTGAATGCAAATGCACAATCGATTAGGATTATGGGTCACTCTTCCATGTCACATACATCTTGGTGGAGCGCACAAAATGATAAGAATGAATAACATGCACTTAATCACCAAGACAAGAGTAAATAGCCATACAATAAGGAATAGCATAGGATAAGCAATAAGCACACATTAAAGCATAGTATGGCTAAGCACTCATTAAGGTAGCATCAAACGTAGTAGCAAGCACACTTAAAGTATCTGGAACCAAAAGAAACCAATGTATCTCAAGGAAAACCGGCAAAAGAACGAAAAAACGAAAGAGCACTCTCTCTCTCGAAGCCCTATGATCTATAACAATTTCTCCCCCTTTGGCAACAAGTTACCAAAAAGTTCGAAAAGGTATAGAGCTAAACGTCACTGCGGGCTCGGCTGGCTGCTCCCGTCTGGGTCGATGTCGGTGTAGAGATAGCTGCATCTGCGAAGACCTCTGCTGATGTCTGCGGTGGAGGAGTGGATGCTGGAGCTGTAGGAACTGCTGGAGCTGTAGCTGGTGCTGAAGTGGTAGCCCTGGAGTCTGTCACTGGGATAGCTGCAGATCTGGATCCTCTGGGAACCTGAGCAGCCTGGCGATGAGAGTCCTGGACTAGATCATCCTGCATAAGCTCTGCTCTCTCCTGCCTAGTCTCCTCCATGTCTGCCTCAAGCTTGTTGACAGACACCTGAATCTCAGTCAGCTTCACGTCTAGAGCGTGGATCTTGTCCTCGACAATCCTCTCAAGGCTTTCCTGAGATTGCTCAATGCTGGCCAGGCGTTGTTCAATTCTCTGGGTCGCTTCAAGAATCTGTTCTCCAAAGCTCTTTGGCTTAGCTGCTGCTGCTGCTGCTGCCTCTTTGTCAGCTTTGGCTTTCTTTGCAGCTTCGATCTTGGCTTGCCCTTCAACTGAGGTGGGATCCTCTTCATCCATCACAACTACGTTGTCCTCATGCTCTGGCTGCAGTGGCAAGTGCTTCCTATCCAACATGAATTTGCCCGTGCCAAACTTGGCGTTGATGAGCATCTGTATCTGCGGTGCAAACCCACATGACCTCTTTTGGTCAGCTGCAGTCCTCTTAATGGTCTCTACCATCAAGTCCATCACCTTAAAAGGTGCCTTCTCATCGAGAATGTGCAGCATGTTGATAGAATAGCCTCGTATCATCCGGTGGTCACCTGACTTAGGCATCAAAGTATGCCTCAGAATAGTATTAGTGGTGGTCAGACCTGCCTGGAGATAATACACTGAGCCGAGCTTCCATCCCTCCAAATCAGCAGCTGGGATCTCCTTGTACATATTCTTCATAGAATCATGACTCTTCTTAGGAATCCCATAGACATCAATGTCGTCCTCTCTCTGCACAGGAGCGTTCAGAAGTTCTGCCCATTCTGCAACAGTCGAAGAAAACCGTTGACCTTCAGTCATCCAGGTGATCTTGCCATCGGGGTAGAAATGGGCTGTGGCATAGAACTGCATGATCATCTCGTCATTCCATGCTGTCAGTTCTTGACCCACAAAATCAGCAACTCCACATGCAGTAAAGCTCTCATGCACATGGGGAAAGAAGTCCCGGTGCTCTTCACTGTCAATGTACTCCCAGTCAACATACCTGGTGTCAGCAACAATGGGCTTCTTATCCATTAGCACGGTCTCATAGAAATCCTGTTGCTCTCTGGTGTGGAATCTGGGGTCCACAACAGTCCTTCTTCTAACGGCATATGGATCAGACTGTCTCCATAGCCTGAGACCTTTGTCCTTCCTTGCCTTCATGTCCTCAGCTTGAGGATGAGCATCATTGTGGAGTGGCAACTTGGGACGGAGCTTGAGCAACACATGCTCTTCATCTGACTCAGAAGGTGGCATCTCACCTTTGTTCTTCTCAGAAGCTGGAATGCTTCTGGTTGTCCTCTTGGGCTTCGCTGGAGCTGCCTTAGCTTGAGCAGGCTTCTTGGGCTTGGAGGAGGCTTGAGCCCGAATAGCATCACCCATGAACTTAGCTTTCTGAGGAGGAGGCTGGGGTGCATCTTCTTCTTCTTCTTCTTCAGCAACATCTTGAGGTTCAGCATAAACAACCCTCTTCCTCTTGGAAGTCTTCTTCACCTTGCTTGGAGCTGGCTCTTCCAAGATGAGCTTCTTGGCAACTGCTGATTGCTTCACTTTACTTGTGCCTTTCCTTGTTTGCTGCCCTTGGTGCTCTTTGGCAACCACATTCTTCTTGGGCTTGGAGGTAACTTCCTCAGCAACAAAGTCGGAATCCTCGTCATCAGAGGTTCTCTTCTTCCTGGTTCTCGTAGCTGCGGGAGGCAAACCACTAGGGGTGCTCCTCTCACCATCATCACTAGAGCTGCTTGCAGGACTTGTATCTGCCTCTGGAATTTCAGCAAATGGTGATTCAGACCTGTTCTGGCTGTCACTGACATCTGACATGGCTGAAAGACCTGTGAAAAGATAAGGTATAGGCAGAATGGAAGAGTTATCACAACTGCAGAAGTTTTTGAAAAAAATGAGTTAAAAACTTAGTTTTGAGTTTTCACAGAATGTATTTCGGTCAAACCGATTTCAAGTTTCGGTGTAACCGAAGTGTTCAACAGAACCTACACACCACTTTCGGTCAGACCGAAATGGGTTTCGGTCCTACCGAAAACTTAGGGTTTCACAGAAACTTCAATTCGGACATTCCGATTTCCACAACTCGGTCAGACCGAACTATGTAGTGCAATGGTCAGAGACCAAATCGGTCAGTCCGAGTTTCAGGAATCGGCTTCACCGAGATGCATTCCGTGGAAACCTAAACCTAAAATTTTTCCTCGAAACTAGAAGATCTGAACAATGTATTGGGATCATATCAAACGTGGATTGAATCAGGGCAGTCCTATCATGCAAGAATCAGAAGTGGAGCATGAAAGGGATCGGGACACACCCTAACTTGGTGGTGTCCCTCTACGGCGGCAACGGCGGAGAAGATTACCGTTGACGGCGGCGGAGACCTGCGGCGAGGGCGCACAGGTGACGACGGCGACGATCCTTAGATCAGGGCGGCGGCAGCAGGGGTCTTGGAGAGCGAACGTTTGAAAGGAATAGATCGCGCGCAGCCCTCAGTATATATAACCCCGTGCTGTCGGTGGGACCGAGTTGAAAAACTCGGTGTCACCGAGATGCATAATTGCAGTGCAGTTACGCATATCGGTCAGACCGAGATTTTGAACTCGGTTTCACCGAGATGAAACCTAGATCAATCTAAGTGTTTCGGTTGGACCGAGATTGGGAAGCCGGTCAGACCGAAATGGACTTAGAAGGTTTTGGAAGTCAGCCTTAGACGAATCGGTGGTTCCGAGTGCTCCTCACTCGGACTGTCCGAAAAAGACTTGTTCAAAGTTGTGATATAAGCATGAATAGAATTTGAGACAAGATAGCATAGATAGCTAGGGAAGGTGCTTAGGCATTCTTGTCCATCCATTTGGCCAGAAAAAGAAACCAAAACAATCAAAACCACAAATGGATGTCCTTGAATGAATAAAATCATGCATTCAACATGCTCACACAATAAGATAGCAACTGAAATATGTGTCAAACATGCACAGCCAATCACTCTAGCTACTAGCACACAATTTGTCGATGACTAGGTCATCTATATATGAGTACATTGACTTAGGAGCCAAATGAGAACATTTGATCATAGGTCATACTCATCGTTTAAGCACAAGTGGGGTTACCACTTTTACATAAAGCATTTATGTGTTCACATCATTTGGAGATGCTTTAGCTCAATTTTTAGAGCAAAGCTCCCCTAGATGTGAGAACCCCTTTTAAAGGGTCAAACTAACCTTGGGTTGTCGTAGAAGACTTCATGTAGATGTTGAAGATGTGGATGCTCAATGTTGATGTAGATCATCAAGAGTTGAGAGCTATCCTTGGATTAGGGCACTTTCAATACCTACATGGGTTAGTCCCACAAGGAACAAACAAGAATATCCATGGACATAGAGTGAAGTACACAAGAGATGATGTCCATGAACGCAATGATTACCTTGTCCCTTGACTTACCAACAAGAGGGTTTGTGACTCCATGAACAAGTGCATGATGTGGAAGTTGATTGCACAAGTTCTTGCCAAAATGAATATGAGTGAAGTTTGTTGGCGGAGTCACCCTCAAGAACCTACTAGTTCTTCTTCTTTGGGATCCACATCATCTTGATGGGAATCCTTGGTGTTGTAGTTGAGCTTGACGAAGTAGAACTTGATGTGTCCTTGGGAACCCACTTGACCATGGCTTGAGGTGCTTCAATGAATGCATCAATCTCCTCTTGAAGCTTGTCCTTGGCCTTTAGCTTGTGGTCTTGTGGTGGAAGGTCATCTTGAGCTTGTTCCACATTGGAAGAAGTAGGATCATACTTCTCCTTTTGTGAAACAAACTGTGGAGTAGGATATTGACCTTCTTCCCACTCAACACCTTCGGCGTTGAACTTTCGCTCAAAACCAATCCCTTGATTCTTCCGGTGTCTTCCTTGTTTGCGAACAATCTCCTCAAAGTTTTTGCTTCCGGCAAGACTCTTGTAGACACCTTTCTCTATGATTTCCTTCAATAAGCTATTTTCTTGCTCAAGTGTAACTTGGCTTGAAACATTGTGAAAGTGCAACTAATCCCCAGGTGGTTTTGGTAATTAATAACAACATATATATCATTGAACTAATATTCACTTGAGAATCATTTCAGAAAAGTTCGATGATATGGGTATGGAAATGTCTGAAGAAGTGGACCCCTCAAAATGCTAAGACAAGCATTGGCAAAAGCTCAAGACTCCATTTTTGGTTTAGTGATCAAAGATCACATTGAGTCCATAGGAAAAGCCAATACTATTAAAAGGGGATGAGGTTGTGTTAATGTTCTTGTTGCTCAAGTGCTTGGTGATCTAGCTCCCTCAACTATCAGCACTCTTCACTATTCAACACACTCATAAGTAATCTCGGACAAACCGATTCTGCAAACTCAGTCCCACCGAGATGAACCACTTCAGTTATTTCCCCAAACCCTAATTTCTCGGTCCATCCGATTCTGAGTTTCGGTCTCACCGAAAATGTTCTGCCAACCTTCTGTAACCATTGACAGCATTTCGGAATATCCGAGTTGTTGTTTTCGGTCACACCGAGATGGCAAACCCTAACCTTTGACTCACTTCGGACACACCGAGATGGTATTTTCGGTCCCACCGAAAATCCCAACGTTCACTATATTTGAACTTTCGGTCTGACCGAGTTTTTACTTCGGTCTCACCGAGATTGGTCAAATGTGTGTGTAACGGTTGGATTTTGTGTGGAGGCTATATATACCCCTCCACCCCCTCTTCATTCGTGAGGAGAGCCATCAGAAAGTACCACCACTTCTACCATACACTTTCTGAGAAGTGAACCACCTACCCTTGTGTTGAGATCAAGCCATTCCATTCCTACCATATGAAACTTGATCTCTAGCCTTCCCAAGTTGCTTTCCACTCAAATCTTTCTTCCACCACAGCCATATCAGTGAGGAGAGTTGAGTGTTGGGGAGATTATCATCTGAAGCACAAGAGCAAGGAGTTCATCATCATCAACACCGTCTATTACCTTTTGGGGGGTGGTGCCTCCTAGATTGGTTAGGTGTCGCTTGGGAGCCTCCGTCCTTGAGATGTGGAGTTGAACCAAGAAGTTTGTAAGGGCAAGGAGATCGCCTACTTTGTGAAGATCTACCCCGAGTAAGGCTAGTCCTCCGTGGGCGTAGGCCATGATGGAATAGACAAGGTTGCTTCTTCGTGGACCCTTTGTGGGTGGAGCCCTCCGTGGACTCGCGCAGCCGTTACCCTCCGTGGGTTGAAGTCCCCATCAACGTGGATGTACGATAGCACCACCTATCGGAACCACGACAAAAATCTTCGTGTCACCAAACTGCGTTTGATCTTCTCCACCTCTCTTTTACATGTGCAATTTACTTTCCGCTGCTTATACTCTAGAATTGCATGTGTAGGGTGATACTTGAATTGATCTTAATTGTGAAACTGCCAAAAACATTGCATGATCTAAAGGCAGATTTTTTATAATGTCAAGTAGTCTAATCACCCCCCCCCCCTCTAGACCTACTTTCGATCCTACAAGTGGTATCAGAGCTTTGGTCTCCATTGTTTTGGTTTCCATTGCATTGGACTCCATAAGCTTGGTTTCACAACCTAGGAGAGTATGGCGTCTAGTGAGGGTAATTATCGTAGAGGTCCTTACTTTGATGGTACAAATTTTGCTAGTTGGAAGCATAAAATGAAAATGCATATTCTTGGTCATAACCCAGCCGCATGGGGCATTATTTGTGTTGGTATGCAAGGTGATTTCTTTGAAGAAGGAAAAGTTCCGGATCGCAAAGCTACACCGGAAGAGTTGCGGATGTTGCAAAACAATGCTCAAGCTTGTGACATTCTCTTCAATGCTTTGTGTCCCGAAGAGTTCAACAAAATCAGCCGTCTTGAGAATGCTAAAGAGATTTGGGATACTTTGGTTGAAATGCACGAAGGTACTGAATCTGTGAAGGAATCAAAGCTAGATATTCTTCAAGGTCAACTTGACAAGTTCAAGATGAAGGATGGTGAAGGAGTCGCTGAAATGTACTCTAGGCTTGCTCTCATCACAAATGAGATTGCTGGCTTAGGAAGCGAAGAAATGACCGACCGATTCATCATTAAGAAGATTCTCAGAGCTTTGGATGGAAAGTATGACACCGTGTGCACTTTGATCCAAATGATGCCAAACTACAAGACTCTCAAGCCAACTGAAGTCATTGGAAGAATTGTTGCTCATGAGATGACACTTAAGGATAAGGAAGAGCTTCACAACAAGTCGAGTGGTGCTTACAGAGCTACAAGTGATGCTCCTACTACCTCAAGTGACAAGCTAGTTTCCAATGAAGAGATAAGCCTAATGGTCAAGAACTTCAACAAGTTCTACAAGAATAGAGGCAAAGAAAGAAGCTCAAAGTCTAGATCATATGATGGAAAGAGATCTTCTAGTCGTGATCGAAACTGCTACAATTGTGGAAGACCCGGACACTTCTCAAATGAGTGTACGGCTCCCCACAAGAGAAGAGAAGAATCTCCAAGAAGAAGAGCAAGAGATGAGTCACCTCGGAGAGAGAGAAGGAGTAGAGATGATCGTTATGAACGAAGACCCTCTCGGAGAAGCAAGGATTCGGAGAGGAAAGACAAGTCATCAAGGAGCTACACAAGAAGAAGACATCAAGCTCATGTTGGTGAATGGGTCTCCGGCTCCGACTCTGACAGTCAATCCGATGGAAGCTATCACTCCAACTCCGACTATAGTCAAGATGAAGGTGTTGCCGGACTTGCACTCGTATCCTCCAACTCCAACTCCTACGACTTATTTGATTCACCAAACGAGGGAATTGGAAGATGCTTCATGGCTAAAGGCCCCAAGGTAACACACCCTGAATTCATTGACTTTGATAGTGATGAGGATGACTTACTTGGTGAAGATGAGCTCTTGCATGATAAATCTAGTGAGCTTAGTAATAATGAAAATGCTAGTAGTCTTTATAGTCGAGAAGAGTCGAATGACAATGCTATGAAGGAGATTGAGCGTCTAACTAAAGAACTAAACACTCTTAAGTTAGCTCATGAAACAACTCAAGAAGATCATAGAGAGCTCCTAAGATCTCATGAGAAGCTACGCTTCGAGAAGCTCACTCTAGAGCAAGAACATGAGTTTCTAAAAGCGATCAATGACGATCTTCGAAAGAAGAGTTCTTCATATCTTGCCAAACGACTTCTCTTGTCTAATTTCTTGCCACCTATTAAGACTAAGCATGACAAGCATAAGAAAAATTCTTCCTCTAGTAGTAACAATAACAATGTCAAATCTAATGTTGTTACTTCTAGTAGTTCTCTTGATTCCACTAACAATGTTTCAAGCCAAGTTACACTTGAGCAAGAAAATAGCTTATTGAAGGAAATCATAGAGAAAGGTGTCTACAAGAGTCTTGCCGGAAGCAAGAACTTTGAGGAAATTGTTCGCAAACAAGGAAGGCACTGGAAGAATCAAGGGATTGGTTTTGAGCGAAAGTTCAACGCCGAAGGTGTTGAGTGGGAAGAAGGTCAATACCCTACTCCACAGTTTGTTTCTCAAAAGGAGAAGTATGATCCTACTTCTTCCAATGTGGAACAAGCTCAAGATGACCTTCCACCACAAGACCACAAGCTAAAGGCCAAGGACAAGCTTCAAGAGGAGATTGATGCATTCATTGAAGCACCTCAAGCCATGGTCAAGTGGGTTCCCAAGGACACATCAAGTTCTACTTCGTCAAGCTCAACTACAACACCAAGGATTCCCATCAAGATGATGTGGATCCCAAAGAAGAAGAACTAGAAGGTTCTTGAGGGTGACTCCGCCAACATACTTCACTCATATTCATCTTGGCAAGAACTTGTGCAATCAACTTCCACATCATGCACTAGTTCATGGAGTCACAAACCCTCTTGTTGGTAAGTCAAGTGTAGGATCGAAAGTAGGTCTAGAGGGGGGGTGATTAGACTACTTGACAATATAAAAAATCTGCCTTTAGATCATGCAATGTTTTTGGCAGTTTCACAATTAAGATCAATTCAAGTAACACCCTACACATGCAATTCTAGAGTATATGCAGCGGAAAGTAAATTGCACATGTAAAAAGGAGGTGGAGAAGATCAAACGCAGTTTGGTGACACGGAGATTTTTGTCGTGGTTCCGATAGGTGGTGCTATCGTACATCCACGTTGATGGAGACTTCAACCCACGGAGGGTAACGGCTGCGCGAGTCCACGGAGGGCTCCACCCACGAAGGGTCCACGAAGAAGCAACCTTGTCTATTCCATCACGGCCTACGCCCACGGAGGACTAGCCTTACTCGGGGTAGATCTTCACGAAGTAGGCGATCTCCTTGCCCTCACAAACTTCTTGGTTCAACTCCACATCATCAAGACGGAGGCTCCCAAGCGACACCTAACCAATCTAGGAGGCACCACCCCCCAAAAGGTAATAGACGGTGTTGATGGTGATGAACTCCTTGCTCTTGTGCTTCAGATGATAAACTCCCCAACACTCAACTCTCCTCACTGATATGGCTGTGGTGGAAGAAAGGTTTGAGTGGAAAGCAACTTGGGAAGGCTAGAGATCAAGTTTCATATGGTAGGAATGGAATGGCTTGATCTCAACACAAGGGTAGGTGGTTCACTTCTCAGAAAGTGTATGGTAGGAATGGTAGTACTTTCTGATGGCTCTCCTCACGAATGAGGAGGGGGTGGAGGGGTATATATAGCCTCCACACAAAATCCAACCGTTACACACACATTTGACCAATCTCGGTGAGACCGAAGTGAAAACTCGGTCAGACCGAAAGTTCAAATATAGTGAACGTTGGGATTTTCGGTGGGACCGAAAATACCATCTCGGTGAGACCGAAGTGAGTCAAAGGTTAGGGTTTGCCATTTCGGTGAGACCGAAAATATAAACTCGGATATTCCGAATTGATGTCAACTGATCACAGAAGGTTGGCAGCCCTTTTTCGGTGAGACCGAAACTCAGAATCGGTTTGACCGAGAAGCTAGGGTTTGGAGAAACAACTGAAGAGGTTCATCTCGGTGGGACTGAGTTGGATGAATCGGTGTGACCGAGATGTTAGGGTTTGTAGAGATAACTTCATCTCGGTGAGAGTTGGTTTGACCGAGATTACTTATGGGTGTGTGTTAAGTAGTGAATAGTGCTGATAGTTGAGGGAGTTAGATCACCAAGCACTTGAGCAACAAGAACATTAACACAACCTCATCCCCTTTTAATAGTATTGGCTCTTCCTATGGACTCAATGTGATCTTTGATCACTAAACCAAAAATGGAGTCTTGAGTTTTTGCCAATGCTTGTCTTAGCATTTTGAGGGGTCCACTTCTTCAGACATTTCCATACCCATATCATCGAA
The DNA here is from genome assembly GCA_902687465.1 of Secale cereale. Lineage (NCBI taxonomy): Eukaryota > Viridiplantae > Streptophyta > Magnoliopsida > Poales > Poaceae > Secale > Secale cereale. The sequence continues at coordinate 708,184,928 of LR738711.1, forward strand.
CTTCTCTGAAATGATTCTCAAGATAATATTAGTTCAATGATATATATGTTGTTATTAATTACCAAAACCACCTGGGGATTAGTTGCACTTTCAACATCACAATCCAAGAAGGTGCGCAGGAAGGGTAGCGGGAGAATCATCTACACATTGTGGTCGATCTGGAAGGAGCGAAATAGGCGTGTTTTCACTGGACAACAACTGACGCACCGCGAGGTTGCGGCACTAGCCCTAGACGCAATTAATCAGCATGACCTGGCATTTGCAGGAAGCTTGCCAAATAGGAGTATTGGCTAAACTAGTTTTTAGATCAGTCTTTTTAGTGGTTCCTGGGACGTTCCATACTGACGCACCGCGAGGTTGTGGCACTAGCCCTAGACGCAATTAATCAGCGTGACCTGGCATTTGCAGGAAGCTTGCCAAATACGGATATTGGCTAAACTAGTTTTTAGATCAATCTTTTTAGCGGTTCCTGCGACGTTCCCTAAAAACGCTCGCCCCTATGTAAATTGTGTTTTTTCTTTATCCCTTCTATAAGAAAAAGGCAGTCCTCCTCCCAGTTCCTAAAAAAAAAACTGTATATGACCATGTGAATTTAACACAGGGGCTTATCTTGGATTTGTTTCCCACATAAACCTCGAGAACAAGTATTGGATGACCAGCAGCAGGGACATATTCTGGCATTCTTTCGGAGCTTGGAATTTGGGTTTCTGAGAACGAATTGTTTCCTGTCATTTTGTTGCCCGCTAGTGCATGTTAGATTACTATAGGAAAAAGAACCAGCGTCTTTTTCTTACTTTAGGGCATGTACAATGATTGATAAGATAGTCTTATCTTAAGTTTTGCATGTAAATTAGATACGACAAAAAAAGATGTCTACAATGGATCATCTCTTAGCCTTATCTTCAATAATTAGTTGTTTCTAAAAACATGGTGAGACAAATTGTGGTAAGAGATCATCTCTTAGCTTTTCTTAAATAAGAGAAGACAAGCCTTCTCTTATGATTTCTCTCTCATCCACCTCATCATTTATCCTACGTGGCACTCTTAAGATAGAACCATTGTACATGCCCTTAGATGCCACCAGGAAGAAGAAAAACAGTGCCTTTGGCCTTTTGGGATTGGGACAAGAGGTAGGAGGGACGTGAACCCGCATTTGACGCTGGTGACAATCATACGAGTCAACTGGGCGACAGAATGATGATTTTGGCTCATCATGCACCCTCTGCTAACTAATAATGTGATTGATTCTACGCCTTGGTTTTCTTTTCAAGCGGCATTTGAGCCCAAGTATGCGTAGAAGCAAGCACGATTCAAGTCCCACAGTAAGACATTATTGATCCTAGCCGAACAGGCATGATACTAATTAGTGACCGCAAAATATTCTAAGAACCTGTCACAAACAGTAAACTGAGGGACTACGGCAAGTTTAAACAGCGATCTTTCAATGTCTGTTCCGAACATGAGACACCGACCTATGGCAGTTAGTAAACCACCTTATTCACCACCGAACATAGCTGCTCACAATGAACACCTAGGGACCGAAGAACTCTTCAGGAACGTGAAACTTCAGACCGATTGCCTATAATGGAAAGTACAACAGAATGTCAGAACAGTGTAGAGCCATTTAAAGCTTCACCAGTTAATTACTAACCATCAAGTAGCATAGCGAACAAAAACGTTCAAACAATAAATAGCTTTTGGTGAAAGAAAGGTACCGCAGAGAAGTACATAAACCTGATGGGTGGGGGATTATATATGAGATAATCCAGCTTTCTAGAGGAAAAATGGAATTATTTTTGCACACTAAATTATTTTAGATGGAACCAGCATTCTGTAAACTAGCTTCAAGTTCAACTATAGTCTATTTCATCGGCGATTAGCAAAATGGCAAACTTACCAATAACAGGGATTTGGAAAAGGGTATCTTGGATTTTATCGTATCATTCTGACATGTTGCCTCAGCTAGCAAGTAGGGTCTTATACCCATCTAAGGACAATACCGCATGAAGAAGTCAAAATGATAATGGAACTAGAACTAGAACAGGTAACCTAAAGTTAAGGCAATTCTAAAACTACTTCAACCTGCACCTGTTCCCAGAGCCATGCTGGGCAAATTCTGAGCGCACTGAGTTCATTATGATGGGCTTCTTACTATTGTGAAAGGATGTTTAAATAATTTATTCACATGGACTTATCAAATTACAGAGTAAATCATTCACAGCTCAGCTTATGAATATCCAATTAACAAGTTCTCCTGACACACAAAGATGGCTGGAAAATCCTGGTTATAACCAAGGGTTCTAAGGCTAGCTTTCCAAACTCCAGATGAAACAATCGTGCTTGATCTGATGGTACCTATTACAAAGCTTTAAGATCTACTACCTCTGAGTGATCTAAAACGTCTTATATTTGTTTACAGAGGGGGTATATCCTATCTAACTGTTATCTGTCGCTTTTCAAACTGTGTCTCCTTAATTGATTGCATAGCTAAAAGAATAACTTTCAGATAGATAGTTACTCCCTCCGTCTGGAAATACTTGCCATCAAAATGGACAAAAAGAGATGTATCTAGAACTAAAATACATCTAGATACATCCCCTTTTATTCATTTTGATCACAAGTATTTCCGGACGGAGGGAGTACAAGTTTAGATGCTGATGTATGGTGTGATCAGGTCTCAGTTTCTAAATAAAAAATATGCTTCTAAACCCAGTTCGTTGCCATTTCCATAAATGAGTTAATGACAAGTACAAGTGTGAGGGGCATTTCAAGTAGCTCAAGGGTAGAGGTTTTTTCACCATACCTTAGCGAATTCTATATCTGCGTCACTATGATCATTCTCTCTCCCAGCAGCATCACCAACATAGAAAGATCTGAAAAGGCATGGGAAATTTCAGAAGGAGAGCATGTAGCACGACCAAATCCTAAGGAGAAAAAGGTGTGGCATGAATTCTTGCAGCAACATACTGAACGGACTCAGAGACTTACACTATAAGAACAAGGTGGGCAATACTAGTTTGCATAACAGCATAACTCATGTTTAAGCTGTGGAGGCCCTATTCTTTGTGGATTTAGCAGCAAACTCAGAACCTCGGGTGCTATAATGGAGCTTCATGTGCTGATCACTCGGCCTAAAGCCCTAAACATAGGATATGTGGTGAATCTTACACGTACTACAACAGTACTTTCATGTAGATCACAAGGACAGTCTTGTGAGTGCGGTTGATATATAAGCAAGTTAGCAAAACAGGGGCATGGCTCCAAGAAGCAATTGTCCTGAATGAAAGCATGCCTAAGCAACACATGCAGCTCACAGTAAAACAAACAAAGAAAATGAACCGTGTGCATGTCAGCTGCTTGTCCAACAACCACATACGAACAGAGATAACAAAATTACATTCAAAATTAAATGTTTAAGCTTACGCCCTATGAAACTAATCAATTCAAAATGGTGACTCTGGAAAAAAATCAGAAATAGAATGATTACTGGTCCATGTCGATGGCAATTCCAGAATTGAAATGCTCTGCCATCAACCACCACATTCCTGAATTTGGTTTGCGAAACAGATCATCCGGCGTGCCTTTTCCTTTCCCTGTACCACACGCAATGAAAACCTGCAGGAAAACACAAGCACAATAAGCTACAACTCCTATTATTATGATTTATTATGTCAAAGGATCAATCAGAAACTTAAGTGACACATTTTAACACAAATATTAGAGAAAAGAAGATAGGTTAGCAGAATACCTGAATAGGGACTTTAACGCACTCAATAAAGTTGTCAAGGCGTCCAACTTTTGAGTCAACAGCTTGCTGCCGCTTATTCTTCCAGCGCTCAATGTTTGACTCATTGGTGAATATGACCTGCCAACACCATACAACATGATTTTGTATTAACCGGCCATGTGTATACTTATCTTGAAACGGAGTACACAGATACAGAAGAAGAGTAAAGTGATGGAATCAAAACAAGAAAGAAACTAACCAACTTGTAGCCATCATTGTACAGGTTTTGCAACTTGTCAGGAATTGATTTATGCTGTAAAGACCACTTGTCTGCACCAATGCTACATTTGTAGTAGATCAAAAGTTATCAACTGTCTCCCTAGTGTAACAGCTCATATAAGAGAAGCATTCAAATCAGAAACTCCATTTATAAGTCAGTCTCCGGAGATCATATCGCACAAGCCAGCACCTAACGGTTATACTCACGACCATCAGGTAAGCATTTTTTTTCACAACTCGAACTCTAGTAGATCTAGGTAACAAATATTTTTCTCCAGAGAAGGTTACTCGAAACGGACGGTTGTAAAAAGGGACACCGCTTAGGTCAAAAACACCAAGACAGGGGCAATGATGAATGATGAAAAGTTGTGATTTCCTACAGTATAAGATTCTTTAAGATCAGTGTATCATACTATACATGTTCTTCAGAAACGTGTGGTAATGAGCGCCCTATGTAGAGAGCCCACGTCATGCATGCATGTACTAAACTTTTTTTAATCAAATTTTCACATTTTAATAAGAAGCCTTTTGGATTTTAACACACATCATTCTGCATTTCCAGTTATGACAAGATGTAGGACACATTAGTCCATAGCTTACAGATAGATGACATTATATGAGATTGCCCAACCAGACAAACATTGCCCATAGAAACAAATCTTTTTTGTAGCAAATCAATTAAAATGTGTCTTCAGTATAAAACCATGAATATTTGATACCGTACTCACAGAACAAGCAATGTAGAACACTCTTATCAAACATAACATATTTTAAGAAGGGAAATTATATAATACATCTTCACTGAGGTTTTGGCGAGGCACCCGTCGAAATCAAAGGCAGCAATCTTAGCTGAAGCATGAAGGCCATCATCCTGAACATTAGAATTGCACAAAGTTACTTTCTGACAATTTTACAAGACGGTATGTAACCAAAAGTAGTAGAGGGATATAGACTGTTTAAGAATAAAATAATTCTTCAGAACTGTTACTTTTTTTTTCTCAACACACCTGCTCACGGAAAATAACGGTGTCAAAAGCCTTCCAATGAGTGGGAAGGGTAGCATCCTGCATCAACAGACAACAAGGTGTGCATGTAGTAACTCAGTACAATAAAATGTTTATCAACAGCCAAAGATAGAGAAACACCTAGCTAGGAATTACAAGGCTACCTTGTATGTTTTCTTGATATCAGAAGCCGAAAAGTGTATCGCTGTACCAACTGTTTTGTTCCCTGGGGACGACTGTTATGGAAAACAAAACCAGCATTATAAATCAAATAAATAACCATGCAGCTGAGCTCCAAGGTGAAGTTAAGAAAACAAAAAAGGGAGGAGGTCGCTGCAGTATAAACCTTTTTCGCTCAAAAAAAGTGACTTGGTTGCCCTGTCAACATTACCCCACTTCACAGCCTTGGTTATTTAACTGATTTAGTGTAGTAGGATTCTTTTAGAAAATGTGTAAGATACAAAGATGTGTACTAGCCATTTCTTAGGAAGGACTCTCAAAATAAAAGGATCAGCATTCACCACCTTGGTAAAGAACATAGAATGTGGTGAAGTGCAAGTTATAATAGGCTAACATCTGATACTACCTCTGGCTTATTCATGGAACTTATCCAACCTTAGTAAGGAAGCTTCAAGCGAAACTTAGAACTATAAACGTCAAATTAGTGACGCCTCTAAATATTATGATGCAAAAGGAGAGGGATTTGAAAGTAGGCGAGCCATTTTACCTTTACACATGGTGAATCAAACTAAGCGTTCCAAACTAAACAAACTGTGATGCAAGACATGACATGTCACAGACAAACAAGGATCAAAAGTGTGCCAATTACTAATGTGCAGAAATATCATGTAGTGACAATACCACTTTGTTTAAACTAGATCTATGAGTGGTCAACTGTTATCTCCTGTTCACCTCCCATCAAATCCTCATATTTCAGACAATCGACATCCAAACTTCATTAGAATAAAAGCCCACAAAACTATCCACAGTAAATATTGGGCGTCATAAAATACACTTGCCTTTTCAGCCACCTCCACTTCAGGTAAAGATATATGGGAATTTCCTTTGTTAGGACTTGATATTTCCACTGGACCAACTGCAGCCTGGTCTCCCTTATTATTCTGAAAATGGGTAAATTTTATGGACATGCACATACTTCTACAATACTATTGCAAAATATAGTAGTAGTATTTAGTACTCAGAAATATTCATCATACAGCAGCGTAGGCATTTCAGCAAGTGGGGAATGTGTTACCTTCTCTAGCTCCCGTAACTCCTCACGATCATCATCCTGGAGGCCAACAGTAACAGTTTAGCCACCAAAGGAAAATACACAAACAGAACTAAATAACAATGAAATGAAGCCTCCCCGAGCACAAACCTTAATGGAGTCAAACCCCTTGAGCTTCTCAACAGGGCCTAGCGGATGCGACGAGGTGGGGAAGCAGGCGACATGGTACCACTTGGTGCTGTCAAAGCCACGGGGGTCATGGGCTGAGACGCCAACCCGAAGAGCGCCCTTGGCGATGCTTGCATTGCAGGCCTTGCAGGTGGAACGGGCGGACTTGGCGTATTCAACAGAGACACTTCCTTTTTCTGCCACCTCTGCTTTAGGCAAAACATTTGCTTTCTTCGGACTTGGTACTTCCAATGGACTGACTGCAGCCTGGTCTCTCTTGTTATTCTGAAAATAGTAGATTTCTCAAGTTCATGGAACAGTTCATATTTTTATGAAGCAGAACTACATTCTGTGGGGATACAAGCCAAATCTCTTATTCCTTTGCTCATACACAAATTATCGATTCTATAGAAAGCTACCCAAATGCTCCACCTAATGATTTAGCAACATAACTCTACATTAATCAAAATTGACATCCAATAGGCAGAAATATTCAGCGCAAAAGTGGCGGGAACACCACTAACAAAACAGGCATTTCAACAGGTGATGAATGCGTTACCTTCTCAAGCTCTCGCAGCGCCTCGCGATCGTCATCCTGCACGACTCCAAAATATCGGGAGTTCAGCCTCAACGGACAAAACAAAACAGATCGGAATACGAACGTAACCCAAAAAAAACACCCAAACCTTAATGGAGTCGAACCCCTGGACCTCCTCGACGGGACCAAGCGGATGCGACGAGGTGGGGAAGCAGGCGACATGGTACCACTTGGTGCTGTCGAAGCCACGGGGGTCATGGGCTGAGACGCCAATGCGAAGAGTGCCCTTGGCGATGCTTGCATTGCAGGCCTTGCAGGTGGAACGGGCGGACTTGGCATATTCAACGGAGAGACTCCCTTTTTCTTCCACCTCTGCTTTAGGCGAAACCTTTGCTTTCTTCGGACTTGGTACTTCCAATGGACTGACTGCAGCCTGGTCTCTCTTGTTATTCTGAAAATAGTAGATTTCTCAAGTTCATGGAACAGTTCATATTTTTATGAAGCAAAACTACATTCTGTGGGGGTACAAGCCAAATCTCTTGTTCCTTTGCTCATAAACAAATTATCGATTCTATAGAAAGCTACCCAAATGCTCCACCTTATGATTTAGCAACATAATTCTACATTAATCAAAATTGGCATCCAATAGGCAGAAATATTCAGCGCAAGAGTGGCGGGAACACCACTAACAGAACAGGCATTTCAACATGTGATGAATGCGTTACCTTCTCAAGCTCTCGCAGCTCCTCGCGATCGTCATCCTGCACAATCCCCAAAATACCGGGAGTTTAGCCTCAAAGCACAAAACCAAACAGATCGAAATACGAACGGAACAACAACAAAAAAACCTTAATGGAGTCGAACCCCTGGACCTCCTCGACGGGGCCAAGCGGGTGCGAGGAGGCGGGGAAGCAGGCGACGTGGTACCACTTGGTGCTGTCGTAGCCCCGAGGGTCGCGCGCGGAGGCGCCGAGGCGGAGCGCGCCCTTGGCGATGGCGGCGCTGCAGCCCTTGCAGGAGGAGCGGCCGGACTTGGCGTACTCGACGGAGACGGTCGCCTTGGCGGCCGGCGAGGCTGACATTGCTCCGCGGGCGATGCGGACGACGGCGGGGAGGAAGAGGAGGCTGGGGTTTCGGAGGAAGAGGGGTGCGAGCATGCGAGGTGGGGATGGGCTGGAGGAGGGGGAGGGGGAGGGGACTGGCTAGGGTTTTGTGTAGTGTAGGTGGTCGGCGCTGGAATCACGCCGCGGTGGGAGGGGGGCGGGAAGAAAGAGGAAGGTGGGGCAGCGAGCCGAGCCGCGGTGGTGTTGGCCGGTGCGGACGGACGCGTTCTCCGTTGCTGCCGTCGTCGTGTTCGTGTCAGGTTTGGGGGGTCGGCTGCATCGTGGGCTGGTCTAACTTTGGGCTCATTTGATTAACCACCATGCTTGCTCGGCCTGGCGGGCTCAGATACAGCAGCACCGACACCTCAAAGAAACAAGATACAGCAGCACCGAGGCGACAGAGAAAGTTACTCCCTCCGTCCAGGTGTATTGGGCATCTTAGCGATTTTAGAATTTCCAAATGAGTAAGGCACCAAGTAATTAAATCAGCCTCGTATCACTCCCGTGCCTCGTTCGTTTCACCCTCATGCACAAGTTTTCAATCTTATGGACAATAACTCTGGTTGCATGTGTTTCATGCTGCATGTTGATTGGTAAGGCAAAGGAATTGCAATTAATTAGCTCAACTTACAAGATTTTTAATGCTAATTATATCAAATATTACGGCCAATCCCATCACACCTAGATCATGGTGCAGCTTCTTAGGTGCCCAATACACCTGGACGGAGGGAGTACAAACTTTAATCCTCGAAACTTGCAGACGCGGCGTAATACAACCCTTTTTCTGCAATTGGTGTCTCATTTATATATCCATATAAAAATGGTAGTACAAGCTACATACCTGACAAAACTAAAAGATCATTAAAACACTAGTCTTTGCAAAAAAAAAAAAAAAATCAGACAAGAAAAAAACTAAAATCAAGGCCGAAGAATCCTCTAAACTTCACACATACGTCCGTCATCAGCCTTCGGCAGCACCACAATAGCCATAAAAAAAATGACGGATCACCTCAGCTCAGCGCGGCTCCATTGCTGGTACGCAATTTTGTGGACCTCCAAAGTGGCTCACCATTGTCGTTGAACGAATCAGACCGGGGCAACACCTCAAACACGTCATCAAACTCCAGATCTGGCACCCCTGCATGCTAAGATGTCGAATGAGGAAACCGTACCTGTCAGTCACAAACCATGAACCCAGCACACGATCCACCATATTTCAGATTCCATTGAAGTTAATCACTCTATACATCTACTCCTGGACTACCTCCTGTAGCATCCCGAGAATCATGCTACAGTAATCTCCACTCTAATCTTGCCGAGCCATCATGTTTTTCAAGCTTAAGTGCAGCTTGCTCAAAATCAAAAACAAATTCAAATTTAAATTGCAAGTCAAACTTCTATTTCTTCAAACTGTTCAACGAAAATGTTCGTTGGGTTACACATAATCACTAAGTAATTTTCATGTAGAAACCAATATTATTTGAAGTATTAAATTGCAACTAACCTAGTTAAGACAATGCCCAAAACAGCCTACTTAATCCATTTGTATTTAAGTTAAATTCAAATGAAATCATCGTGCCACCAAAAGTTTTGTAGCAGTGCCTAAAATTACTATACTAATAATGGGAAAAGTCTCATATTTTAAAAAACTCAAATTATATTAAAAAAAACAAATGCAAAACAGAGCTAATAAAAGAAACATAAATGGAAAATGAAGAAAAAACAAAAGAAAAGGAAAAGGAGGAAAACCCATTGTGCATTGGGCCTAAGAGCACAGTGCACCGGCCCAGCCCACCTCTTTCTCTTTCAACCTCCCGCATCTCTCTCCTGTGCGTGTCGACACCGCGCGGCCCCGACGCCAGCGATGGGCACGCATAGGCCATCCCCGACGTTGTGGCTGCTGGGGGGGGGGTAAGAACGACGCCGCGCACCCCAGGCGAACCCTAGCCCATCCCCCGCCCCTCTCCCACGCTGCCTCTCCTCGCTGCCAACGACGCCCCAACACCTTCGTCGCCGCCGCTCGCCATTGTCGCGGCCACCGGCCAACCCAGCGCATCCCCGACCTATCCAAGAGCACCCTCATCCTCTCCTACGTCGTCTACATCAACTCGTTCAAGCTCGGAGCCGCCGCAACGACGGGATCGAGTCGTTCCTCTTCACTGGCCGCCGTCGCCATTGCCGGAATTCACCGGCCTTGCTGCTCCTAAACCTCTCGTCGAGCCACCGTGTGCTCCTAGATGAGCCCCACGCTTCTCCCCCACCCCTGCTTCCCTCCTGGTCCGTTGCTCCTTGCTCGTGCTGACACTCAAAAGTGGCACAATTATAAAGAGTAGTTTGAAGCTATGTCAAGATTAATTCAAACTTATTATTGAAAGTCACCATGGGATGGGTCTCTTCGAGAAGATCAAGATGGATATGAAGATGGTGTAAAACGGAGCTCGGATGCAAAAGTTATGACGTTTCAACATGAAAGTTGTGCGTCTCGTCGAAGCGGATGATTTTGATATAAAATATGTCTCAATCAGAGTTCGTATGCAAAAGTTAGAGCGGAAAATGCGCGGCTACGTCTGAATGGCCGGACACTTCGGGAATAATCATTCGGGTTTTGGATTTCTCCGAGGATGGCCGGACACTCCCGGGATATTCGCCCGGGTTTTGGATTTCTCTGCTGCATACTTTGAAAAATAGAAGAAAACTCCCTCAAGGTGGCCTCTTATCAAAAAATGTTCAACATGAAAGTTGTTTGCCTCGTCGAAATGATCAAATTTGCTCTTGGGCTCATCTTCATCTCAAGTCATTTGTGGCATGTGGGACCTAAAACCCGAACTGTTGTCCCAGACTTACCTAATTCCTAGTTCGGATAATTTTGGAAAGATTTGAACGTGATTTGGAGTCATTTTTCTTGTACGGGAAGTTCAGACGCCTCATAAATAGATGAGAGGTGACGGCCGATTGAACAACACAATTGAACAAATCAATCTACCACTTTTTTATCTTTACCTTTACCTTCTTCCTTGTTCTTCTTCTTCCATGTTCTTCGTTTGTTCTTCTTGTTGCAGGGTGGCGAACCTCGAGGCCCTAGGGGCGATCAGGTCACCCTAGGGCAGCCCATACCCGCCTCGCGCCCTCACGGGGTACCTCCCGGGCGTGTGGGGTTTCAGGTCTACAAAAGCGCCCGCCGGATTGCTTGCGTACCGCGCTTCCGGATGGGTCTCCTTTGACGTGAGCTGCGGTGCATCACCCCCGGCGTCGAGGGTACACGGTGACGTGTTCATGTGCGAACACACTTTTTGGCATCTCCGCTGGGGACGAAGCTTTGAACGGTCTCCGATATGTTCTTGCTATGAAGAGATCGTCATCTAGGGTTTGCAATCTACAAAGGTAACATGAATATCCAACTCACCTATGTAGATGCAAATAATGCATATGTTGTTGCTAGATTGTTTAATGAGTATAATGTATCGGCTAGCCCTAGCTTTATCAATCATACATCCCATTATGTGCAAGAGCCGATGCAACAAAATCTCCATGCTTCTACCTCATATAATTTTAGCAACATGCAACATATGTATTCCAACCCTCATGCATTAGCAACCCCACAAATCCATATGCCGATGAACAATGTGATGAGTTTGGTAAATCAAGTTGAAACACCGTATGTAGGAACTTTCAATAGCATGCAACAAAGTGTTTCACCTTTTTATTCATCGACAACTAACTTGCAACATCTTAATCAAAACATGCCGGTGGATAGGGGAATCAGTCATGCTACTACTAATTATTTGGCCAATCACCCCCAAATATCATATGCTACACCTCATGCTACTAGTTTTTTGGCACCATACGCGATTGTTGATGTCCATAATTCGGCTCCGCACTTTCACAGTCATGGCCGAATAAGTGAAACTTGTGCAGGAGCACAAATGCCTTCACGTACTACCGTGGCATGTCATGTTCCCCGTACACAATTACAGAATTTCGGCAACATCTCGTTGCTGAAAGAGTCTAAAAGCATCGGTGGGAGGGGGCAACCATATCCAGACCAGGTAATTGAGAAAAATCTTACATTCTCTTGGGATTTGTGCAACGCTATTCGTCAGGAACTAATAGAAGGCGGGAAGCCTCATGACTTTGCTGATGTAAAAGTTAGAGTTGTGCAAATGATGCATTCACCCAGTACTATATCATCCAATGTACCCCCTAAACAATTGCATAGTTTCGGCAACTCATTGCCGGAAGGATCTCAAAGCATTGGGGGGCAATCCCATGATGAGTGGATGGAAATTGAGATGAAAAGGTCTAAAGCTCGCCAAGCTGAGATGTGGGCTAAAATTAGACAAGAACGAGAAGCCTTGCAAATTCAAAAAGAGAAAAGTATTGATTCAGGCAACAAAGAACAATCGGTTATTCAAAAATCCGAATCAAATAGTATGTGTGCCGAATATATTCAAGAAAAAGAAGACGCCAAGGCATAGGAGAGTCATTCAAAATCTAGCAAAGTATTATTCAAGTGATACAACCATCGTGCTCTCCCAATGTGTATGAAGAGGTATGTCTAGCAAGTAATTTACCTATTTTTAGATTTGGTCAGAACTATATAGTTGATGCTTCTATTAGAACAAATTTCATAAGTAGTTTTGAAAGACCAATGAAGAATGGTACTTTATTTGTTAGCAATAAAATCATTACAGAGCATACCGGTCAACACATCGTACCATTCATAAAGATCGATAGTGACTTATTGCAACCAAAGCTGTTTTCATTGTTTTATTTAAAGTTCATATCTAATTGAGTAGCTTTGCTTGTTTCATACTTGGCTTACACTTGTTCTCAGTTGAGACATGTGTGTTCCAACTATTTTCGTTTCAGATATTTAAAGCCAATGTTAACATATTTCGAGAAAACCGATGCTGGTATAGTTTCTTATTTAAAGACATCCAAGATTGAGTGTAAAACACTATGCATGGTCGAATGGGAGGATGCCAAATCTGAACCATTCGTTTGCTTACTTTCAAAGCCGTTCTCACAGCAAGATCGACTAGAAGATAAAAGGTATATCTTCACTTCAAACATGTGTGATCAAATCTTTAATTTGTTGTTGAGAAATAATTATATTAGAATTCTTGATCACCATGTCGAGCCATCTATCCAAGGACGAATGTATTGTAGGTTACATCATTTGTTCAAACATAATTTTAAGGATTACAACATGTTTCATCAAATAGTTAAATCGGCCGTTGATAAAGGACGATTAAAATTTATTGAAACACCAAGGAATGTCCAGTCTACTCCGATTGGTCCTGATGGCAAATAGTTTTTGCATCGGCTACTTTAAGCCGATCCATCTAAAATTCTAAACACAAGAAGGTATTAACCGCGGATAATGAGATCAAGCTTTCAAGTAAGAAAGTTGTTCAAGAGCACAATGATAATATTTTTGAGGGCAAAAATTCCATCAAAGTTGCAATGAAGACGCTAGGTATTGGGGGGCAAAGCTGTCAGGACCCCGATCCTAAGTCACACAGGTCTAGCATGTAACACATCATATCACTTTGCGGCCTCACGCACGGTATCATCACGGGTGCCACCTTACCTGGCCCGAGACCGTTTTCGCATTTTGGCACACGTATATGATAGTGTCGCTAGCATCCATATGACAGAGAATCCGGGCCGACATGACTAGTTATAAACCAAAAGTGGCTCTAAATTATAGAGTCAAGCATACATGACCCAACAACGAACGTGTCAGTCATCAATGTATGAACCCAAGTCGTAGCAAGCTACAAGGACTTAAAGGAACAACATGTAACATTTCCCCTAAGGGACAGACACAAGAACGAAGAAGGACACATGCCGGCCAGTCTAAGTGTTCCGGAGCAGTAGCAAGCTACCAAGGCTCAGTGAAAGCACTAGGAGACATTTCCCTGTAAGATAGGCTACCAAGGGTAAACAACTAGGTGTCGGATCCCACACATAGCAATACAAATTACACGTACGGATAACATGCAAGTATGTGTTGTACAACATGGCATCACAACATAACTCAACGACTCATATAGATAAGGCCCAGAAGAGCCATCATAGCATTCACGTTTATCTTGCGCATTTTAGAGTATCCACTTTCACTTGTCTATGAACCACGTAAGCATCCAAGAAGTCCATAACCGCGGACCCGGCTATTCGAATAGATCATGTTAACCCTGCAGGGATGTACTTCTTCACACACGCTCTCGCCACTTATAGCCATGTACACGTCGTGTATCTCGGTAACCTTCAAGCGGAAGCCTGGCGAGGGTGTCGGCCACGACCTGACTAACCACACAAGTCTCTAGTCCAGGTTTATCGCCTATTTGGGTTCCATCCGCAAGGAGATCCGGTCGGGGTGTCGCTCACGGCCCCAAATGATGTGAACAGGGTTCCCAAGCCCACCTCGACGGATGGATCTACGCTTGGTACACCGTGCCACTGCACCTAGTCTGTCCCAAGCCCACCCGTACCGGGTGCCACTTGGTAGACTACTAGCACTACTTACAAACACCAGAAACTAATTGCAACTCCTGAACAGAGATCGAGTTGATTAATAAGTCGAGAGGGGCACTTAAGCATTCCAATGTGTGGTAGTAACTAGTCATTGGACAACTTACACAGAACTCAGTTCTTAAGGATGGCTCCAGTGAGACAACCCACCATGTACTCCTACATGGCCTCTCACCACTACCTTTACCAAATCGTGTTCACACACTTAGCTCACACACAGTAGGACATGTTCATCACCATTCCAATCCATCTCCGATGAATCAGACCTGACACAACTCTAAGCAATAGCAGGCATGACAAACAAATATGAATGAGTAGGCACATCATGGCTCAAACAACTCCTACTCATGCTAGTGGGTTTCAACTATTTACTGTGGCAATGACATGTCATGCAGAGGAAAATGGGTTCAGCTACCATAGCAAATAGCAGTTGAAACGTTGTTGTCCTAACGCAGTAAAAGAGAGCAAG
The DNA here is from genome assembly GCA_902687465.1 of Secale cereale. Classification (NCBI taxonomy): domain Eukaryota; kingdom Viridiplantae; phylum Streptophyta; class Magnoliopsida; order Poales; family Poaceae; genus Secale; species Secale cereale. The sequence goes on from LR738711.1 coordinate 708,199,984, forward strand.
AGCGAGAGAGTGGGATTGTATCGGAATGCTCAATGAAGTTTTGCTTGCCTTGCCCTTCTGAAGATAGTAATAGTTCTTCATCGGTGTCATAACCACGTCTACTGAGAGGGAACAAATACCGGCAACAGAGAAGGAACACAATCAATGCAATGCAACAATATGATGCATGAATGTGACATGGCAATACGATGTTTATTGAGCTAATGCAACTAGCAACCAGATTAAATGAAGATGGTTTGAACCAAAGGTTCAGATTCAAACTCCATATGTGATTATTTAAATGCCAATTATGAAAATTGTCATATACAACAACCTTAGGTTGTTCAAACATGCATGAAAATGCCATAAACAGATTCTTTATATTTTTCTGATGATCTTTCAAATCCAAAGATCGATGCAAGCAAATGCCGAAGTAAACACAAAGGTAAAAGGTTGAAAGTCACTTTCACGTAACTATTGGAAAAATATCAAAAGAGTGATGAGAAACGTGCTTATCGGCCAAGTAATTTAAGAGGATCAAGATCACCCCCTAGATGTAAATACGAGGATCGGTATTGAAAAAGTGAGAATCTCAATGCAGCATATTCATATCATTAATTGGGGCTGCCAATGTCAATGTCATGGATACCTCTCTATGCTCATATAAATCGATATCCATCATGAGACAGGGCACATTATCCATCTTATTTTAGACCAATATTTGGTGAATAATCGCATGTCAAAGAATGTTTCAATCATAAGTCATCTGTCCGGAGCTCAAGGAACAAGAAGTAGGTGGTCAAGCTTCAATCATAAGTCATCAGTCCGAAGCTAAAGGAACAAAAAATAGGTGGTCAAGCAAGTTTATCGTGTTAAAAAATATGGTCATAAGAGTGCTACCTATTAAATGGGGCAGCTACGCGTCTGCCGGATGATGTTTATAAAACATCCGTCATCTTAGTAGCCGTAGGATCGTGAGCTAGCCAACCTCTCATATTCTTTCAGTGAGCGCTCTTGCCGAACCATTTTTCATTCTGAAACAAGGCATGTGTTTCAGAAACAAAACCTCTGTTATAGAAAAAAAAACTTTGCTCTTGCCCCGTCGTAACAAACGCAGCGTTGTGCGCTCGTTCCCTCGACAACAAGAGGCTCGTTGCAGAAACCAAAAAATCCCCCTCACATCAATGTCATCAAATGTCTGACCGGCATTTTTAACATTTTCAGTATAGATCCGGCCTGCGGAACTTTCTAAAAGATCCGCCTCACAAGCTGTCTAAATGTCTTTTTTTTTTGCAACAATGATCTTGTTGCGGAAACACTTGTAACAGAGATTGTGTTACGGATTTTTTTCCAGCATAAGTTGTGTTGCAGGAATATATTTTTGCAACATAGGTTGTGTTTCAGAATTTTTTCCGTATCTTTATTTTTTTTGCAACAAAGGCATTGTTGCAGAAAATCTTTGCAACCGAGGTGTCTGTTGCAGATTTTTTTTTCTATCTTCATCTCTATATGGTGTTACAGAGAAAGTTTTACAACATGACTGTTGTTTCTGCAACAGGCTGGATGTTGCAAAACAAAAGCACTTGCGTAGAGAAAAGAGGTTGGTCTAGGCCACATGTCTATCAAAGAAGGCGGCGGGCGTAGAGAAAAAAGGTTGGTCTAATCGGCCGCGTGTCTATCAAAGAAGGCGGCGGACGCTCTTGCTAGATCCGCCGGTTGAGCGATAAGCTTTTCCCTATTAAATGGAAGGAACGAAGAAAAACTCGCTAGCACAACACTATGCATTACTATATCACAAAGTTCACTATGCATTAGAACAGGTAATGCAATAACATTTCTGGCTCCCGGATAGACCATGCTGAAGTTGAAAAATAAACAAAAAAATGAAGATCAACAATCTTCAGCTGGCATGACTCCATTTCACAAAAAGATCAGCAAACCACATCTATATGTACTAGTATCAAGTAGTATTAACTAAAGACAGACGCAATGACACAGAACCATCCTTCAAAATGAGGCGACAAGTTGAGATTAACACAGATGGCAATACGCGGCAGGGTAACTCTTGTGATCTAGTGCTTCTTGTTCTTCAGAGCACCCTTCGGGATCTTCGACAGGACCTTCTCTTCAAAGATGGCATAATACTTCTTCAATTCGATCATGGCCTTCTCACCAAAAGCATCAACCTTGTCATCGTACTTCTCATACAGAACTGGCACAGTGTACAGCACCACAAAGACTGCATTCGGGAAAAAAAGGTGTCCATTAATAACTTGCATCGATATGTAGTGAGTGGTGATGAAAACAGGCTTCCAGCACAGGCGATCATTTACCTATATATGACAAGGTCAAAAAGTTGCAGCAGCTCCCAAGAACAGAAAGAAGCCAGAGCCCTCCAATCACCTGGGAATACAAAGAACAGTCGCATGTTCATGAGCAGGATCAAGAAAGCACCAACCACTAATCATTTCCAAATTGGAGAGATAACCAACATACAATGAGGAATTTCTTCAGATCACGACCATGACCAATCTCTCTCAAGGTAAAGAAGCCCCGGTTGATCTCATGCCGCAGTGATAGTGCAATGTTTACAGTCATGTCCTCTGGGATTTTCACCTCAGGTATGTTTGGGGGAGACCTAAAGTATCATAAATACGAAGGATTATGAGAAGTGCTAAACAATCAACAAATTGAAATGGGTAGGTATGTTGTCTGCAGGCACCACAATCAACGGCAGCAGGTCAAGCATAAGTTCAATCAATTTCATTTGGGAGGAGAAACTCACTTGTGGATGAAAATGCAGACATTGGAGTAGAGGAAGAGGGTTGCCAGGGAGAGGATGAGGCAGTGGCCCACCAAGGTGAGCAGATGGTACTCCATGACCTCGAACAGCAGCCAGATGGACGTAGCGCCAGCAAGCACCCCTCCGGAGACCTTCTTGTTCCTCCATAGAACAAGATCAGCAGCTGCAAGCAAATTTAATTGTAAGCGTTCGCATCAGGCCAAAACACCCGAATAAACATTTAGGCGGTTAAGCAATCCAGATCTGTTCCACTGCCCCAAGATCGTCTGGGGCATATTAGGGGTTTAGAGTGACGACAAACTGTGCCGCCGTTTAAGCATCGCCATTCCTCAAATTAAAAACACAAGCATTCAGTTTACTGCTTAAGAACGAACTCTAAACCCTCCAATCAAGCTTTAGAACAGGCTGATAGCTGTAAAATCACATAACCGAGGGTCCTATCGCTTCTGTTATCCTGTCCTAAAGCTAGTTAGGACTCCGTACGAAGCAATAAAGAAACAACAGTTCCCACTAAACAAGCGAGACGAAACGCGATCAGATCGAGTCGGATCTAACACCAAAGCATAATCAATTCCCAATCTGGAACACAGAGCTCGGGCGCTTACGCTTGCCGCCGCCGAGGACGGCGTGGACGGGCTTCTCGCGGCCGAAGAGGCGGTAGATCTTGGCCTTCGCGCCCGCCGCCGACCCCTTCTTGTCGTCGTCCGAGTCCGAGGACGACGACGACGAGGAGTCCCCGCCGCCGTGGAACTTGTCGGAGATCTTGTCCATCATGGACTCCGCCACCGGCTCCTCCTTGTGCTCCGCCATGCTCCCTCCCCCACGCTCTCTTCTTCTCCTCCGACGCTAAGAAGAGAACCCCCGAGCTTTCCTGGTTGGTTTTCCTTTCCTTTCCTTTCTTTCCCCCTTGGCTGCGCGGTCACACAAAGATCTCCGGGTGCGCGTAGCCAGGCGGCGACCCTTTATACGGCGCGCGACGCGATCGGGGCCGTCCGTCTGGACGCCGCACGGACGGCGAGGATGCGAGCCAAGGCGGTTCGGAACTGGTAGGCTTCGTCCACGCCGTAGGTGACGCGCCCCTCGACTTGGGTCCAGCTTTACCCTCTCGCTTAATGGCCAATTAAGATCGCGGGTGGGGTTCTGGGCCCCGGTGACAGCGGGACGAGGGGTGCGTGTGCAGGTGGACGGAAGAGGGGTCGTCCTTGGGGTTAAGAGGGTGTTTGTTTCCAGGGACTTATTGGTCTAGGGACTTAAATAAGTCCCTATAAGTCCCATCTAAACCAAACAGAAGGGACTTATAGGGACTTAAAGTAGGCATTTGGGACTTATCAAATAAGACTCTTAAGGAGGGACTTATAGGGACTTATAGTTGTAATATGGTCTACTAGTACATGTTAAGTCCCATGAACCAAACAGATAGGGACTTTTTAGGGACTTATGACTTATAAGTTGGGACTAAAATAAGTCCTAGGACTTATGAACCAAACAGGGCCTAAGTTTGAAGACGCGTACGGGGAGGCGTCGTCATCGCAGGCACGTCCGTCCTTGCCGGCCCCACGAGGGAGCACAGCCCGAGGAGATCGCGAGGGTGCGTTGAGCGGAACTGTGACACGTGGTGCGGGGCCGACATCCGTCGGCGCGAAGGCAGTCTTGTCGTCTCGGGCAGAAGCTTCTGGAGCAACGACGCGGCCAAGCAAGTGGAATGGGACGACTTGGAGGAGCACATAACTTGGTGGCTAAGGTTTTTTCTCGTCAAGTATAAACGCTGATTCATGGAAATAGTTTTTGGACTGATACGGCCCCACATGCTCTTCTACGTTCTCCCGCGCGCACGGCGCCCGATGATTCTTCCTCCTGCCCCGCGACCTAGGTCGCCCGAACCGCTTGCCTCCGCCCTCGTGGCCGGCGGGTGCTACCACGCAGCGCCTCATCGTCCATCATTTTCGTGGCCTCCCACACCACCGTGCTGGTCGTCACCTCCGACCGTCTCTCTAAACACCCTCTGATATGCAGCAACTCCGGAGATAACCCCGCACCCGCACGGCCAAGTTTTGGGCAACTTCCTCTCATCCATGGCCCGTCCTCACCAGGGTCAACGCCCGTCACTAATGCTCCTCGCGTTGGCCCCGCCTTCGGCCTCGCACGAAGTAAAAATTGACTACACTGATGCTCCTCGCGTTGGCCCCGCCTTCGGCCTCGCACAAAGTAAAAATTGACTAACACATCAAAAATTCCCATGCACTTGATGTTTAACAAATGCGTATTTTAAGCCTTCGTTTCTTCACTCATTAAAAACGGAAATACATGCTTGATTAATTAACACAGAACCGAGACATTGTCACAATAAACCCTCAAGACAAGGCACTCGACCGGGCTAGCTATCCACGCGACCCGCAAACAGCCACATGACTCATGCACACCACCGCAAAAGAGCCACATGACCCACACACACCACCGCAAAGTGGAGCATCGTCGAGAATGTCTGCAAAGCGTCATTGTCATCACAACTCCTGGATAAGCAACCTCGACTTCGCTACGGACGACCACCCATGAACTCTTAGACCGAACGAACTACGAAAATCTTGATGGCCTATGCCACACGATCAACCAGAACACGCCGAGGCCCAGGCACTCTGACTTTAGTGACATGTCGCGCATGAGATAAGGAGCACACCTAGCACCAATGGAGTCGTGGCTACCCATCACACGCCATCGATACCGTTGTTTCGCCTGAAGTTGTTGCAACTCTCGTTTCACCCTTTGGAACAAGCCAAACAATGAGCGACGAAGGCAAACCGCGACCCTTCTCATCTTGCTACGGCAATCATCACCATACAAAGTTGCAACGCCAATACAACGATGTCGCGGCCCCTTGCCGACCACGATGCCATGCACATCCAACACCAAGGAAGCGCAAAAGGGGTGGAGATCTTCGAGACAACGTCCAAAGAGATAAAATGACGCATGAGACAACGTTGTTGCCCATTCCTGCAACATAATCTTGGCTTTCGTCCGAAGAGCTCACTCGTTTCAAGGAGGATAATGACGCCTATGGGTGTCGCCGTCACTGGTGGCTTTAGCTCAGAGCAACACAACCACCATTTTCCACGCCATCGGTTAATGTTGACAAGCACTACCACTAGCTCGTACACACCCTAACATAGAGGCGACCCCATTAGGGTGCCAAAACCACCATCCTCATCAGCAGCAAAACGACAAAACATATCTGACTAGAAAAACCAGCCAAAACGGGCGCCCATCCACAACAACGTCGCTTGTCAAAGGGCCAATGCTTGGAGTGCATATGACCCTTAGTGCTTCTTCTGAGCAGGGGGTGCCACCCCACCCCAAACAACCGAAAAGGGTTGTCCAATCAAAGTCGGGGGAGCCCAATGCACCACCTGGCGTTGCCGAGGCCTACCTGCTGGAGGAGCACCTCAAGGAGAGGATCGAGGGCGCCGATGTTAGGATGCTGACACACAATCGATGTAGGTAAGCCTTCCTCCGCTTGGGACACTCACACAACACGATGGGAACACCCCGCCATCGCCATCCGCGACATGGGATTAGCCCGGCGACGACAGTCGACCGCGGCAAGGGCATGCGGGGAGGCACGAGAGTTCAAGCGATGCATCGGCTAGGGTTAGCCTGAGCCGCCCCTAGAATGATAGGACCGCGAGGTGGTCACGGGAATAGTTTTAGTACACTACAATTTCCCTATGCTAAAACTAAGCTTCCTGATTCATAGGGAAAAAAGATTCAAGGACTGATTTTTTTTACGGCATGGATTGATTTTTCTATAAGTATAAACTTTTTATTCTTTGTTGAATTGTCATATTTTCTTACGACTTTTTGTGTGTGAAAATGACTAACTAAATCAAGCATGGAAGTGCTTCGGTTATGCATGGAGTATTTTGGTTCAGAGCGAGGTGCATTGTAAGTCCCTGAACTATTACATGAGTGTCATGTAGGTTCTCAAACTATGAAAGTCGGCATTTAGGCCCCCGAGATTCAATAAGTGTGGTATTCATGTCCAAAATCTGCCTGAACCTGCCTGACCGGCTAGCTTTTTTTTTTTTTTGAGGGGGGCCTGACCGGCTAGCTGGCATCGTTGACCCGTGACACGTCGGACATGGGCCCCGCAAGGTAACGGCCGGTGACAAAAATATGCAAATAAATTCAAAGTCATGAACCTTTTTCAAATTTATGAACCCAAAAACTCATGTAGCACGGTTTTTGATTATTTTTCTGCCAAACATTTTTTCCATGGACACTAAAAAATAATGAATTTAAATAATGTTGGCACACATTTAATAAATGTTCATATTTTTTAAAAAAACTTAGGATTTTTTTCGTGTATTTGTAAATGTCACAAACTTGCAAAAATGTACAGGGTTGAAAAAATGTTCATGAATTTGAAAATTTGTTTACGAATTTACAAAATGTTCATTAATTTAAATGTTCAGGGATTCCCAAAAAAATCACGAATATGGAGAAAATGTGCACGACTTAAAAAATGCTGCGAACATTTTTTAAAGTCGTGAACACTTTCTCCATTTTCATGATCATTCTTTTAAAAGTCGTAAAGTATATGAATGTTCACGAACATTTCTGAATATTCCCGCATGAAGCGAGCATTTTTTTAAGCTGTGAACATTTATTCCATATAAAGTCTCGAAATTATATGAATGTTCAAACATTTTTTCCATATTCATGAAGGACGGGAACATTTTTTAAAGTTGTGCACTTTTTTTCTCTCCATATTCCAGAGCATTTTTTAAAGTCGTGAAAGTAAATAATGTAGACGGACATTTTTCCATATTCTCGAATGACGCAAACATTTTTTTAAAGTCGTGAAACTTTTTCCATATCCGTGTACATTTTTTAAGTCATGAAAGTATATGAATGTTCATGAACATGTGTTTTAAAGTTGTGAACCCTTTTTCCATATTTACAAACATTTTTTAAAAGTCATGAAAGTATGTGAATGTTCGTGATAGTTTTTTCCATATTCACGAACTACGTGAACATACTTTTAAAGTTCATGAATTTGGATCGAAAATGTGTTTCTGAGCCCAGGCTCAAATGATCCCTATATCTCTGACGTCCAGACTTCTTGAGATCGGCGCCCTCTGCTGTATTGCTGGCTGTATATTTACCGTATTATATCTTCTTGTTGAAACTGAGGTTCAGCCTTTATGACGGGTAGGTGCCGGGTCGACGGCTCAGGAGTGAGGAAACTATCTGACGACGGCCCTGACCACATCCTGAGCCCCACGATATGCATGCAACCCACATGCAACACAACTGCCACTGCTAATCAGAACACAAAAAATTTAAGACGCCCTTCTTTTTTATTAAACCAGTTCAGCATGCAACGACTCGTTCAACCCGTAGTCATCTCTCCATGCAACTCTCACTTCCATGTCTATCCCGCGGGATGTGCAACTTACAAAAAAATTGAACACATTGCTACATAAAAGGGCCGAACTTGTTTATTCCTCTCCGTTCTGGAGGTTGATTACAAATACTATTCATACCAAACACCATGCTACTCTACCAGTCCTGAGAAACCTAAAACAACTATCAATGTGGCAATACCATCTTGATAATTTCTTGCTACATTTTGAACCACCGTCCGACTGACAACTCATCGCCTGCATTAAGTCCTGCAGCCATTACTTCAGTCAAGGCGCACACGGTTGGGTCGTGATCACCGTAACATTCTAACCAGTGGCGGAGCTACTCTCAAAATCATGGGCGGGCCAGTGTGAAGAGAAGCTAAATATTTGTGATAATTATGACCCACGTTTACCATTAGCTCAGCCTGTTGCATGAAAACTTAGGCGGGCCATGGCCCTTTTTGCTACAACGTAGCTCCGCCAGTGATTCTAACGCCGAGCCCCATCCAAACCTACGAGGGCTACGCTGGTCACCGGAACATGCTCTGCCACATCCAGCCCTCCCTGATTTTTGTTCCAAAAACTATAACTCATCAAGTAGCTCAACGACGTCAATCCTATAAACAAACAGAAAATGAGGCACCTCAACATCATCTGTTACTTGATCATCCGGCAGCCCATTCCTGATTCCCGTGTGTACATCCATAAACGCAGCATCAAACTGCGTCATAGCATGACAGTTAAGCTAAATCGTTTACCAGAAACCAAGGGATTTACTTACAGGTGCCAAATAAACATCTGAAGAACTTACCTCAAATCACCCATGTCATGTGTGCTGCTGACTCGTTCGACTCCATCGTCAAACTAGATCCTTCTTCCAAGCTTGCTCTTGGATGAGAAAACAGACGTCAAATGAGCTCCAGCCGAGCAAAAGTACCTATGCATCAAAAGCACATCTCACATGAACCAGCATTTTCGTTTTGTTTGCTATAGAAGCGCACATACATCTACCACAGCACATAGCAGAGAGCAGCAGTGCATGAAAACATAGCAGAGCGTTTGCAAATAACAGGAACAGTTAGTCCGTTACGCGGTATATATAGGCTTCAGGTCGTACCTCTTTGTGGAGTCCTCCGGCGCAGTAGGGTGGCATCACGCCGCGGGAGCACCTCAACAGGAATCAGATCTGGATGTTCCAAGCTGTCCACGAATTCGTCTCGGAGAGAAAACCTGCAAGTCACGGCCATGGAGGGCGGCGAAATCAGCGTCAGCCGTCGGCTGTGTCATGGGGGCATACAAATGTCTGAAATCGCTAGATCTCCAAAGCGGGCAGGGTTCACATACCGGTCGACGGCATCCAGCAAGAACGCAAGCGCAGCATCCTCCATCGCCGACCTGCCGGAGCAATCGCAGCCGGGAAGCCGTCCGTGGCGGCGGCAGGTTTCGAGATCCTCCTAGGTTAGGGTTGGGGTTTGACTGTTTGAGGATGGTCTGACCGACACACGTCCTCACATTATTTTTTGCACGTCCTCGCATATGAGTGGGCTCAGGTTAACAACCTGTTCCACGGCTCAGCCCAAACAATCGACGTTCTGGTCCACGGACCAGCAAGACCACCGCGCGGACGGACGTCTGCCCATACGTTCTGGGCCCAGTCAGCCGCACTGTTTGATAGCGTATACGTGTCGTATCCTATTTTTTCGCTGCTTCCCTGCAGATGCAACAAACTGTTTTCTGCGAATCCCAAGTCAGGAACTAACGCCAGAGATATCAGGAGCATCTGAGCTCGAGCACCGAATTGCTGTGTCAAATTTGGATCTATTTGTGTATTTTTGTCAGTGGCAGTTACCCTGCGGGCCACTGGTCTGACGCGTCACGGGTCAACAGTGCCAGCTGGCCCGTCAGACGAGGGTAGACATATTTTGTATTAGAATAATACACTTACTGCATTTTGAGAACCTGAGTGCCGATTTTCATAGTTTAAGAACCTACATAACACCTCTAAAGACCTACAATGCACTCTTGAAAATGATGCTTTGACCAACTTTGCTCTAGTAGTGTGTAGTTCAAAACGAATGCTTTCTGTAATTGTGGTTTGTACTCTATTATCTACTCCCTCCGTTCCAAAATATTTGTCTTTCTAGAAATTTCAACAAATGATTACATACGAAGCAAAATAAGTGAATCTAAACTCTAAAATATGTCTACGTACATCCGTATGTTGTAACCATTTGAAATGTCTAGAAAGACAAATATTTAGAAACGGAAGGAATATATGCTAATGAAATTATTAGTCAAACTTTAATCAAAATACGCTTCATGCCACATTGAAGTGTGCGGCTTCCTTATAATCATGATAATATTGCCGATCAAACATCACTATACTTTTTTTTAGCGGGTGAAACCTCACTATAGTATGACAATCATTTTTCATTCATTTATATCTGACATCTAGATGAGAGAAATTTCAGTGTGACGTTGGCCACTTTGACATAACCTAACGTGTTGCAAATGAGGCCAAGAATAACATCTTCGTAAAATCATACTCCCTCTATTTCAAAATAAGTGTTTCAATTTTGTACACTTATTTTGAAACAGAGATAGTAGAAACATCGTAGTACGTTTGTTGTATTTTCGTTATGAACAAGGCATCTTAATTGATAAATAGTATGAGCAATATCCAAAAACATTGGTTAGACACTACTAGTAAGAGGCTAAGAGCATCTACAACCGGACGTTTCATAACAGCCTCAAACGCCGGGACGGACAGCCCGGTAAAAAAAGCCGATCCAGCCGGCCTCCTCATAGCCAGGCTGACCGGGCACCCCTCGTATCCAGCCAAAATTTAGGGAGGATATGGGGAGGCTCGAACGCGTCCGCCACGTCGGAACCGGTCCAGGATGGCTCACCTCCGCCCCCACATATATTCTTCCTCATCCGCTTGTCGAACCAAATTCTAGCCACTTCACCCTCCTCCACCCCGTCCCCAAGCTCACTTTCGGCGATCTCCGGCATGGCGGGCAGCGGATCGAGTCCTCCATCACCCGATCTGCGAACTAGGACCTCATCCCAGTGGTGTCGGAGGAGGAGATGGCCATCCGCATTGCGCTCCGCCGTGCTCGCGTGAAGAATACCCGAGAACAGTCGGTCTCGATCCAACGGGAATCCATAGCGTCCATACAAATGGCGCTTGGATCCGGTGCGAGGCGCGTCGCCGCCGTCTCGTCGGAGGAGGTGCGCTACATCCGGCGTTCGAACCCCATAGAGGTCAGCCCTTTCGGAGGCGTGGCAGGGGCACGGGCGAGCGGGGCTGCGGCAAGGAGGCATGAGGCCCGGGGTTGCGGCGAGGCGAGCGCTTGTGCTCATCGTTGACGCTGGCGGCGGCCGTCAGTTTAGTGTTTAATGAAATGTCTAAGCTGGACACATTTTGAGATGAGTCGTTAGCGTTGGGCGCACATACGGCCGGACGACCACTTGCGAACGCGCGTGTCTGCTTTTCTGCCCCAAATGAATAAAATTCGGATAAAACGGACCTCCGTTTTGAGATCGACAGTTGGAGTTGGCCTTAATGAGCGAGAGCTTATTGATTATGGGTTTTGGAGCTTAAGAAGTGTTGATTTCGCAAAAAGAGAGAAGTGTTGATTTCGCAAAAAGAAAAAGAAACGGTTGCTTCACAGGAACACCTTCTGCGAGTAGAACATAAAAAAAGACACTACCACAAGAACATGCTTCGGACGCATGTTTCTCTACATTATTGATTCGAAAGTACTCCCTTCGTTTCATAATGTAAGACATTTTTTGACACTATTGTAATGTAAAAAAATGTCTTACATTATGAGACAGAGGGAATAACTTTTAATACGCTGGAGCAACCGAGCAAGCCATCAATTCGCAAAAAGGTAGCAAGAACTGAAATTTGGCAATCTAGCTCTTCCACTAGCATCAGAGGGAAAGAGCCTCTAAAGAGAAACCGATTCGAACTAAGCAACAGAGAACAACGAAGCTAAGGTGAGCTCTGAAACTGCATGAACTTTACCAAGTACTAGAAGAAGTAAGGGAGCGGAATAAAAGCAACCAGATTACTCACATGTAAAAGCAACAAGGCTTCAAGTAGCCTCTGCAGGCAGGAGATCTGCACCGGAGAAGTGCGGAGAGTGGTCGGACAACCCCAGCAACTGAACATAGTGAGTCGGAAACTGATAACGATCGATTCCAGTAGTAAAGCAGAGCGGAAGCCGGGAATATGCTGCTGGGATGTGCGGATGCTCAGCGGCCGGTTCGGAGAAAACTTTGATTCTCTGAATATGCTTTGCAAACAGCCTGCGATGAATAAATACGTGCTGGCGAAATTAACATCAAAGTCGTTGTAGTATAGTGGTAAGTATTCCCGCCTGTCACGCGGGTGACCCGGGTTCGATCCCCGGCAACGGCGTTTCTTTTTACAAATCTCGCTCTACGTACTTGTATCCTCTGCCTCAGGAAAAAAAAAACTGGTTTGCTCTGTACAAATTTCTCTCTACGTACTGGTATCCTCTACCTCAGAAAAAAAAAAAAACGTTTCCGTGCGTCTTTTTACAAATTTCTCTCTATGTACTAGTATCCTCTACCTGAGGAAAAAAACTGGTTTCCTCTGTTTTTCCCTTCTTCGCTTTCTTCTATTTTTTATTCTTCACCAGTTATCTTCGGCTTTCTGTTCTTTCATCCTTTTACTTCATTCCTTTCACGGGTTTTACCAGTTTTTTCCTTTATTTTTCTTCTTATGTTGTTTTCTTTTTTGGTTTTTACAATTGTTTTGCTCAGTCGCTCGTTCGTTCTATGTGCTGGTTTCCTCCGCCTAAAAATAGAACTGTTTTTGTTCGTTTGTTTTCCTTTTTCCTTTTTTTGTTTTTTTCTTCACCAGTTTAACCGGTTTTCTGTTTTTACAGTGTTTTTCTTCATTACTTTTGGTTTTACCGATTTTTTACTTTTTCTTCTTTGTGTTTCTTTATTTGGTTTTACTGGTTTTCATTGTTTCCTTTTGTACATTTACAAGTTTAACATTTCTGAAAGACGAGATTAACATTTTTGACAACTTATACTTTGTGATGACTACTTTTCTCATACACATTGTACAATTTTTTGATACACCGGGAACAAGTTTTATATACATGTCTAACATTTTGGAAAGACATGATTACCAATTTTCAAACATATATTTTTATGTCTATTTTTTCATAAAAATTGTACATTTATTATGCATCAGGAATATTTCATACATACATGTTTAATATTATCCAAATATATGATTAATATTATTTAAATATATGTATTTTTTTTCTTCGAAACGGAGGCAAAGATTGCCTCATCTATTAATTAAGCAGAAGAGAATTGCCCAGTTAATTACGGAAAACCGGGCGAAAACCGGAACAACAAGGGCCGAGCCCCACTCTTGAAGACAGACACACCCGGGGCAAATCCCACCCTAATCGACAACATGTCGACCTGCGGCCAGACCACGCAGCCCCGACTTTGACGGAGAACTCAGAAGAACATCAGGCGCAAGCTGGCGCCACGGAAGATCACCGAACGGGTCACATGCAGCCAGTCATCGTATACCACAGGGCCCCGCCACCGCAGCTTCGACTTCACAGCAACAAGCAAACCGAGGCAAAACCACAGACACGCCGGAGAAGAGCCGACTACCGCAACCATTGCCGCGTCGCCGACATCGCTCCCATCATCATCGTTGCCACAGAAACCTGGTCGCCACGGAGATCCTCTCGGGGCCGCCGCCCCGACATCCACCGCTCCAATGCGCCCAGCGCACTCCACCGGCACCGCCTTCCGGGGCCGCCGCCCCGACATACCACCGCTCATCGCGAGCAGCAACGCCGCACAAACCAGTTACCCGCAGCCCGCGCTGCACAGGGCAACCGGTCGCAGACCACGAACGTCGCACCACATCCGGGGCCGCCGCCCCGACATAAAGTCAGACCGCCCCCTCTGGGGCGCATCGACCGAGCCGACAAACCTGCCACCCAAGTGACCAAGCTTGCCACCCAGGCGAAGATCGAGACGCCACCCCGCCTCATGGAGCCGCCTCGCGCATCGCATCCGAGGCCGCCGCCTCGGCGCACATCAGCCGTCCGGTGCCGCTGCCCCGGCATCCACTAACCCCGACGCCGGAGAAAAACCAGCCGCACCAGGCACAAGCTAGCTCTCCAAAGCAACGCCCCCAAGGAGGAAATGACGAGGACGCCATCGTCGCCCGCTCTGGAATCCATCCGGAGCTTAGGTTTTCACCCGGAGAGTCCAAGCCCCTCGATGCGGAAGGGGGTTCCTCGACGACGCCTCCAAGGAGGGATACGACGCCCGAGAGCGCCGCCGTCGACGGCACCGACAAAGTCGGGTCTAGGCTTTCGCCCGGAACACACCCACCCCTACAGAGGCTTGCAGATCTGGACCACCCATGAGGGCGTAGATCGCCGGAGCCATGTCGCACGCCTGGAGTCCTCCATCGCCGTATTGATGTCTACATTTTTCCTACACATTTAATATTTTGTATACATAAGAAACTTTTTTATATTCACGTTTAATATTGTCCAAGTACATGATTAACATTTTTGAAAACTTATATTTCTTATGTCTACTAATATTTTTTAAATGCATGATTAACATTTTTTAAAAAATTAAACAATTTTTTTATTTCTAAATTTTCCATACACATTGGACATTTTTTATACACCGGAAACATTTTTCTTCCCTAAAAAACAAAAAACAAAATATATACACATTTAACAATTTTTAGATGCATGATTAACATTTTTATAAAAAATATAAAGTGATTATTATAATAGATATATTCAGAAAATTTAAAAACAAGAAAAAGTATTTTTTTTGCAAAAATGTGAGAAAAGGGAAGAAAAAAGGTGTTGAAGGCCCGTGTCCGCGCTGGGTCGGCCCAATCGAGTGGCTGCTTGAAGCGAGACGTCCTACTGTCTCGCGTCAAGTGGGACATAGGCTCACCCTAACCAGGTCGCTAGAAAGAAAGAGAAGAGAAGAGGTGTGTGTGTGTGAGAGAGAGAGAGAGAGGGAGCGAGAGACGAAAGTAGGGGGGGGTCGAGGGAGAGGAGATGCTCTTGGGCTTCGTGAGACTGAATGTTCGTCTGTGAAACTGACCCAATTAACCACAATCTACTGAATTTTGATTGGAGTAGCGACCCTCGGGATAGGCATCATAGTTTGTGAGAAGTGTAGCGCTAAGAGTGACCAGACGACCAGAAGCACTTCAACTACAAGATCTCACAAGCAAAATCGGAAGTGACTCGAGAAGGTTGGGAAAAGGCTCGGTTTTATACTATCCTAAATGTCACATACATTTAATGTATTGAAAATTGAATTTATTCTGGTTGAATTATGTAACTGTGACATGGTGACACTTGAAACACATTTGTTTAATCGTTGCCACACTTTGAACCATATTTTGTATATGTACTTCTACTTTTTATAGCGAGTATCTATAGGAGGGGAAGGAATGGAACTCGCGGGCAAGGTGCACTTGTTTTTTTTTTTGCGAAATAAGGTGCACTTGTTTTTGAATAAAAAAACAGTAATTACAGAAATGGTCGAAACGTCATGAAGATTTTTGGCAACAAACTTGCTCAAGCGTCTCACATAAATATTTTTTGCGAAGAAATGACTTTCATGGTATTGATAGTTGAGAAAACAGAATCAGCACTACATTAGATGTACTATTCACTCAATATTGTCCTGAAAATTTTGTTTTCTCTGCTCTGATTTTTCATTTAAGTTTTTTGTCCCTTTTTTTTATACAAGTAGGTGAGTAGGTCAAGTATGTTTGATTTTTTTTCTCCCAAAGATTTTGACTTTTCCTGAATTGCTAAAAGAATTCCAGATTTTTTATCAGGTTCATTCACAACCAGGTGTATAAGGGCATTTTTCGTATCTATAATTCTACTTTGGGTAACTAAGGTACTTCTCTCATCCTCCTCTTCATCTCCCTTTCTCTTCCTTCATATTCTGCCTCCTCTTCTATTGGCCGTGGGTTCTCCCGGCTCTGCGCCGATGGCCATGCGTTGTGTTTTAAGTCCATCATATTTCTCCGGGGCTTATGCATCCTTTTCGACACTTATGGTGTGTACAATTATGCTATCTTAAAAGTACCACGTAGGATGTCTGCTGAGGTGGAGGAAAGAGAAAGCAGAAGAAAATGTGTGTCTTCTCTCTTAATTAAAAGATGATATTTCTACCATACAAAAGATGATTTCTTAGCAACAATATCTCTCACCAAAATTGATGAGTTGTGAAGTGTTGGAGGACAGTAGTCCTATGGCAAAAGTAAAAAAAATACTCGCTCCGGTTCTCTTTACGCCGCATATAAGATTTGTCTGAAATCAAACTTCATAAAGTTTAATCAACTTTATTATAGAGAAAATATCAGCATTCACAATACGAAATGAATATCATTAGGTCCATCATGAATTTAATTTTTATACCGTATAACTTTAGCATTATAGATGTTGATATTTTTTTCATATAAATATGGCCAAAATTTCTGAAGTTTGATCACAGACAAATCTTATATGCGGAGTAAAAATGAATGGCAGGAGTACAAGTTAGTGGTAAGAAAACAACGACAAGAACTAAGGATTAACTGTAGCTTAAGTTTCAATGGGGGATAAAATGATTCATTTTTATTTTCTTTCCCGTCTCGCGAGTCGACTAAGGTACAACCTTGCTCCCCACGACTCATTCGGCGAGCATGTGGATTTGCCTCCCTCAGCTTGCCACTCCGGCGGCCGGTAACGGGAAGGGGAATTTTGGTGCCTCAACTCCGGCTAGTAGATATGTAGAGTTTTAGTCCTCGCATGGGCGACGCTTGGACGGATGGATGTGCTTCTACTTCGAGTCAATCTTCCGGGCTCTGATAATTCTCAAGTTCATCCGTTGGAATGGGTTCGTTGGAGTTCCGACGTAGATTTCTGCCAGCTCCTTAGGGTGACGAGGTTAGTGTTTCTCATCTTGTGTACACAACGACAATATTTGATGTTAGGTTCTTCAAATTAATTCAAGGAGTAAATGGTGATGACCGCGTCTCCGGGGCGCTGCTTCTTAGCAGCATGTACACGAAGACTTTCCACCTGTCATCGACAAGATCAAGTCGACTCTGGTATGAGAGCTGTGATAGCGGTACGTCGACCGCTCATTCCGGCGGCGATAGTGATCGTTATGTTTGAGGTGCTTTGTATATCCAATGGATGTTTATAGTACATCATGATCTTTTTTGCAAAAAAGAGATCATGGAAAAAAGCAAGCATTTTACTTAACTAACAATTTTGCATATCACCATCATTGGTCCATGGTGCCTCAACGACAGGATATCTTCCAAGGAATTGACCCCGTTCTGATTGGCATTGCGCACCAGCACGGTGCTCCAAAGGTCAAACGAGTGACCTCCAACTCCAACATCCCATGCCCGCAGCACTCCAGTGAGCAGAGACAGCGAGCCCCCCTCCCACGCTGCCATGCCACTACGCTCCCCGAGTGGACAGGTCCTCTCCCTCCCGAAGTCATGACAGCGGAGCCGAGCAGAGCATCTCCACCCGCCGCCATTACTCCCCGGCCCGTGCCACTTCTCCGGCAATAAATGCAGCCGCTGGCGCCGTCCACCCACCGCCAGATCTAGCGCCCCCTCGCCGCGACGGGACGAGAAGGAAATGAAGAAAAATCACCACGCCACCATCCACATTTACTCCCTTACACCCCACCCCACCAGGGCTCGACTCTAGCTAGTCGCTCGATCGACCCACCCACCCCGCACGCGCACACCACCGATGCCATTCCTCCACCTCCCCACTGCAAAATCATCTCGGCCGCCGCCGCCGCCGTTACCGCTACCGTTGCCATGACGACACCGTCCCTCCTCTCCTCGCTCGCCACGCTCGGCCTCGGCTACTCTATTGCCATCGCGCTTGGCTTCCTCGTCCTCCTCGCCTCCGTCCTGCTCGCGTCCTACTTCTGCTTCCGACACGGCGAGGGCGCGGGCGGCCACTTCGCCGGCGCCATCACGCCCACCTCCAGCTCTAGCCACCTCTCCATCACCGTACCGCGCGTGCTGTTCGTCGCCGAGGGGTCCGAGTCCCCCGAGGCCTACTCCTCGGCAGCCGCGGCCGCCTCGTCGCCAGTAGGGCTCGACCCCGCTGCCATCGCGTCGTATCCCAAGGCCCCCTTCTCCAGGGCTACGGGCGGCGACGCCATGTGTTCGATCTGCCTCTCCGAGTACATGGACGGCGAGATGCTACGGCTGATGCCCGAGTGCAGGCACAGATTCCACGTCATGTGCCTCGACGCCTGGCTGCGCAGGAGCGCGTCGTGCCCCGTTTGCAGATCGTCCCCAATCCCCACGCCCGTCACCACGCCGCTCGCGACGCCACTCTCGGAGCTCGTCCCGCTCTCGCAATACGCCGCTGACCGGCGGCGCAGCAGGTGACGGATACTCTAGATGGGTGCACCTCGTTGCTCTTCATTGTTACTCCTTTTTTTTTTTCTTTGCGTTGAAGGGTTGTGTAAATTTGTGGATTGTTTGATTGGTAAGGATCAATGTTTAAAATTGCCGGCTATTGGAAAAAGCTGCTGCCTCTTCCGACAGCAATGAGCAGCTATTGCTGGCAATAGCTGCCGCTATGTCAGATAGCGGTTTTGCAGAATACATGCAATAATTCAGAAAATAAATGCAAGATGCATGAAAAACTGCAGAAATTTAGTATCAATTAAATAGTTGCAACAAACAAGAATATGATAACTCGACGTCTGGACCATAAGGTCATCCAATAATCCAACATTCAGCAAACATCTCAAGGGACAAAGCAAATAGTTCGATAGACACTAGAGTACTAGACACAGACTGTAGGTTTTGCAGATAAATAATCCATCAAGGAAATGGTGCATTCTCTTCTAATCATCTCCAGAATCAGAAGGAGCTTTATCAGACTCTGATTCAGAAGAGGAAGGAGCTTGCTGCATTGGTTCAACACGCGTGGCCATCAAGGACTGCAGGCTCACAGTCTTGATTTTCTTCCTAGGCCGATAACTCCTCTTCCTTTTGGCTTGTCCCTGCGATGATGATGCCCTGTTTGGTGCCTCTTTCGATGCATCTTCATGAGATTTCTCTTGTTCTTGATCAGCATCTGCAGTTGGTTCCTTTCCAGTGATGAACTCATTGTCATAATCAGCAAGAACATCTTCTACTTCCTTCTCTATGGGATCTCTCTTTTTGTTCTCTCTCTTGTTCCTTAGTTTAGAGTTGAATTTCACAAACACAAGATCCCTCATCCTGTCATGCAGCAGCCTATTGCGCTTCTTTGTATGG
>LR738711.1:708225173-708649646 GCA_902687465.1 Secale cereale
GGAGGGAGATTAGTTATTTGTAAAACCCCCGTAAGGGTTCGTGTGTTAGTATTATCGCTTCATTAAAGGAGTGGGACGTTTTGGAGCTGAGACTCCATGGAGGCCAATTTTTTTGAAAAATTCAAAATTTGAACTTTTCAGTTTCAAAAGTATCAAAAAATTGTACAAGTAAAAAATATGTGATGCGTATGCGTGTAAATTTTGAGAATGAAATACCTTAAAATGCAATCTATGCAAAAAAGACAAATTCATGACCTTTGAAGATGAATAGTGCATCTATTAAAAAAGCTTTAAATTTGTCTTTTTTGTTCAAGTCACACTATAGCCTTGCCGCAGGCAATGAAACAAATGAGGACTAGTACTCTGCAATTACGCATGGATGTAAGTGAATGGACGCCTTGTTCTCGAAAACGTGGCAATTCCATTCGAGGCAAATGAAACAAAGAGTAGGCGAGATGAGGGAGTTGATGAGGCCATTTAGTTTGAGACTAAGTTTGCCAAAGGTTGTCACGTTTAAGATTAGGCAAGTTTGATCAACTTAAATGAGTGTTTGGTTCAAGTCACAGTATAGCCCCACATTACATACACACAAAAAGTATGGCAATATTTCCTTACACTTATCAACTTGTGAATTTCATTTTGTTAAACTAATTTCAGTCGCACCCTAGGGACAGCCCTGCCATCGAAATGTAGAACTCATGAGAGCCCCTGAATAACTTGTAGTCTCATTTCAAACTTCAAAATATAGACCTCTATCTCTAACACTTCTTAAGAAAGTGCTTATGTTAACCTCATCCTGTGCTCATGGTAATGTGTTACACTCTAGGTGCCTAATCTCGGTCCATCGAGCCAGAAATTCAGATATTGGAATACCGTCAAGATGCATATAATGGAGTACAAAATGGGGACTACATTTTTTTTTCATTGCTATGCCTAAATGGAGAATATGGATTACTTACCTATCTAACCATGACCTTATTATGAAGGGAAAACTCTGTTTTTGCCACTCTAGATTTTGACCACTTTGCTTATGGCACTCTAGAATTTGACATTTCACTTTTGCCACTCTTAGTTTTTGACAATACATCACAATTGCCATTCCATGGCATAATCAATAATTTTAGAGTGGCAATTGTGATACGTTGTCAAAATCTAAGAGTGACAAAAGTGAAATGAAAAGTTATTGTTTTCGCCACGGAATGACATTGTGATGTATTGTCAAAAACTAAGAGTGGCAAAAATGATATGTCAAATTCTAGAGTGGCATAAGCAAAGTGGGTAAAAGCTAGAGTGGCAAAAACAAAGTTTTCCCTATTATGAAGCAGCAATGTAGTACGTTCAAGCATAGTAAGCATGTTGAAATAGAAGTAATTTTGTTGTAAATGTTACACTACCTTTTTGATGTTTCTCCCATGCCATAATGATGAAATATTGATATTTTTGGTACACATTGAATTCATGTTTGCTCCCTTGTCTCACCGTGTGCATCTGTTGGCATGTCATCACTTGGAGTTACTACTTGTGCACTTGAAAGTGCTCCAAATGAGCCGACTTGATTTACAAAATAAAATAAACATTAATATTTGCGGCTAAGAGCAAGTATAATAGGGGGCTTATAACCCAGAAAATGCCAATGGCGGGCGGCCTCCATGCAGGTCATTTTGAAAAATAAAGTAAAAAATATATATTTTTTGAAGTTTAAAAAATCCTGAAAAAATCATGTATGTTCTTATGGATGTATTCTACATGTGTGCAATTTTTGAAGATGATATACATTATGGTGAGAGCTACACAAAAAGACAAAATCTTGCATTTCTAATAGTGAATAGTATTTGTATTGTTCGCCGGTTTCAAATCGCAATTTTGTCTTTTTGTGTAGCTCTCACCATAATGTATTTCATAGTCAAACTTTATACACATGTAGAATACATTCATATGAATGTGTAGAATTTTTTCCAGAATTTTTTGAAACTCCAAAATACGATGATCAAAATATTCAAAATAACCACCTCCATGGAGGTTACTTGCCTAAAGCCCGCACCCGCTTATAATCCTTTTTCCTCTATGCAGAGGAGAGGGACAAGGAATGATGATCAGAATGAGCTCTTGTAATAGTACATGACTTACTTCTCTTAGAAATTGATTTCTATATCATAATCATCTATGAGCATCATATTGCATTCAATGTTGATATGAAATGATAAAATTTTCAACCCGCATCTTTGAAAATGGCTAAAAACTTAAATTTGCCATTTGCCAAAACATACCCTCTTAAACACAAATAAATTTGGCTAGAGCCTCATGTTCATCATGTTGGCCCTCCCAAATTTTAATAAGAAATAAAAGAAACCATTTTGGATTAAACGTTAATTAAAATGCGAATTTAATAAAATGATTTCATTCATTTATGTTAAATTAAGAGACTTCATATGGTGATTTCTCTTGAAATTCATATTTTTAGCCTTCTAATATTATTAGGAAGCTAGAATATTTGTTCCATAATTTATGGAGCAATATATAACACACTTAAAAATTAATATCCCGTTAATAAATAAATTGCAATTAAGTCTACAAATAAAATATCATTACTATAATTCCAAACATGTTGGATAATTTAGGTGCCTTTGTAATACATAAAAAGGTACATTTTGAGACTTCAAAACCATTTTAAACATGATCGCAGTCATTTAAACAACAAATTATGTGCACTATGCTTTTGGGTCAGCCCATGAGTGCACTATAGTATTTCGTGCTCAGTAAGCACCATTTAATTAACGGACGCCCACAATGCAATCTGGCTTGACCCTAAAAGATTGTGTGTGGGCCCAAGCCGCGCAGCCGGCCTTCACCGCATTTGGGGCGAAACTGTTGATGATGTCGACGAAAAAAATGTTATTAGCAAAGAACAAAATTATCAGCATAGATATCAAACATATAGAAACATAGAAAAATATAATCATATATACACACATACATATATATATACATATATATATATGACTCATATTCTGTACTTCTGGGAGTATGTACTCCCATCCACAATATACCTTATATACATATTGAGTATACCTCTTTATCATTCTCAATATACTTCATTAAATATTGTAAGATACCCCAATACGAGTTTTGTTGAAAAAAATATCATCTACGGCGTACTTTTTTGTAATATACCTTTTTCACGTACAAACACATCAGTATATACATAAACATTTAAAAAATATGCCGACTCGCACCAATTTTTTCTGAAACTCATTTTGGGGTATCTAATAATTACTAATGAAGTATATTAAAAATAATAAAGAGGTATAAAATATTCATCTATATGGTATTATGAGGAGCGGGAGTACGTACTCCCAGGAGTACACAACCATTTTCCGGACTCCTATTTTGTACTCTTGGGAGTATGTACTCCCATCCTCAGTATACCTCATATACGCATTAATTATACCTCTTTATCATTCTCAATATACTTCATTCAATATTCTAAGATACCCCGATATGAGTTTTGTTGAAAAAATATAATCTGCGACGTACTTTTTGTAATATACCCTTTTCACGTACAAACACATCAGTATATACGTAAACAATGAAAATATGTAGACTCGCATGAATTTTTTCATGAAAATCATTTTGGGGTATCTAATAATTACTAATGAAGTATATTAAAAATAATAAAGAGGTATAAAAGATTCATCTATATGATATATGAGGAGCGGGAGTACGTACTCCCAGGAGTACACAACCATTTTCCTATATATATATATATATATATATATATATATATATATATATATCAAACATTTAGAATACCTAGAGAACTATCCTCATCTAGACTTGTACATTACCATTAAGAACTATCCTCATCTAGACTTGTACATTACCATTAAGAGCTTGTAGCTTGACAGTTCCTGATGTATTTCGCCCCTAAAGGTTCATAAACAACTCTTCTCTCACATGTTTGCTATAGGTGATACTAGAATGGTTGGTGAACACAAAATATCCGGGGAACACTTACAATATAGAACCTCCTAATGAAAAATATATGATGTTGGGCATATGAATAGAACAATTCTAAATTCTAGGTGGGAAACATTTGTTGATGCCAATAAAATACTCCCTCAGTCCGAAAAAGGATGTCGTCGGCGACATTTTGTGAAATCCCCCTCCCCTTTTGTCTGACAAACCACACAGCCCATCGCGCCTGCTCCATCGCCTTGCCACAAGTCGGTGGCTCTGCCGCCTCACCACGCGCCGGCCACCTTCTTCCCATCGTCTCGCTGATGACCCACACGTATAGGGGATCAATCGTAGTCCTTTCGATAACTAAGAGTGCCGAACTCAACAAGGAGCGGAAAGAAATAACAAGCAGTTTTCAGGAAGGTAATTTCTGCAGGCACTGAAATTATCGGTAACATGTAGTTTGATAGCAGGATAATTTGTAACGCACAAGTAATAGTAACGGTAACAAAAGTGTGGCAAGATAGCCCAATACTTTTTGTGGCAAAGGACAGGCTAGAACGGTCTCTTATAACAAGCAAAGCGTTCTTGATGACACACAGGAATTCCATCTAGTCACTTTCATCATGTTTGTTTGATTCATGTTTGCTACTTTGATTTTGATATATGGGTGAACCAGTGCTTGGGTGTTGTTATTACTTGAACATGCCTCCACTTATGATTAACCCCTTTCACAAGCATCCTCAACTACGAAAGAATAATTAAGATAAAATATAACCATAGCATTAAACATATGGATCCAAATCAGCCTCTTACGGAATAACGCATAAACTAGGGTTTAAACTTCTCTCACTCTAGCAACCCATCATCTAATAATTACTCCACAATGCATTTCCTTAGGCCCAAAGATGGTGAAGTGTCATGTAGTTGACGTTCACATAACACCACTAAGGGAATCAACAACATATATATTATCAAAATATCAAACGAATACCAAATTCACATGATTACTTATGACAAGACTTCTCCCATGTCCTAAAGAACAAAAGTAATTACTCACAAAACATATTCATGTTCAAGATTAGAGGGGTATTAAATAGCATAATAGATCTGGACATATTGTTGGGAAACGTAGTAGAAAACAAAAATTGCGCACCTACGATCACCGAGGAACAATATGAAGATGCATAATGGGTTGTGATCAACGATCGTTATCGACTCTGGAGTGCAGCGAAAGTAGACGAGTCAGTGTAGATTGTACTTGAAGTCCCTTGAACATCGATGACGATCCCACGAACCGTCCTCGAATGACCCCTCGAACGGAAGACCGAAAGCATGGCCTCTCTACTTGGTTGCAAGCGTACGGTCTTCACAATCCGACAGCGCTTCATCGTCTTGAGCTAATCATTGCCGGAGAATTAGAGGGAGGAGATTAGAACCACACCGGGCTTATAATTATGAGGATTAGAGGTGGCTAGGTCTAGCTCTAATTAGTCAACTAGGACCAACAAGAACTAGATCAACTAGAGGAGGCTCCAAAACTTGTGTGTTCAAAAGGTCTAAATCCTCTAGTATATATAGGTTGGAGAGGGGATAGGAGGCGCCACACAAAGGGGGAAAGTTCTCCCCTTTGTGTCAGGCCAAGAGGAGGGGTAACCCCCCTCCAATTCTAACTCCTTCCCTCCTTACCATGAGGAGAAGGGGGCGCCTCTCTATTGGGCTCTTGTGGCCCAATACTCCTTCCACCGTTAGGCCTTTTAAGGCCTGTTGATATTAAATTAAATATAAAATTGTTCTAAACAATTTCAGATCATTATATATATAATTTAACATCCCGGAAACATTTCCCACCTACATATATATTAATTGGTAATACCTGGTATTATCCGATATTCACCAAAACCCTTCCGGTGACCCCAAAATGCTTCTGGAACCTCTTGGAACTATTCCGGATATTAATGAAACAATTTCACAAATATATTCTCATCACTCCCACACTACTTACACTCAAAATATTATGATTACCTTAAGTTTGTGACTCTATAGGTTCGGCAAATCATAGACATGAACGAAACCCCTTCGTTCAATGACCGATAGCGGAACAATGGACACCCATATCGGTCCCTATGATTACACGAATATTATTCTTCGAGTGAAACTTTGGTTATCATGCGATGTTCCCTTTGCTTCACGATACTTTACGAAACCCGGTGTGCACCAGTATCCTCCTGAGTCATCATCATGCTCACTATACTGTTGCTTCTGTTACCGGGGTTCTTCTTCTTTCTCGTTAACGTGTTCCGGCATCCCTATGACGTAGTCACCTGTGTCTGGCCAGACGATGATGAATGCCATCATACCGAGAGGGCCCTAGGAATATCTCTCCATCGTCGGAGGAGCAAATCCCACTCTCGAGCTGTCCGGCCACTTGTCAAACTTTCTGGTGAGCCTGAAAGTTGTCGTTATGATCACCTTGTTACATATGACGTTTGAGCAACCTCAAAGCCCACTGTCTGGTAGGAAGTGAACGAGACACTCTCATGGTCTTAGGAACTTAAACACAGGCTAACACTCTGTGTTATTACAATTGAATACAGACGGTATTAACTCAATTCATAACAAACAAGCTTGGGTCGATTCAATATGAATGTTCTTCCAACGTCATAATCTCAATGTTGTTTTAGGATCATCATTACACTTAACGATATACTAAGATCCAGAAAACGTGATCACCAACAACACTTGAGCTAGTCTTAAAGGCGACACTAGGAACCTTCATTTTATCCGTTTATCATTTCACATGTGCATATGAGTTTTCCACTGAATCACATACTCCAGGATCATAACAGTTATAGGATGAAATATAAACTCTTAATTATGAATACCAAAATGTAATAATACAAATATTATTGCCTCTAGGGCATATTTACAACACATATGATCTTCCACCAAATAAACGAACTAGCATCAACTAATAGATGTAATCAACACTACTAGTCATCCACAGGTACCAATCTGAGGATTTGATACAAAGATTGAACACAAGAGATGAACTAGAGTTTTGAGATGAGATGGTGCTGGGGAAGATGTTGATGAAGATTGATCCTCCCATGATGAGAGGGTTGTTGGTGACGACGATGGCTCCGATTTCCCCATCCCGGAGGGAAGTATCCCGTCGGAATATCTCAGGTAGAGAGCAAAAGTGCTCCTGCCCAAGTTCCGCCTTGAGACGGCAGCGCTCCGTCCCGAAAGTCCTCTTTTTATTTTTTCTAGGGAAAATGACCTTATGTACAAGAAGATGGGCGCCGGAGGCTGGCCAGGGGGCCCACTACACACCGGGGCGATAGGGGTGGTAGGTGCGCCCTGGTGCCTAGTGGGCACCTGGATGGCTAACTTTTGTATTTGAAAGTGCAACTAATCCCTGGGTGGTTTTGATAATTAATAACAACATATAGCTCATTGAACCAATATCCATTCAAGTTAAATATTTCAGGATGTTCAATGATTGGCATGGCATGGACTACATATGTGGACCCCTCAAAATGCTAAGGACAAAGACTAGCAAAAGCTCAAGACTCTACATTTCCATTTTAGTGATCCAAGATCACATTGCGTCTATAGGAAAGCCAATACTAATAAAAGGGGATGAGGTGTTGCTTAATGATATGGTTGCTCAAGTGCTTAGTGATATTGCTCCAAAACCCTCAGCCACTTTCTCAAATTCCACATATGTCCAAAACCCTAAGTCAAACTCGGCCCCAATGATTTGATCCATCCGACGCCATCGAGTTCATTTGAGATAGCCACTGTCAGAAACCCTAGATAATTCGGTCACACCGATACGAATCTCGGTCTCACCGAGATGGCCCTGCAAACTCTCTGTTGCATGTTTTAATTATTTCGGTCTCACCGAAATGTGCAATCGGTCCCATCGAGTTTGCTTGACAATTCTCTGTATTGCTATTTGCTGAAATCGGTCTCACCGAGTTCATGCAATCGGCGCCACCGAGATGAGGTTTTGCCCTAGCCCTAGCACATCGGTCACACCGAGTTGATCATGTCGGTCCCACCTAGATTCCTAACGTTCACATTTTGAACTGCTCCGGTCTCACCGAGTTCTTCTATTTGGACTGACTGAGTTGGGTGAAATGTGTGTAACCACTACTACAGGATACTGCTAACGCGACACTACGATCAGAGACCCTTTGCCGAAATTGTGTCTGATGCATTAATCGCAAACACTGGTGTAAAAAACCCGTCAAAAAAGGTGCAAAACGTTTGCGATGGCGGAGCCATCAAACACGATTCGGATTTTAGTTGCGTGTGCGATATAGGGCATATGGTTAATCCATTCAAACTATTTTCGATGAGGCAGAACAACAGAAATGGGCAGCCATATCAATGTGTGTGCGATGCAGGGCACACGGTTAATCCATTCGAACTGTTTGCGATGAGGTAGAACAACAAAAACGGGCAGCCATATCAATGTGTGTGTGCGATATATGGCATACGGTTCACTCGGACGAACTGTTTTTGATTAGGGAACACAACAGAAATGGTTCGACTTAACAAGATGTGTGTGACATGAGGCATACAATTCACATGGATGAATTGTTTGCAATGAGCCAAAAGAACACAAACGAGTCGTGTAAACAAGATGTGTGTGATACGTAGCAAACAGCCGACTCGGATGAACTGTTTGCGATGAGAAATTACAACACAGACGGTTAATACTGTTAGTTCGTGTGTGATGCTGTGTGTACAAAAAACTTTGAAAAATGAAAACTAGTTGCTTGCGGTGGCTAGGAGTATTGCACACGATGCGTCTGCGAGTACTCATGTGCGATGATTAGTAAGTTACACATACTTTTATGTATGTTAACATGTGTGTGAATTTACAATATGGACAGTTAATATGCAAATGCCTTCTGGACATTGGGCACATGCTTGAACTCAATGAACTGTGTACGATACTAATACTTTCCATGAAAATTTAAGAACTTGGGTAACAACATTTGAGTAACATATATATAGTGGTTGCACTATTCGACAAAAGGAGGATCTTCGTAACACGGTTTTGACAACCATATGGTCCATATCTACATACTTTACATAGTAACAACTATCACATTTTAAGAGGCTAAGGTCCAACAACCATATGGTCCATATCTACATACTTAACATAGTAACAACTAGCACATTTTAAGAGGCTGAGGGCCAACAAACACAACTATCCGCTGGAAGCAGCTTGATCACGGCGACTCAGCATCTCGTCAATGAAAAGGAGGAGCCCTCCCGTGCCTTGGTAGAGCATGAGTAGAACAATGTCTCCAATTTTCCAATATGGATGCATTGCCACGACAAGCGAGAACTTGTTAATTTGAATGGTTCCATTTCTGCGGGAAACACAGTACCTTGCAATCACTTTGTCGTTATTAGTAGGCACAAGTGTAATTCGACCACGCCGGGAAATCGATCCAGGAACTGCTACAGCGGGCAATTTCTGTTGACATGTAGAATAAAAACCAATTGTAACATATCGTTGAAGATATATATAGTTTATGAGCATCAACATTAAAATAAGACTTTTTACGAGCGTTTTGTGCACACAATTGGTCTTGTTCAATGTGTGCACCATAGGTCTAATTAATCCCATCGAAAATCCAGCGTTCATACGCTGTGCTATCTCTGCAGATTATCAACAAAGTTTATGACATGCTTCAAGTCCTTCCAGTGAAATTTGGTACGCTTAGTAACATACAAATCGTTCACTATGCATCCAACATATCCTGCTTAAAAGGTGGAAAGGTATTATTTATTCAGAACATGGTAGAAGAATATATAGTGCGGATAGATTGGTAAATATAATTTGTTACTGCCTAGGAACGGAGCCAGAATATGAAATCACAATTGGTTGCTTAAATAATGATCAATTAGTGAGAACAAATACCCTGATTTTGCTAAGTAATATGACAACATGGAGAAAGTTGAAAGGACACTAACCTTGATCAGACTTTGATCCGCTGACGACGTTGGGGAAGTAAACATCCATGTTAATTAGACCAGGCTGTGGTGCACGCAGTAGAATTTTATTGCCAGCTTTCAGTTCATAACACTTAGACATTTTTCTCCAAAGGTCCGCATTAAAATAGGAGTGACCATCTTTATCAAGTTTTACGATAACCGTCATTGTAAATTGATACGTCTCCAACGTATCTATAATTTTTGATTGTACCATGCTATTATTTATGATGTCTTGGATGTTTATTGGGGTTTGTTATACACTTTTATATTATTTTTGGGACTAACCTACTAACCCAAAGGCCCAATCCATATTGCTATTTTTTGCATGTTTTAGGGTTTTACAGAAAAGAAATATCAAACGGAGTCCAAAGGGAATGAAACCTTCAGGAGAGATATTTTTGGAGCAAAATGCGCACGGGAGACTTGAGAACCACGGAGTAGGGCTGACGTGGCGTCCACGGGGGTGGGGGGCGCGCTGATACGTCTCCAACGTATCTATAATTTTTGATTGTTCCATGCTATTATGTATGAAGTCTTGGATGTTTAATGGGCTTTATCATTCACTTTTATATCATTTTTGGGACTAACCTACTAACCCAAAGGCCCAGTCCAGATTGCTATTTTTTGCCTATTTCAGGGTTTTGCAGAAAAAGAATATCAAACGGAGTCCAAACGGAATGAAACCTTCGCGAGAAATATTTTTGGAGAAAATGACGCCCAGGAAGCTTGAGAACCACGTCAGAGGATCGAGGAGCCACCCTCGAGGGTGGGGGGCGCGCCCCCTGCCTCAAGGCCTCCTCAAGTGGCCTTCGGTGCCCTCCTCCTTCCTATATAAGTCCACGTACCCCAGAAACTCCGTGAACAGGGAGAAAACCCTAATTCCACCGTCGTACCTTCTGTTCCCGTGGAGATCCCATCTTGGAGCCTATTCCGGAGCTCCACCGGAGGGGGATCCATCACGGAGGCCTTCATCATCATCATCGTCGCCCTCACCATGAGTTGTGAGTAGTTTACCTCAGACCTTCGGGTCCATAGCTAGTATCTAGATGGCTTCTTCTCTCTCTCTGGATCTCAATACAAAGTTCTCCTCGGTCTTCGAGGAGATTTATTCGATGTAATCTCTTTTTGCGGTGTGTTTGTCGAGATCCGATGAATTGTGAGTTTATGATCAAGGTTATCTATGAAAGATATTTGGTTCTTCTCTGAACTTTTTATGTGTGCTCATAATATTCTTGCAAGTCTCTTCGAATTATTGGTTTGGTTTGGCCTACTAGATCTATAGTTCTTGCAATGGGAGAAGTGCTTGGCTTTGGTTTCAATCTTGCGGTGTCCTTTCCCAGTGACAGTAGGGGCAGCATGGCACATATTGTATTGTTGCCATCGAGGATAAAAAGATGGGGTTTATATCATATTGCTTGAGTTTATCCCTCTACATCATGTCATCTTGCTTAAGGCGTTACTCTGTTAGTATGAACTCAATACACTAGATGCATGCTGGATAGCGGTCGATGTGTGGAGTAATAGTAGTAGATGCAGGCAGGAGTCGGTCTACTTGTCTCGGACGTGATGCCTATATACAATGATCATGCCTAGATAGTCTCATAATTATTCGCTTTTCTATCAATTGCTCGACAGTAATTTGTTTACCCGCCGTAGAATATCGCTATCATGGGAGAATCCACTAGAGAAAACTATGGCCCCCGGGTCTATTCTCAACATATCAATCTACATCCACTTTACTTTTACCGCTTTTATTTGCTGTTTTATTAAACTAAAAATACCAAAAATATAAACTATCATCTCTATCAGATCTCACTTTCGGAAGTGACCGTAAAGGGATTGACAACCCCTTATCGCGTTGGCTGCGAAGTTCTTATTTGTTTGTGCAGGTGCGAGGGACTCGTGCGTGGTCTCCTACTAGATTGATACCTTGGTTCTCAAAAACTGAGGGAAATATTTACGCTACTGTGCTGCATCTCCCTTTCCTCTTCGAGGGAATACAACACAAGCTCAAGAGGTAGCAAGAAGAATTTCTGGCACCGTTGCCGGGGAGGCTTACGCAAAATTCATCAAGTACCTATCACAAACCCTTATCTTTCGCATTACAATTTTGCCTCTCGTTTTCCTCTCCCCCACTTCACCCTTGCCGTTTTATTTGCCCTTCTTCTGCCGTGTGTTTATCGTTCGCTTGCCTCTCGTTTGCTTGTGTGATATGTGCCCTCAATTAGCTTGCATCTTCGCTTGCTAAAGTATGGATCCTCACCCACTTTCTAAGCTCTTTAAGAGATCCAATTATGTTGAACCTATTGCTAGTGAGTTGACTGCACTAGATTATCTTTATGGGGTTTTGCTTGAAATTTGTGAATCTGAAAATTGTGACGAAATATTGAAAGAAAAACATAAAATGATTCATGATAGCTCCTTGAGTAAAAAGCATGATTGCAATGATACTATTGTAAATTCTATTAATGTCAATTGTGTCTATGATATGCAAAATCCTAAGCTTGGGGATGCTCGTATTGCTATGTCCACTACTTGTTGCAATGATCATGATTGGGGTGATACTTTTTACGATCTTGAAAATTTATTTCAACCCCATGATGAATATGAGATTGATAATCATGTTTGCAATAATATTGAAAGTGGGTTTGGAAGAGTGTCAACTTTAGATCCCACATATCTGGAGTATGATCAATCTTATGTTTTTTTGATAAAAGTGGGTTTGGAGAGGTCATGACTTTAGTTAATGTTGATCCCACTATTTTGGAAGAGTGTCAACTTCGTATGCATGAGGATCGTATTGAGAATATGTTTTGTGACATCTATATTGCTGAATTTGCTTATGATCCTACATGCAATTATTATGAGAGAGGAAAATATGGTTGTAGAAATCTTCATGTTACTAAATTACCTCTCTTCATGTTGAGATTGATCTTGTTTCTTTCTTCTTCCTTGCATACGCTAGATCTTGCTTGTCTTGGTAATTTGTTTTCCTATAAGATTCCTATGCATAGGAAGTATGTTAGACTTAGATGTGTTTGTCACATGTTTTATGATGCTCTCTTTGTGCTTCAATTCTTATCTTTCATGTGAGCATCACTGAATTCTCAAGCCTATCTTAATGGCTATAAAGAAAGAGCTTGTTGGGAGGCAACCCAATTTTTTTGTTGCTGTTTGGGAATAAATATTGCATCTAGCCTCTGATTATATGTGGTTTCATGTTTTGTTTAGTGTTTGTGCCAAGTAGAACCTTTGGGAAGACTTGTGTGAAGTTTATATGATCTTGCTGGGAAAAACAGAATCGTTAGCGCTCGCTAAAGTAGTCCTCAGATTTTAATGGAGCGTGTTTTTTAGTTGATTCTTTTTGCAGATGATTGGTAGAAAAATTCCGAAAATTTAACAATTGAGTTTGATTTTTTTTGGAGTTCCAGAAGTAGGCGAAACCTGCAGATTACTACAGACTGTTCTGTTTTTGACAGATTCTGTTTTTCGTGTGTTGTTTGCTTATTCCGATGCATCTATGAGTAGTATTGGAGGATATGAACCATAGAGAAGTTGGAATATAGTAGGTTTAACACCAATATAAACAAAGAATGAATTCATTGCTGCACCTTTGAGTAGTGGTTTGCTTTCTTATACTAACGGAGCTCACGAGAATTTTTGTCTAAGTTTTGTGTTGTGAAGTTTTCAAGTTTTGAGTATTGCTTTGATGAACTATGGAACAAGGAGTAGCAAAGCCCTAAGCTTGAGAATCATAGAGAAGTTGGAATACAGTAGGTTTAACACCAATATAAAAAAAGATTGAGTTCGTTGCAGTACCTTTGAGTAGTGGTTTGTTTTCTTATACTAACGGAGCTCACGAGATTTTTGTCTAAGTTTTGTGTTGTGAAGTTTTCAAGTTTTGAGTATTGCTTTGATGGACTATGGAACAACGAGTGGCAAGAGCCTAAGCTTGGGGATGCCCAAGGCACCCCAAGGTAAAATTCAAGGACAACCAAAAGCCTAAGCTTGGGGATGCCCCGGGAAGGCATCCCCTCTTTCGTCTTCATCCATCGGTAACTATACTCGAAGCTATATTTTTATTCACCACATGATATGTGTTTTCCTTGGAGCGTCTTGTATCATTTGAGTCTTTGCTTGTTAGTTTTCCACAATTATCCATTCTGGACACACCTATTTGAGAGACTTAAATATGGCCTAGGAATTGATAGAACACTCTATGTGCTTCACTTATATCTTTTGAGTTGAATAGTTTTTGCTCTAGCGCTTCTCTTATATCTTTTAGAGCACGGTGGTGATTATATTTTGTAGAAATTGTTGATCTCTCATGCTTCACTTATGTCCATTTGAGAGTGTATTAAAACAGCATGGTACTGTGCTTTGGCTATAAAACTAGCCTTCACATGATAGACATCCAATGTCAATGTAGTAAAAAATTTCACACCAAGTGCATTGAATAGAATGAGATGTTGGATGCTTGATAATTGTTTTGAGACATGAAGATAGTGATATTAGAGTCATGCTAGTGGAGTTATTACGAAATTGAGAAATACTTGTGTTAAGGTTAGTGATTCCCGTAGCATGCACGTATGGTGAACCGTTGTGTGACTAAGTTAGAGCATGAGGTATTTGTAGAGTGTCAACCTTTGTGTGGAGGTCGGGGGCGCGCGATGGTTAACTCCTACCAACCTCCCCCTAGGAGCATGCGTTGATTGCTTTGTTTTGATGACTCGTAGATTTTTGCAATAAGTATATGAGTTCTTATGACTAATGTTGAGTCCATGGATTATACGCACTCTCACCCTTCCACCATTGCTAGCCTCTCTTGTACCGCACAACTTTCGCCGGTGCCATACACCCACTATATATCCTTCCTCAAAACAGCCACCACATATCTTCCTCAAAACTGCCACCATACCTACCTGTCATGGCATTTCCATAGCCATTCCAAGATATATTGCCATGCAACTTTCCACCGTTCCGTTCATATGACACGCTTCATATTGTCATATTGCCATGCATGATCATGTAGTTGACATCGTATTTGTGGCTAGGCCACCATGCATAATTTTTCATACATGTCACTCTTGATTCATTGCACATCCCGGTACACCACCGGAGGCATTCATATAGAGTCATACTTGTTCTAGTATCGAGTTGTAATTCAATGAAAGTATGATGATCATCATTATTACAGCATTGTCCCATGTGAGGAAAAGCTAAATCAAGAAAGCCCCTCCAAAAAAGAAAAAAAGAAAAAGGAAAAAAGAAAAGAAAAGAAAGGCCAAAGAAAAAAAAGAAAGGCAAAAAAAGGAAAAGGGACAATTGCTACTATCTTTTTCCACACTTGTGCTTCAAAGTAGCACCATGTTCTTCATGATAGAGAGTCTCATGTTTAGTCACTTTCATATACTGGTGGGAATTTTCATTGTAGAACTTGGCTTGTATATTCAAACGATGGGCTTCCTCAAATGCCCTAGGTCTTCGTGAGCAAGCAAGTTGGATGCACACCCGTTTAGTTTCTTTTATTGAGCTTTCATACATTTTTAGCTCTAGTGCATCCGTTGCATGGCAATCCCTACTCACTCACATTGATATCTATTGATGGGCATCTCCATAGCCCGTTGATACGCCTAGTTGATGTGAGACTATCTCCCTCCTTTTTGTCTTCTCCACAACCACTACTCTATTCCACATAGTGCTATGTCCATAGCTCACGCTCATGTATTGCGTGGAAGTTGAAAGGTTTGAAAAGACATAGGTGTGCATGATATGAATATTTTGTGTGATGAAGAGGGAGCATAGCCAGACTATATGATTTTGTAGGGATAACTTTCTTTAGCCATAGTATTTTGAGAAGACATGATTGCTTTGTTAGTATGCTTGAAGTATTATTATTTCTTATGTCAATATAGACATTTGTCTTGAATCTTTCAGATCTGAACATTCATGCCACAATTAAGATACTTACATTGAAAAACTATGTTGGTTAGCATTTCACATCAAAAATTCTGTTTTTATCATTTACTTACTCGAGGACGAGCAGGAATTAAGCTTGGGGATGCTTGATACGTTTCCAACGTATCTATCATTTTTGATTGTTCCATGCTATTATTTATGATGTCTTGGATGTTTATTGGGATTTGTTATACACTTTTATATTATTTTTGGGACTAACCTACTAACCGAAAGGCCCAGTCCAGATTGCTGTCTTTTGCCTGTTTTAGGGTTTTACAGAAAAGGAATATCAAACGGAGTCCAAACGGAATGAAACCTTCGGGAGAGATATTTTTGGAGCAAAATACGCACGGGAGACTTGAGAACCACGGAGTAGGGCTGACGTGGCGTCCACGAGGGTGGGGGGCGCCCCCCCCATAGGGCGTGCCCCCTGCCTCGTGGGCACCCCGGTGCCCTTCTTCCTCCTATATATACCTACGTACTCCGAAACTATCAGAACAACAGAGAAACCCTAATTCCACCGCCACAACTTTCTGTTCCCATGAGATCCCATCTTGGGGCCTGTTCTGGAGCTTCGCCGGAGGGGGGATCTACCACGGAGTGCTTCTACATCATCATCATTGCCTCACCATGAGTTGTGAGTAGTTTACCACAAATCTTCGGGTCCATAGCTAGTATCTAGATGGCTTCTTGTCTCTCTTTGGATCTCAATACCAAGTTCTCCTCGGTCTTCACGGAGATCTATTCGATGTAATCTCTTTTTTGCGGTGTGTTTGTCGAGATCCGATGAATTGTGGGTTTATGATCAAGATTATCTATGAGAAATATTTGGTTCTTTTCTGAACTCTTTATGTGTGATTATAATATCCTTGCAAGTCTCTTCGAATTATTGGTTTGGTTTGGCCTACTAGATCTATAGTTCTTGCAATGGGAGAAGTGCTTGGCTTTGGGTTCAATCTTGCGGTGTTCTTTCCCAGTGACAGTAGTGGCAATAAGGCACGTATTGTATTGTTGCCATCGAGGATAAAAAGATGGCGTTTATATCACTATGTTTGAGTTTATCCCTCTACATCATGTCATCTTGCTTAAGGCGTTACTCCGTTCTAATGAACTTAATACTCTAGATGCATGCTAGATAGCGGTCGATGTGTGAAGTAATAGTAGTAGATGCATAATCGTTTCGGTCTACTTGTCTCGGATGTGATGCCTATATATAATGATCATTCCTAGATAGTCTCATAATTATTCGCTTTTCTATCAATTGCTTGACAGTAATTTTTTTACGCGTCGTAGAATATCGCTATCATGAGAGAAGCCACTAGAGAACACTATGGCCCCCGGGTCTATTCTCAACATATCAATCTACAATCTACATTACTTTTCTGCTTTTACTTTCTGTTCTTATAACAAAAAATACCAAAAATATCAAACTATCATCTCTATCAGATCTCACTTTCGTAAGTGACCGTAAAGGGATTGACAACCCCTTATCGCGTTGGCTGCAAAGTTCTTATTTGTTTGTGCAGGTGGGAGGGACTCACGCGTGGTCTCCTAGTGGATTGATACCTTGGTTTTAAAAAGCTGAGGGAGTTACTTACGCTACTGTGCTGCATCACCCTTTCCTCTTCGAGGGAATACAACGCAAGCTCGAGAAGTAGCATAAATCCATGTTGCGTTGTCAATGTGACATCTTGGGAGTCATCAACAAAGTAAAGCCCAAGATTTCCTTCTACTCCTGTTCTTGCAAAGCAAGGGATGTACTGCTTGCAATGAAAATTAAGATCATAAATTAGATATATTGAAATAACAGAGCAAGATGCAAATATGGGAGTAACTGATAGAACATATCAATATATAGATGAAAGCAAAGTACAAAAATATAGAATTAAAAATAGATAATGTAACAAATATTTGATGCAAATATATAAATAATGTAGCAAGGGACGGTATATGTTCACAAATTTAGGCTATGCCGACCGTGGTAGGTTGAGATTGAACATACCTAATGCCCCCTGAAGTCATCCGGAATGGTAAGATAGAACTTCGTTTCCAACTGGCCATGACCACACTTGCCCGATTTGTGCTCGCACTGTGGACTCATGAATGAACACCCACGAATCAGCTAGAACAAAAATGATTCCATGGCGATTTCCGCCAGTTGATTAACAGCGATGGACGGACTGCGATAAGAGATGAGTGAATATTTTGCTAAGTTGATTACCTTCTCCATGAGAAAAATCCCCTGCTCAATCCCGCAGAAAACCCCAGTCGACCATAGTCTAGAATGTCGGTGTAGATAGGCGGCGGAAAGCGGTAGGGGCGAAATCCCGTGAAGTTTGGAGCGCGATCTACGCTCGCCGACAACAGCCATAGAGCTTAGGGTGGCTGCCGTGATAGAAGTTGATGAGGTGCAGTGTTGCGGAGGATCTCGCAGCGAGCGGGTGGGGACGAAGTGGGCGAGGGTTTTCTGTTTCCTTTTGCATGTGTGAGTGAACACACACGGTTCACAGAGGCGACGGAGATGAATCGTGTGCGATAGTAAATCACCGAGATTGAATGTGAATCCAAATTTCCTTTGTCCTTCACCCATGAGTTTTTTCTCCACGATGAACATAAACCCTGCTAATCACCGTGTTCAAATTTGACACTTTTCCGCGTTCATTTACAATATTTAGGGGACTATGTGCATTTTGTAGGCATTAATGCACATAATTCAAATTCAAACAATTGGTGCTTGAAAAGGTGCACAAGAACGGTCTGGAAAAACCATACTCGTGGTATTTAGTAATTTCTCAAGCCTTTTACAAGGAATGGACAGATATTTCAAGGGAATGCGTGGCAATAGTCAACCACAAACGCGTCATTTACTGGGTTATCAACTATAGAACAATGAAATACGTGCTTGAAAAACATGACGCCTGGCATGGTGCCATGTATGGCCTCACCGCGCCGTGGTTAAAAGCTGAGAAGGTTTGATTTATGTCATCATGCAAGCCCTTCATAAATCGAACCATCACCGAGGAAGTTAAATACTTTCGAGAGGGAAATCACCAAGACTGAAGGGGAATCCAAATTTCCGTCCTAGTTTGTCATTTAGTTTTTTTCCAATGATCAACATACCGCCTCAAATGCAATGTGTTCACATTTGACATTTTTCCGGGCTCATTTACCATATTTAGGGGATTATGTGTATTTTCTAGGCATTAATTATGCACATAATTCAAATTCAAACAATTGGTGCATGAAAAGGTGCACAAGAACGGTCTAAAAAACCATGCTCGTGCTATTTAGTAATTCTCATGCCTTTTACAAGGAATGGGCAGATATTTCAAAGAAATGTGTGGTAATAGTCAACCATAAACGCATCATTTACTGGGTTAACAACTATACAAAAATGAAATACATTCTTGGAAAACATGACACCTGGTATGGTGCCATGGTATGGCCTCACTGTGCCCTGGTAAAAATTTGAGAATGTTTTCCTTACGTCGTCATGCACGCCTTTCATAAATCGAACCATCACCGAGGAAGTTTCATGGTTTTGAGGGGGAAATCACCAAGACTGAAGGGGATCCAAATTTCCTTTATCCTTTGTCCATGAGTTTTTTCTACGATGAACATACACCCGGCAAATCACCGTGTTCAAATTTGGCACTTTTTCGGGTTCATTTGCCATATTTAGGGGATTATGTGCATTTCCTAGGCATTAATGCACATAATTCAAGTTCAAACAATCAATGCATGAAAGGGTGCACAAGAACGGCATGGAAAACTATGTTCGTGCCATTTAGTAAATTCTCATGCCTTTTACAAGGAATGGACAGATATTTCGATGAAACGTGTGGCAAAAGTCAACCACAAATGTTTCTTTGTTGGGTTTTCAACTATAGAAAAAATTAAATAAATGCTTGAAAAACACGACGCCTGTCATGGTGCCATGGTATGACCTCACCATGCTCTGGTAAAAATTTGAGAAGGTTTGGCTCATGTCGTCATGCACGCCCTTCATAAATCGAACCATCACCGAGGATGTTCCATGCTTTCGAGAGGGAAATCACCAAGATTGAAGGGGAATACAAATTTCCGTCCTAGTTTTTCATTCAGTTTTTTCCAACGATCAACATACCGCCTCAAATGCAACATGTTAAAAGTTGACATTTTTCTGGGCTCATTTACCATATTTATGGGATTATGTGCATTTTCTAGGCATTAATGCACATAATCCAAGTTCGAACAATCGGTGCTTGAAAAGGTGCACAAGAACGGTCTGGAAAACCATGCTCGTGTTATTTAGTACATTCTCATGCCTTTTACAAGGAATGGGCAGATATTTCAAGGAAATGTGTGGCAATAGTCAACCATAAACACATCGAGTACTGGGTTAACAACTATACAAAAAATGAAATACATGGTTGGAAAACATGACGCCTGGCGTGGTGCCATGGTATGGCCTCACCGTGCCGTGGTAAAAATTGGAGAATGTTTTCCTTATGTCGTGATGCCCGCCTTTCATTAATCGAACCATCACCGAGGAAGTTTCATGGTTTCGAGGGGGATATCACCAAGATTGAAGGGGGATCCAAATTTCCATTGTCCTTTGTCCACGAGTTTTTTTTCTATGATGAACATACACCCTGCAAATCACCATGTTCAAATTTGGCACTTTTCCGGGTACATTTACCATATTTAGGGGATTATGTGCATTTCCTAGGCATTAATGCACAAAATTCAAGTTCAAACGATCGGTGCATGAAATGGTGCACAAGAACGGCCCGGAAAACCATGCTCATGCCATTTAGTAATTTATCATGCCTTTTACAAGGAATGGACATATATTTAGATGAAATGTGTGGCAATAGTCAACCACAAATGTTTGTTTATTGGGTTTTCAACTATAGAAAAAATGAAATAAATTCTTGAAAAACATGACGCCTTGCATGGTGTGCCATGGTATGACCTCACCATGCCCTAGTAAATTTTTTGAGAAGGTTTGGCTTATGTCGTCATGCACGCCCTTCATAAATACAAACCATCACCAAAGAAGTCCCATGCTTTCGAAAGGGAAATCACCAAGATTGAAGGAGAATCCAAATTTTATTTGTTATTTGCCCTGGAGTTTATTTCTATGACGAACATACGCCCTGCAAATCACCGTGTTAAAATTTGGCATTTTTCTGGGCTCATTTACCATATTTAGGGGATTATGTGCATTTTCTAGGCATTTAGCGCATATAAATCCAATCCAGCTACAACTTCACGAGTGTGACGTGAGGGACGTGGATTGCCGTTTGATCGCGGCGCATCCTACAGTGCACACGCGCGATCTGTGTGGCTGGGGTTCCGGCCAATCATAACGCAACACACAATAGGCTCAACGCACACTGTTTCCGGAAGTGACGGAGATGAACCGTGTGCAATAATGAACGAGCAAAATTTTAAGGGAAGCCAAATTTCTATTGTAGTTTGTCATTGAGCTCTTGAATACCACCGCACTGTACGGCTGCCCGGCCCCTCCGTCCCAGAGCTCTCTCCAGGCGTCGTCCATGGCACCGCGGTGCACAGTAACTGGTAAAGAAGCGATGGCATCCCGCCGCGCCGCGATCCTCGCCGCCCGCGACCGCACACATGGTAAGGAAGCGATGACATCTCGCCGCGCCGAGTTCATCACTGCCGGCGGCCACACAGTTACATGGGCAGACTTCGAGGCTGCCATGGCCGAATGGGTGGTGGATCGAGAGGCGGCCAAAGCCGCACAA
This sequence comes from Secale cereale, assembly GCA_902687465.1. Taxonomy (NCBI): domain Eukaryota; kingdom Viridiplantae; phylum Streptophyta; class Magnoliopsida; order Poales; family Poaceae; genus Secale; species Secale cereale. The sequence continues at coordinate 708,246,869 of LR738711.1, forward strand.
AAGGAGCATAAAAGGTAGAAAGTAGTCAAGAAAAGAGAGTACCGCCGCTGCAAGAGAGAAGAGGCCGCACGCCGTGGGAGGAGAGCTTGGCGGAGACCAAAGCACGGTGGGCTGCCGCCTACAAGGCCGAGAAGGAGAATGCCGGCGTCTGGCCAACATGCCCCGATGGTAGCATGTGAGAAGTAGTTTAAGTTTGTAGTATTAGAGCAAATTACAAGTAGTACTTTAAGTTTGTAGTATTAACGTACAATGTCGGTAAGAGCCTTCTTTGAGGGCTTTGAGCGTTGATTAGCATGTGTGCCCGTGTGCGTTTTTTGCGTTAATCATTAGAAGATCACAAAACACACGGTTTCTATGCCGTACCCGTCTGCGTTTTTTTTGCGTTAATGATCCATAAGTCAGTTACTTGTGCGATGTTTCCTAATAAACCAGGCGTACCATTGACCGAAAAAATAAACTACACGTGTACATTTTTTTGGAGACGGGATCTGCCAATTTTCTATTTTCTCGCACATGAGTATTTTACGCGCTTCGTCTGTGTTGTGTGTTTCCCCCACCCAAGTTTCAAGTTTCGCAGCAAAATGTTCATTGGGTGCGCAATTTCAGAATTTATTCCTCCAACCACATCCCCACCCATCAAATTTCCTCAGTATCTCTCTCCCCCCGCGCCTCCCCCTACCGGCATCTCAAACCGCCACCGCCGGAACCACAACTTCAACCACATCTACGTTCTGCTCGGATCCAGTTAGGTAACCCACCGATCTCTATCACAGCCCTGGCTTGATTGCTTAAATGGCGCCTGTGAAACATCCTCATGCCTCTAAATCCCCACCGACAGGAGCTGATGGCGGTCCATGGTGTGATAGCCACTATGCGTGTTGACCCGGAGGAACACCTCGCCTCCTTCGCCGCCGACATGGTGCAGGATCTGGCCCAGATGAAGTGCCCCAACGACTACCCCCAGGACTTAATATGTAAGATCTGACTAGCTAAATCTTACCAATACCACTTGCAATGGCTATGATTTGTACGGTTGATGTATTAAGCATGTTTGAGCCTTGTTTATTTCAGTACTGCACACTGTGTGATGTTCAAATATTACCGTGTCCAGCTCAATTTCACCAATACCAGCAACAAACTTACAATACATGACTCAGGATATCACTAGAGATGCTGCCCATTTGCTATTTTTAGTGGATGATAATCCTGTTGTACTTAACATGCCTGTCCATGTACTTACATAGGGTCATAACGGCAGATGTTGTTGTTTGCCGTCGAGGTTAGCTGCATCCCATGTCTTACAGTATTTCACATGATTAGTGCAATTGCAATTTAACTTCTACCATTTACTGGTTGCCTGTAGGTACACATGTGAATGGCACTGATCCACGCTTCGACCCGGGGGAGCAACTCACCTCCGCCATCGCTGACTTTGGGCAGGCTCTGGCCAAGATGAAGTGCCCCAACAACTACCTCTCAAAACTTACCAAGTATGTACTCACCAGTTCATCTTACCAATACCAATTGCAATTAATGGCTATGTTCTGTACGGTCGATGTCTTAAGCATGTTCTAGTAAACATGCCTAACACGTTTAGCTACTTTCCCTACCTTTTATAGACATCTGGGCCATTCTCTGCTCTGGCAACACCTGCCTTGTAATGTTTAACTATGCCAATTGCATTTTTATCAGTACCAATTTCAGTGGCTATTAAGCCTGTTGCAATTAATAGTTGAATCCATTTTTAAATAGTTGTATTTCAATGGCTACAAACTTACAAAACATGACTTAGGATGCTGTTAAGCCTGTTGCAATTAACAGTTGTATCCATTTTTTAATCTATCCCTTTGCTACCATGCTACTCTCCGCAATGAAGATATACTAGAGATGCTGCCCATTTGCTATTTTTGGTGGATGCTAACCCTGTTGTACTTAATATGCGTGTCCATGTACTTACGCAGGGTCATAACGGCTGATGATGTTGTTTGCCGTCGAGGTTAGCTGCATCCCAGGTCTTGTAGCATTTCACATCATTTTTGCAGTTGCAGTTTAACTTCTACCATTTACTGGTTGCCTATAGGTACACATGTCAGTGACACCTATCCACACTTGGACCAGGAGGAACAACTCGCCTCTACCGCCGCTAACTTTGGGCGGGCTCTGGCCAAGATGAAGTGCCCCAACAACTACCTCTCAGGACTTACCAAGTATGTACTCACCAGTTCAATATTACCAATACCAATTGCAATTAATGGCTATGTTTTGTACGGTCGATGTATTAAGCATGTTGTAGTAAACATGCCTAACACGTTTTAGCTATTTTCCCCACCTTTTGATAGACAACTGGGCCATTATCTGCTCTGGCAGCACCTGCCTTGTGATGTTTAACTCTGCTAATTGCATTTTTATTAGTACCTACACATGGCTATTGTATCCATTAAGCCTGTTGCAATTAACACTTGTATCCATTTTTAAAGAGTTGTATTTCAATGGCTACAAACTTACAAAACATGAATTAGGGTGCTGTTAAGGCTGTTGCAATTAACAGTTGTATCCATTTTTAATCCATCCCTTTGCTCCCGTGCTCCTCTTTCGCAATGAATATATCACTATAGATGCTGCCAGTTTATTACCATTTGCTATTTTTGGTGGATGTTAACCCTGTTGTAGTTAACATTGGCTTTCCATGTACTTACACAGGGATACAATGGGCGATGTTGTTGTTTGCCATCGAGGTTAGTTTCATCCCATGTCTTATACACCATCTATTCCTAAATATAAGTATTTTTAGAGATTCCAATATAGACTACATAAGGAGCAAAATGAGTGAATCTAGATTCTAATCTAAACTGTATCTATAATTCTATATACATCCGTATGTAGTTCATATTGAAATCTCTAAAAAAAATACTTGTACTTCTGAACATAGGTAGTTGTTTTTACATCATTTGTGTAATCTCAGTTTAACTTCTAACATTTACTGGTTGCTTGTAGGTATATATATGAGCGGTACTGATCCACGCTTCGACCCCTTTTGCGTATGGGGCAATGAGATATTCATGAACAAGCGTCAAGTGAGGAAACTAGAAAGATTTTTAGGCGAAATAAATGGGTGATGGGAAGTAAGCTCTTTATTTACATTTTGTCCAAGACAACAATGAACTTTTGGATGGTAAGTATGTGTTGTCTTTCCCCCCTGCCCACAACAAGTTACTCTATTAGACATCAGTATCTGATATTTATTTTTCTCTTTTCAGTGGTTTCCGAAGCTATTTACTGATGATACCTTGCAAACTACATGACCGAAGCGGAGGCAACTAAGGTTAAAGTATATAATTCATCCTACCATGATAATGCTCTAGAAGTCTTCCTGAAGGTGGTGAAGGATGGGCGGGCGATCGTCACAAGGGGTTGGACAAAAGTGGTTCATGCCTATGGCATGCAGGAAGGTATATTATGGGCATTCTGCTTCTTCAACACCATCGGCAGTCAAAATGAGTTACACTTGTCTCTTCACCTTTACCGCCTTTAAATATTGTGGTTCATCATAGTTAATTGCTGTCTAATCCAGTAATTACTGAACATATTGTACTGGCAATTTTATTTACGGATTCGTTGTTGAACCATTGTGCTGAGAATTTGAATTGCACGTTTCATATTTTAAAATTTCCAATTCGAATAATAAATTACAGGAAAAAATAAAAAGTATACATGAACTAATAAAATAATGTGCACATGGTTAGAAAGAAAACAACGTGTGCGATGTAAAAAGAGAATAGACGATCATGGAACTTTGCAAATGGTTCTGGCAGTAAAAGCGCTTGTGATGGATAGCCCAATGCCACATAGTTTTCTTCATCAAATCGTGTGTGATGTAGTTGATAAAAGCAAATAGTTAACCAAGGCAGAGCGTGTGTGATAGTTACACCTTTCACACACGAGCCTATACATAAAACTGTGTGGGATGTACATATGAATGAAAACGTTTAGTGGGGACCGACTGTGTGGGATGTACTTGTGACCAGAAACAATTTCACATGTATAATTGTATTTTTTAGCTCTACTGTACGTATTACCGTATTTGAGCACCCGCCGGTCGCACACGACCTCATTTTGCCCAGCGTGTGTGCCAGGAGGGCATATCCCCGACGGTTTCTGGGTCGTGTGGGAATGACCCCCTATCGCCCACACTTACTTGGCGACGGTTCCAGATGCCATCGCGGAAAGGGGTTAAAAACCATTTGTATAGCACCGACGCGTACCAGTGAACGGTTGGATTTTGTGTGGAGGCTATATTTACACCTCCACCCCCTTCTCCATTCGTGAGAGAGCCATCAGAACATGCCTACACTTCCACTACTCATTTTTTGAGAGAGAACCACCTGCTCATGTGTTGAGACCAAGTTATACCAATCCTACCACAAGAATCTTGATCTCTAGCCTTCCCCAAGTTGCTTTCCACTCAAATCATCTTTCCACCACATCCAAATATGTGAGAGAGAGTTATGTGTTGGGGAGACTATCACTTGAAGCACAATAGCAAGGAGTTCATCATCAACACACCATTTACTCCTAGATTGGTTAGGTGTCACTTGGGAGCCTCCGTCAAGATTGTGAAGTTGAACCAAGGAGTTTGTAAGGACAAGGAGATCGCCTACTTCATGAAGATCTACCCGAGTGAGGCAAGTCCTTTGTGGGCGATGGCCATGGTGGGATAGGCAAGGTTGCTTCTTCGTGGACCCTTCGTCTGTGGAGCCCTCCGTGGACTCGCGCAGCCGTGACCCTTCATGGGTTGAAGTCTCCATCAACATGGATGTACGATAGCACCACCTATCGGAACCACGCCAAAAATCTCCATGTCTCCATTGTGTTTGCACTCTCCAAACCCCTCCCTTAACCTTCATATGAAATGCTTTACTTTCCCCTACAACACTCTTAGAATTGCATGCATAGGTTGGTTACTTGACTTGTTCTAATTGCTAAAATATGCCAACACTTAAAATTGGGAAAATGCTAGATTTTTATTTGGTCAAGTAGTATAGTCACCCCCCTCTGGACCTACTTTCGATCCTACAGTATTTCTTTTCTCCAATATTTTTATATATATTCCAATATAAATCTCCATTGTATTTTAGCTCATTTGGAGATGTGCAGAATAGGTATCTATGACATAGCTTTTTCAGGTCTAGAACTCCAACTGTCGGCAATCTCCTTCTTTGTGTAAACCTTGCAAATTATGAGAGAAAAGGCATTAGAATTACTCCAAAAGTATTATATTGGTTAAAAACACTATAAATAATAGTAGGAAAACATGATGCAAAATGGACGTATTAACTCCCCCAAGCTTAGACCTCGCTTGTCCTCAAGCGAAAGCCGATATCGAAAATCATGTCCACATGTTTAGAGAGGGAGGTGTCAATAAAAACAAAATATGGACATAGTAGCATCATGATCAATATTATAACCATAATATTTATTATCATAAAACTTCTCATGAGCAAGTAACAATTCATCATAACATCGAAGTATAAGGCCTAAACTTTCTTGAAAGCTAACAAACTATGTTATCAGTCATTAATGCAATTGTAATTGATCATATTTTCATGAAGGTTCTGTCGGATTCAGGGCTCTGCAAAACCCGTTAAGTTCGAACATAGGGGCGTGAACGAAGATCTCTCCCACTCACGTCTACCTAGCGCCTCGCTCTCGTCTCGGTGGAAGGATTCAAGCAAACAACGAACAAACACACAAGAGGTTATCAAGGTTCGGGCCACCGCGAGGTGTAATACCCTACTTCGTGCTTTGGTGGATTGGCTCTGGTACAAGGGTTCCTGAGCTCAGGAGACGAGCTGAGGAGGGCCAGGAGGCTAGTGTTCTTGCTCCTTGTGCGGTGGTCAAGTGTGTGTGAGTCGATCTCCTCTCCCCTTTTGTAGTGGAGGTCCTAGCTACTTATATAGGCGGCCACGGTCCTCTACCCCCGAAATGTTTAGGCGGGAAGGGATTCCACAACGACCATTTTTGAGCAGGAACACAAGGACGTTCCTACCCTAACAAAAGTGGTCTTCGCCTGCAAAAGGATCAGGCGGTGACATGGCGGTGGGCTCGATGGTGACATCCTCCTTATCGTCCTTGCGGTCTTCGGTCTTGTTGCACCAAAGAGGAAACCTTTGCCCCGCTCCTTGGGATCCAACGGCTGCGCTGTCTCCTTTGCACCCAAATAGCAACTGTGTCGCTGGCGGACACTGGCACTTGTTGGCGCAGTGCGTCACTGCTGACCTCACTGCCTCCTCCTGAGGCAGGTTTGGCCTTGGATTCTCCGCCCCTCCGGAGCACCTCATCGAGGCTGCTCCCGAGGGGGTCTTGACGTCATTCTCCTCGCGAGGCTTGGCCCCTCGCGAGGGTCTTAAGCAGCTGGTCGATCAGTTGGGCCGTACCAGGCCACTTGTAGGAGCGCGTCGCGGCCCGCAGACAGGCAAGTATGGGTACCCTGGTTCCCAGGACGCCGACAGTAGCCCCCGGGCCCAAGGCGCGCACGGAGTTGGCTTTGGGGCGAAGCCTTAGTCGAGGATGAATCACCACGGGCCCCAAAAAGGCTGCGGGCTAGGCTGGCGCGTGACGGTTGGATGGGACGCGAGCGACCCCACTCCCCACGCCGTCTCGGTAACCGTGTGTCTTGACAAAAGGGGCCTTCTCCGCCGGGGAGTTATCGCCCTCCTTCCTTCCTGCTTGGATTTCTTCCCCTTGCGCCTCTTGCCTCTCTGCATCCTTCAGCCCTCCTTGACCATGGAGAATAAGAACAAGGGCACCGCGTGGGCGCCTGGATCTTCTTCTTCTCTTGATGCGGCGCTCGAGGAGTCCTCCATCATCAGGGAGGAGGACTACTCAGAGGTTCAGCCGTTCCTGTCGAGCTCCCACAATGAGCACGGCCGGACGCAGATCTGGGCTGGATCCACCGTGGCGCGGACCATGCCAAAGTCGTGCTACCCCTTCTTCCTCCACAACATATCCGTGGGGCTCGTGCCCCCTTTCTCCGAGTTCTTCTACGCCATCCCGGAACATTACCAGGTGCACGCTCTCCATATCCAACCCCGCTCCATCTTCGTCTTGTCGCTCTTCGCCTTCTACTGTGAGGCGTTCGTGGGGGTGAGGCCGACGGTCGCCCTCTTCCGCCACTTCTTCTCCATGCGTCAATACAACGAGGGCCCATGCTCGGGCTGCGTTTCCTTTGTCTTCCAGCGCCAGGGCTGTCGCTTAATGACGGCCCTGAAGAAGGTAGAGTCCCACCGGAAGAGGTGGGTCTATCTGGATGCCCAACGCACCCATCCTCTGTTGGCGCTGCCTACTGCCCATCCGGAGAAACTTGATAGCTGGCGCCACGCAAAGCTCACCGGCCCTCTCACCGGGCCGGTCTTGGCGAAGATTGAGGCCGACCTGAGCTCGAGGCTCGAAGGAGGCCAGATCGTGAAGGAGTTCCTGAGACAGCGTCTGGCTCCGCTGCAGGCTCACACATGCCCCATGTGGGAGCTGATGGGTGACGACGACGGGCTCCGGCTGCACCCAGGGATGCTGGCCGAAGAAGATCTGGACTTCGCCTCGAGGGCCCTCCTCGGGATGGTTCCGGAGGATCTCGCTGGGGCCTTCCTGCCGCTGTATAGCCGCCCTGACAAGGCCGAGCTGCTGAAGGCCATGCCGGACCTTGGTGCGCCCCGCCCACGTTTGATGTGTCTTCTGGTGACGGCGAGGGCGATGACGGGGGCTCGGAGGATACCTTGGACAACGATGGGGACTCCTTCGAAGTGTTCGCAGGCGCAGGTGCCGCCGGGTGGTCCGAGGCGACCACTCCGCGTCGGTCCGGACGCACCGTGTCTGGGGGGAAGCAAGGTGGCGACCCCGCCGAAGGGCCCCACGCCGGCGAACCTGGCGACTGCGACCGCGCCCAGGACCGTGGCCTCGCGTCTTGCCCAGGCCCGGGCTGTCGGCACACCCAGTGCGCCAGGGGCTGCTGTTGACTCGCTGGTGAAGAGAAGGGCGCGCCTCGCCTCCGACGAGTAAGTGTGCAATTTCTCACTCATTTTTATTTGCCGTGCCCCTGATGCGATCTCCTTTGATGTTGCAGCCTGGGAGGCGTGATGAAGAGGGCGAAGGGGGATGTCCTGCCGCGGTGCCCAGCTCCTTTGGCTGCTGGTGCCACCTCGGGGAAGGATGCCGCGGCGCTGGGCGCCTCGGTTGGCCGGGCCACCGCGAGTGTGGTGACGGTGCCACGCGAAGACGCCCCTATCCCTGGCGAGGTTGCGGGGTTGGCTTCTGCTCCGGCTGCTCCGGCGAGGGGGGCCGGAGCCCCAAAGCCCCTGGCCGAGCAGCCAGTCTTGTTGGTGCCCGTGCGCCAGCCGGCACAGCCTGGTCCCGAGGCTTTGGATGCAGCCTCCGCTGCGCTGGGTCGCCTTCGCGCTGATCTGCACAACAATGATGGCCACTTGACAGAGGGGCGCCTGGGGTTGATCCACGGGTGGCTCCTGGCAGACGAGTCTGCGTGGACCTCCTGGGATCAGGCCTTGGTGGCTGCTACCAAGGGGTGTGAGGAAGCTGCGGCGACCACGCTGGCTCGCAACGCTGCGCGAGCTGATGCCGCGTCCTTCGAGAAGCGCTGCCTCAAGGCAGAGAGCGAGCTGGGGGCCCTCCGTGACGAAGACATTAAGCGCGCCCTGGAGCTCAAGGGGTTGGAGAAGGAGCTCGAGGCGGAGAAGGCCGCGACATCCCGGCTGCAGCAGGAGCAGCTTGCTGACCGTGCCGCCCTGGAGAAGCTGAAGGTTGAAGTTGAGCAGGACAGGGCGGCCCAAGCCGCTCGTGCCCAGGAGGAAGCTCTTGCGGCCTTGGTGTGACACCCCGAGACCGGTGCGCCAGGTGTCAGTCAGTTATTCGTCACCATTGCCATGTCATCTGCTTGCGTGTTGCATCTTACCATGTGATCATGTGCATTGCATCATCATGTTTTCAAAACTTGCATCCATCGGAGTCCCCTCATCTTTTCCGTTGTCCGTTCTGAGCCTAGACACACTTGCACGCTCCCACGGCACCTCCGGTTATATTTTTTATGAGTGGCTTAAAAACGTTCTCGGAATGGGTTGAAACTTGGCGTGTGGTCTAATTATAGCATAGGTAGACCGCCTGTCAAGTTTCGTCGCGTTCGGAGTTCGTTTGATAGCCCAACGGTTAACCATGGTAACCGCCGGAAGCCTTTTCTCTTCGGCCCAACACCCCCTCCAAACAGCCCACAAGCCCATCCTAACCCACTACATGATCTCGGTCGCCGAATCAGGATCGCGTGGCCGAAAACCGCTCCTCATTTGGAGTCTCCTAGCTCCCTCTACCTATAAAAGAGCACCCACCCCCGAAATTTCGAATGAACCCTAGCCTCCTTCTTCCTCGCGCCGCCGGACATGTCCATCCGCGCCGGACATGTCCAACCGCCTCCACCTCACCGCAGTCAATCACAGTGTGCCACGTCGTCCCGCCGCCGCTCTCCTCCAATCTCCTCACGCCACTTGTCACTCTCTCTCTCCTCCCACCGCGCGGCCTGCGGAGCCCATCGCGGGCCCGCATAGGCCCGTCCGCCAGCCGCAGGCGCCCGCCCGCGCCTGGCTCTGCCCCGCCTCTCGCACCACCGCCCCGGCTGCTCACCTCCCAAGCAGCTCCCCGCTGCCGCAGCCACTGATCTCACCGGCCTCCACGCCGCCTCGCAAGATCCTCGCCGCCGGCCCTCCTCCGGCTGGATCCAGGCGAGCCGGCCCGGATCCGCCTCGCCCCGCCTCCTCCGGCCATCTCCTCACCGCCGACCGCCCGCGCGGGGCCGCGACCGCCGCCGCAATGGCCTCCTGCCTCCCCTTGTGCGAGCGGGAGGAGGACGACGCCCCTCTAGCGCCGTCGCCTCGTGGGCCCAAGGCCCCATTCCTCCTCCGCCGGCCCAGCCAAGGTCCGGCCCAGCCGCTCTGCCGGGCTGACCTCCTGTGCCTCCTCTCGTCATGGGCTCGGCCCAATGGTGAGCCTCTGCCAGTCCTTCGCCCCGTGCTTCGTTTAATATTTTGCGCTCACTAGTTTTTTTCCCAGAAACGACTAAGTCCCAGAAAACTGTAATTTTGTGTGTATCTTTGCATGGCTGTAACTTTTTGTGTCTTGCTCCAATTTGAGCATATGATATGTCAAAATGATCGTGGTGATATGTTCTTCACTTTGTTCCATTGTGGCATGCTTGTTTGAGTTCATCTTGATGCTCTAATCCTTGTTGCAAGAGTGCTACATGTTTAAAACAGCTGTTAACTGTAATTTTGTTGCATGCTTGTGAGGGTGATAACTAGTGCATGTTTATCCAAATGGAGCATATGATATGTCAAAATGTTCATTGTGAAGTGCTCTACATGTTAGTTGCTGTAGCATTCATGTTAGGTGTCATATTGCAATGTTAATCTCTGTTGCAAAAGTGCATGTGGTTGTTAAGTGGTGACACTTGTTATGAGATGCTGTTTTGCCTTGCTCATTGCTATTGATGTGTTTGTCTTCATGCCACATGTCTATATGTTTTAGAAGCACAATCATATGGTCTTTGCTGTGGTGCAATCCACTTTTCATGATATGCCTTGAGGTGTTTGCAACAAGCTTGTAAAGTAGCCTTCTCGCTGTTGTTGTTTTCTACCACTTGTTAAAAACTGCTCAGTCTGGAATCTGTTAGACCTGATGCTATGTTTGATTAATGCCTCACTCAAATCCATGCATGTTTTAGGATGTCAAACGATCATGTCTTGTTGTCCATTTTATGCTCTATCCGTCCATGCCTTAGTTTGCATATATGGCCTCCTATAGCTTATTTATTTTTTGCTCTCAAGTTGCTATAAATTTACCTGTCAGCCTGTTATCAGCATGATCAATTTGGTCAAGCTTGTTGTTATTGATCCATGCCTCCTATGGAGTTGGTCCAATGGAGTTGCTTGATGTATGCTATGTTTATTACATGTCCATGATCTTTATATACTTAGTAGAGTTGATATGCTTGTTGTTTTGTGCCTCCGAAGGCAGCAACGTGATGATGTTTTTGCCTTCCCAGATTTTGACTAAGTCTGGATAAATTTATTGAAACTTGCCATGCTTGTTCAATTGTGTTCCAACAAGTTTTTGGGTGTGCTCTAAGTTCATGCTTGTTAAGTATCATGTCTATTTCACATCCATGACTCTTGTTATCATGTTTGGGTGTTGTAGCATATATTTACCTTGCTCCAAAGTTGCTATGTTGCTGTTTTTGGACAACTTGTTGTTATATCTTGTTTCATGTGTATGTGTTGAACCGTTGTTCCGTTTTGAGCGTGTCCTATATGAAACTTGTGTGTTTTTGTATGTAGAAGCATAATATCATGTTTTTTACATGTTTGGAGTGTGTCTTCTTGTTGTTTGGATGCATCTTGCATGTTTGACATGCTTGTCTTGTTTTGCTCATATCTTCTAGGCCGTAGCTCCGAATTAAATAAACTTTATATGAAACTTGACTAGAATTTCGAGTAGATCATCATGGTGCATGTTAACTTGCTGTTTAACAACTTGAACTTAAGGTTTGTTCAGATCTGGACCAATTTCAAAATGTGCATATGAGGACTTACCAGAATTGTTATATATTGGTTCCGGCCTCATTTAAACTTGTTGGGTGATGATGTTCTTGTATGCATCGTCCCTTGCCATGTTTTGCATCATATATACTTGTCTTGCATCGTACTTGGTTGAGCATCTTGTCAAGTTCTTGTGTTGTTTGTTTACCTATGTTGTCTGCTTTCTTCTCGCTAGTTCTTTCCGTTGCGATCGTGAGGATTCGTTTGGCTACACGTGGTTCGTCTTCGAGGCTTCTCCTTCGTCTTCTTCATGGATTCGTTCTTCTTCCTTGCAGGATCTCAGGCAAGATGACCATCACCTTGGATACCTTTACTATCATTGCCATGCTAGCTGTCTCGATGCTATCATTATATGTCGCGCTACCCATCTTTATTGTCAGCCCCTCCCCTTGTTGCCATGAAACCTCTAACCTTTGACACCTTCCTAGCAAACCATTGTTTGGCTATGTTACCCGCTTGCTCAGCCCCTCTTATATCGTTGTTAGATGCAGGTGAAGATGAAGATTGATCCATGTCGGATCTTGTTGTTGGAATATCATAATATATCTATTATTATTAACACACCTATATACTTGGCAATGGATGGAAGGCTTGGCCTTTTGCTTGGTGTTTTGTTCCACTCATGCCACCTTAGGAGCCGATAAACCGGCGTTATGTTCCTTGATTTTGTGTTCCTTACACAGTTGGGTATATGGGGACCCCTTGACAGTTCGTCTTTGAATAAAACTCCTCCAGCAAGGCCCAACATTTGTTTTATTTTGCAATCATAATAATAAATTAATAAATTAATTAAATTGCATAGGGGGTCGCATCCCCGAGGATTCTTTCTACATAGAAGGGGGGCCGGTGCTGATGGTGTTGGTCCCAAACGGGGGGGGGGACTACAGGGCCACCACGAGGAAACTCGAGGTCTGGTATTTTCCTCTAGGCTCACCTATCCGGACGTGGCCTGAGACGAGATACGCGCGGCTACTATCAGGGTGTCGGCACGCCGGGAGGTCTTGCTGGACTTGTTTTACCATTGTCGAAATGTCTTGAGCACCGGGATTCCGAGCCTGATCGGATTGTCCCTAAGATAAGGGGTAATATTATTATTATCTCTGCTGATCGTGAGAGCTTGTGATGGGCTAAGTTGGGACACCCCTGCAGGGTTATGATCTTTCGAAAGCCGTGCCCGCGGTTATGTGGCAGATTGGAATTTGTTAATGTCCGGTTGTAGAAAACTTGACAGAGGATCCGAGATAAAACACACAACCGTGTGAGTAACGGTGACTGTCTCTTTTCACTTTGAGAAGAGAACACGTGGGGTTATGTTTGACTCGTAGGTAGTTAGGATCTTTAGCGATCATTACTAGTTTGCGACCGTTTGCGTAGATGCTCATCTTATTCTTGTACTCGTAAGTTAGCCACCATATTATGCTTAGCCGCTGCTGCAACCTCACCACTTAACCTCTTCCTACCCATTAAGCTTTGCTAGTCTTGTTACCCATGGTTATGGGATTGATGTGTCCTCGTGGCTCACATATACTACAACAACAGTTGCAGGTGCATGTTTTCGATGACTTGATGCGAGGGTGATATCCTTTGTGTTGGAGTTCTTTCTTCTTCTTCTTTCAGTCTTGGGTTAGGTTCCGGGTCGGCAGCGTGGGATAGCAGATGGATGTCGTTGTGCTTTTCATGTTTGCATCCGTAGTTGGATGATTTTTATTGATGTTTTTCTATTCATGTGACTTGTATGTATTGTTGTATCCCCCATGTATGTATGTAATGGTACGATGTAATGATATCCATCTTGCTAAGAGCCCGGAATGCGGTTGTGCCCCAATCACGTAAGTGTCACGTGATCGGGATAGAATCGCATCTTGGGCCTGACAAGTTGGTACCAGAGCCTCGACCGACCATAGGAGCCCCCTTGATTGATCGTAGCTTGGCCGTTGTCGAGTCTAGCAAAACCTTTTTCGGAGTTAGTGATATCGGAGAGTAGGAATTCTTTTTACTCCTCAGCCCCTTCGTCGCTCTGGTGAGGAATCTTGACGTAGGTGTTTTGAGTTACTTCTCTTCCCCTTCAAGTTTTTTAGGATCACACGGTTAGTTTTTGTTTGTTGCGTTGTCTGCTCTTTTCATCTGGCGCATCTCTCGTCGAGTCGATCTGACCTCCTCGTCTTTTGCTTCAACCCTCAGTTCTGTTCAACCGACGGTGTTTTCCCCCGTCCGAAGTGGTCTTTCTTTTCCCACCCACCCACCCCTTTTGCTTCTCGGAGCTGGAGTCCTTAATCGAGTATCCATCCTACTCGTGTGAAGTTTCTCAAAATCTTTCCTCAATGTTTTCAACTGGTGAATTCTCGTCTAGTTCGGCCTTCCTCATCTCGTTTCTTCTCCGGTGAATTCAATTCAAGTTTCGGTGTTCATCATATTCTTTTACCTCAGCTCAGATGTTTCCTCTTGCTCGTTCGCCTCTCGCCATTTAATTGTTCCGGAATTCCGAAGTCATATCAAGAGATTCGTCTGTGTTCGAATTAATTCGAGGTTGTCACCTCATTCGAGTTTTTCAATCGTTCCGGTGCATCATCTCCTTTTCAATCGTTCCGGTGCATCATCTCCTTTTCAATCTTTCCAACGGTGGTCTTCTTTCAGTGGGCTCATAACCCACAGGTCTTTCCCACTATCTTACCCGACTCTTCTAATTTCCCGGAGTGATTCCCAAATTCTTTTCAAGTGTGACGTAAGTATGGATTCCATCAGTCACGTGCCTTCTCCAAGATCGCTTTTAATTCTTTTCACCATTGGTTCAACCTTTCTTCTTTTCATTCTTCCGGAGTATTTCATGAACTCTTTTCATTGTGTTCCTCTTAAGGCCATCATTTCAGAAGATTTCTTCGTTCTAAGTTTTCAACTTCGTCCTCCAAATATTCTTCATTGATGCCTCTTCATTTGTCTCACATTCATCCGGTACTTCGTTCAAGTATTCTTTAATCAGTTTGCGATCTCGTCGTTATCTTATACCTAAATTCCCTCGAGTGCTTTATTCTTCCCGGCGATTCATCGTATTCACTCAATTTCAATTCTTTACGGTGGTTTGTTCTTTTTCATCACTCATTTTCAATTTCTTCCCAGTGGTTCATTCCATTTTCTTCACTCGGCTTCAATTATTACGGTGGTTCTCTCAAGAGTTCTTTTCATGTGTGATCATATCAATCCATTCCTTTTTATTATTTCAATCCTACCGGTGGTTCAAGAAGACTTTCTCGAGTTCGTGCTTTATCCCTCGTTAATCTTTTTCAACGAGAATAAGTAGTATGAAAATCCATTGCTTCTCATCAATTTAATTGGTGGAGGATAAGCATAACATAATTCGTATTCCTTTTTCATCAAGTCGATTTAATTCCTTCCTTCGGAGCTTATTCTTGATGAATAAATTATAGTTCCAAGTGTTTTTATTCTTTTCTTTTCCGGAGTTCAAATTGTCTCGGTTATCTTGGCGGAGACTCTTTCTAAATCATCGCAAAGCCGTAATCTTGGTTGTGCACCCTTCATTTCTATATTATCATCCTTTGGTTACCAGAGTTCCTATTGGTGTCTCTTCAAGATTTAATTCTTCTTCAAATATATTGAGCAATCCTTGTGGAGCAGCTCAAGCATTATTCTTTGCCTCTTGAGTGCAAATAATTCTCCCCATTCTTTTGAAGTGGAGTTTTGCATTTCTTCGTTCTTCTCAACTATTCAATCTTCTCGTAGTGGCTGAAATTCACCTCAAGTTTTGGGATGATTGTCTATAAGTACACAACAAGCTTATTCATTTGTTATTGATTCTTGATGGCTTCTCGCCCCTCGTTGGTTACCCCAAGTGGAAGGTTTGAGATGTAGCGTAGCGGCAAATTTCCCTTGGCAAAGATACCAAGGATCGAATCCCGTGAGACTCCGAGGGTCGACAAGAAGGTGTCAATAGCGCCAGAACTTTCGCTTGACAGGACCTGCACACAGATACAAATAACTTTGCTCCCAACGAGTACAGAGAGGTTGTCAATCCCTCCGGCCTTGTCGTTTACAAAGGATCAAACGCAAGAGATAATAGTGATAGATATGACTGCAACTAGGAAATAAGAACATGAAGTAAATAACGGGTGTGATCAGTGATGGTAATATGGACCGGGGTCCCATGATGTTCACTAGTGATGTCTCTCTCCCAAAATACGATAAAACAGCTAAGCGAGGTAAACAAATTACAGCTGGGCAATTGACAGGATTATGTGCGCAAACCAATGCTAACTATGCTGTAAAGAAAGGTAGAGGCTCAAAAGCATGGGCGGTACGCCAAGGCAAGTAGACCGAAATCCATTTGCATCTACTACTAATCATCCACCTTGAGATATCTATCCAGAACATCTCGCTGGTATTAAGTTGCGAGTCCCACCCATAGTGTAAACTCAAAGCAACAGACAACTGCATTAAAAGAACTTTGCGTAAAGTAAACAATCCTTGCACCCGCGGGTACAAGCACCGTTGTTTTCCCCCTTGTGGCAACAACACATCCCCTAGACTCATGTTTCTATCACTCAAGCTAGTCATCGAGGGGCATGAACCCACAATCAAGCATAACATTCCCTCTTGGAGTTACTACCTACTACTCGGCCAAAGCAATAAATAGCAACAGAGAACATGCAAGAATTACTCAAGAACATAAATATAAAAGAGGTGAATCAAATATATTACTCACACACAATCTGAACATAATCTCATAATCCATCGGATCCCAGCAAACTCAGCATAGCAACAGCATAAAGATTACATATGTGCCTCGATCATGTAGGGCAGCTCACGAGGTCTAATCGATGAAGAACAAAGAGGGGAGGAGAACATCACATAGCTACTGGTCATGGACCCATGGTCCAAGGGGGACTACTCACAACTCATCCGGGAAGCGTCCATGGTGGTGGAGAAGCTCCCGGTGGTGGTTCTCCCCTCCGGCAGGGTGCCGGGAAGAGTTCTCCTGGTGCTCCCGATCTTGGAAGCGCGGCGGCGGCGGAACAGAGATGAGATCGCGAAAAAGGGTTCCGTCCTTGAGGGTTTCAGGATGCGAGGTAAATATATGCCAAAGGGGGTCACCAGAGGCGGAGAGGGGGGCCCAGGCGCCCCCCTGGCGCGGCCAGGAGGGGGGCCGCATGGGCAGGCCGCCTGGGCTGCCCCTGGCTCCCCTCTGGCCCCACTTCTAGCGCATGGAAGCTTCTGGAGCGCTGATTTTTTATATATTTTTCCCGGAATTTTTCTGGCAATTTAAGTAATGGGAAAACCTGAAATACAAAAATAGCAGAAAACAGAAACTGGCACTGGGGTGCACTGAGTTAATAGGTCAGTCCAAATATGATCAAAAGTGTATAGAAGTGCATAAATATCATAGCAATATCACACAAAAGAAGCATGGAGCAAGCAGAAATTATAGATACGTTTTGGACGTATCAATTCTCTCAACAACTCCGTTCGAGTCTTTCTTCGAAGATCGTCTTTCAAATTCATTCGCGCTCGAAGTTGTCATCTTCTTCTCCGTTCTTTTCATTGCATTCTTTCCATTCTTCCGTTGGTTTTGTGTTGTTTCATCTCGTCATGTATCGTTCCATCTTCTCAAGTTCTTGTTCCATTCCATTCATGTTCAAATTGTGTGCTACTTCTTTCTTTTTCAGCTGGAGTGGTGCCCGAATTCCTTCGTGGAAATTACTTTCTATCTCTTATTAACCGGAGTGGTTTCAGATTCTTCTAGTTCCTTCCAATCTTGCTTCATATCCTTCAACCTTTTGGTTCTTGTCGTATTCCTTGTTCCTCTTGTCTAACGAAGTGTTTGCAGCTTCGTTCTTCTCCGTCCTGTTCATTCTTTCAAGTGGCTCAACCTCTCAACCTCTCAAGGTTCTTTGGTTTCACCTTCTTTCTTTTTCTCTTCCGTCTCGTTCCTAAGATCTCGGGACGAGATCTCTTGTTAGTAGGGGAGTGTTGTGACACCCCGAGACCAGTGCGCCAGGTGTCAGTCAGTTATTCGTCGCCATTGCCATGTCATCTGCTGGCGTGTTGCATCTTGCCATGTCATCATGTGCATTGCATCATCATGTTTTCAAAACTTGCATTCGTCCGAGTCCGCTCATCCTTTCCGTTGTCCGTTCTGAGCCCAGACACACTTGCACGCGCCCACGGCACCTCCGGTTATTTATTTTATGAGTGGCCAAAAAACGTTCTCGGAATGGGTTGAAACTTGGCGTGTCGTCTTATTATAGCATAGGTAGACCGCCTGTCAAGTTTCGTCGCGTTCGGAGTTCGTTTGATAGCCCAACGGTTAACCGTGGTAACCGTCGGAAGCCTTTTCTCTTTGGCCCAGCACCCCCTCCAAACAGCCCACAAGCCCATCCTAACCCCCTCCATGCTCTCGGTCGTCGGATCAGGATCGCGTGACCGAAAACCGCTCCTCATTTGGAGTCTCCTAGTTCCCTCTACCTATAAAAGAGCACCCACCCCCGAAATTTCGGATGAACCCTAGCCTCCTTCTTCCTCGCGCCGCCGGACATGTCCATCCACGCCGGACATGTCCAGCCGCCTCCACCTCACCGCAGCCAATCACACTGTGCCACGTCGCCCCGCCGCCGCTCTCCTCCAATCTCCTCGCGCCACTTGTCCCTCTCTCTCTCTCCTCCCACCGCGCGGCCCGCGGAGCCCATCGCGGGCCCGCACGGGCCTGTTCGCCGTCGCCGCCAGCCGCAGGCGCCCGCCCGCGCCTGCCTCTGCCCCGCCTCTTGCACCCCCGCCCCGGCCGCTCGCCTCCCGAGCAGCTCCCAGCCGCCGCAGCCGCGGATCTCGCCGGCCTCCACGCCGCCCCGCAAGATCCTTGCCGTCGGCTCTCCTCCGGCTGGATCCAGGCGAGCTGGCCCGGATCTGCCTCGCCCCGCCTCCTCCGCCCATCTCCTCGCCGTCAGCCTCCCGCGCGGGGCCGCGACCGCCGCCGCAACGGCCTCCTGCCTCCCCTCGTGCGAGCGGGAGGAGGACGACGCCTCTCCAGCGCCGCCGCCTCGTGGGCTGTAACTTTTTGTGTGCATCTTTGCAAGGCTGTAACTTTTTGTGTCTTGGTCCAATTTGAGCATAGGATATGTCAAAATGATCGTGGTGATATGTTCTTCACTTTGTTCCATTGTGGCACGCTTGTTTGAGTTCATCTTGATGCTCTAATCCTTGTTGCAAGAGTGCTACATGTTTAAAACTGATGTTAACTGTAATTTTGTTGCATGCTTGTGAGGGTGATAACTTTGTGCATGTTTATCCAAATGGAGCATATGATATGTCAAAATGTTCATTGTGAAGTGCTCTACATGTTGGTTGCTGTAGCATTCATGTTAGGTGTCATATTGCCATGTTAATCTCTGTTGCAAAAGTGCATGTGGTTGTTAAGTGCTGAAACTTGTTATGAGATGTTGTTTTGCCTTGCTCATTGCTATTGATGTGTTTGTCTTCATGCCACATGTCTATATGTTTTAGAAGCACAATCATATGGTATTTGCTGTGGTGCAATCCACTTTTCATGATATGCCTTGAGGTGTTTGCAACAAGCTTGTAAAGTAGCCTTCTCACTGTTGTTGTTTTCTAGCACTTGTTAAAAACTGCTAAGTCTGGAATCTGTTAAAGCTGATGCTATGTTTGCTTAATGTCTCACTCAAATCCATGCATGTTTTAGTATGTCAAATGATCATGTCTTGTTGTCCATTTTATGCTCTATCCATCCATGCCTTAGTTTGCATATATGGCCTGCTGTAGCTTATTTATTTCTTGCTCTCAAGTTACTATAAATTTACCTGTCAGCCTGTTATCAGCATGATCAATTTGGTGAAGCTTGTTGTTATTGATCCATGCCTCCTATGTAGTTGCTCCAATGGAGTTGTTTGATGTATGCTATGTCTATTACATGTCCATGATCTTTATATACTGAGTAGAGTTGATATGCTTGTTATTTTGTGCCTCCGAAGGCAGCAACGTGATGATGTTTTTGCCTTTCCAGATTTTGACTAAGTCTGGATAAATTTATTGAAACTTGCCATGCTTGTTCAATTGTGTTCCAGCAAGTTTTTGGGTGTGATCTAAGTTCATGCTTGTTAAGTATCATGTCTATTTCATATCCATGCCTCTTGTTATCATGTTTGGATGCTGTAGCATATATTTACGTTGGTCCAAAGTTGCTATGTTGCTGTTTTTGGACAACTTGTTGTTATATCTTGTTTCATGTGTATGTGTTGAACCGTTGCTCCGTTTTGAGCGTGTCCTATATGAAACTTGTGTGTTTTTGCATGTAGAAGCATAATATCATGTTGTTTACATGTTTGGAGTGTGTTTACTTGTTGTTTGGATGCATCTTGCATGTTTGACATGCTTGTCTTGTTTTGCTCATATCTTCTAGGCCGTAGCTCCGAATTAAATAAACTTTATATGAAACTTGACTAGAATTTCAAGTAGATCATCATGGTGCATGTTAACTTGCTTTTTAACAACTTTAACTTAAGGTTTGTTCAGATCTGGCCAATTTCAAAATGTGCATATGAGGACTTACCAGAATTGTTATATGTTGGTTCCGGCCTCATTTAAACTTGTTGGGTGATGTTGTTCTTGTATGCATCATCACTTGCCATAGTTTGCATCATATAGACTTGTCTTGCATCACACTTGGTTGAGCATCTTGTCATGTTCTTGTGTTGTGTGTTTACCTATGTTGTGTGCTTTCTTCTCGCTAGTTCTTTCCGTTGCGATCATGAGGATTCGTTCGGCTACACGTGGTTCGTCTTTGAGGCTTCTCCTTCGTCTTCTTCATGGATTCGTTCTTCTTCCTTGCGGGATCTCAGGCAAGATGACCATCACCTTGGATACCTTTACTATCATTGCCATGCTAGCTGTCTCGATGCTATCATTATATGTCGCGCTACCCATCTTTATTGTCAACCCCTCTCCTTGTTGCCATGAAACCTCTAACCTTTGACACCTTCCTAGCAAAGCATTGTTTGGCTATGTTACCCGCTTGCTCAGCCCCTCTTATAGCGTTGTTAGCTGCAGGTGAAGATGAAGATTGATCCATGTCGGATCTTGTTGTTGGAATATCACAATATATCTATTATTATTAACACACCTATATACTTGGCAATGGGTGGAAGGATTGGCCTTTTTATCGGTGTTTTCTTCCACTCTTGCCACCTTAGGAGCCGATAAACCGGCCTTATGTTCCTTGATTTTGCGTTCCCTACACGGTTGGGTATATGGGGACCCCTTGACAATTCGTCTTTGAATAAAACTCCTCCAGCAAGGTAGGGATGGCAATGGGTAGGGTATGGGCGGGTACGACACTTTTCTACCCAAACCCATACCCAAATATTTTTTCTATACCCACCCACTTCACTATCCATGGGCGCAAATTGGTACCCATGCCCATACCCATCGGGTATCCTATACCCAATGGGTATCCGGTGGGTACAATATATAAGATTAACATGACAAAATTAAGATGAGAAAAAAGTCTAAATTTAGGTACCCATTCGGTGGGTACAATATATAGCCTTGGTTTGGGATGAATCGATGAGGATTCAGTAACCCGGCTCTTGATTGCTTCATCTTCCGAAGTCAAGGAAAAGTAGAGAAGATAAGTACGTTAGGTATACGAGGGGTCTGGGGCGATGGCTGGCTATGGGCCTATGGTCCGTGGGCTAGTTAAGAACTCAAGATAATTATTTACTCACATATTACATGGTTTAATTAATTTTTTTTTTTTTGGGTTTCCATTGGGTTGCCCATGGGTATAATTTCATACCCATACCCTACCCATGCTTTTTGCGGGTATGGATATCCATACCCATGGGTGTGAAATGGTAAAAAGTCTCACCCATGCCCATTATTTTCGGGTAGGGTACCCGCGGGTACCCATACCCATGGGCAAAACTGCCATTCCTACAGCAAGGCCCAACATTGGTTTTATTTTGCAATCATAATAATAACTTAATTAATTAATTAAATTGCATAGGGGGTCGCGTCCCCGAGGATTCTTTCTACATAGCAGGGGGGCCGGTGCTGATGGTGTTGGTCCCAAACGGGGGGACTGCAGGGCCACCACGAGGAAACTCGAGGTCTGGTATTTTCCTGTAGGCTCACCTATCCGGAGGTGGCCTGAGACGAGATACGCGCGGCTACTATCAGGGTGTCGGCACGCCGGGAGGTTTTGCTGGACTTGTTTTACCATTGTCAAAATGTCTTGAGCACCGGGATTCCGAGCATGATCGGATTGTCCCTAAGATAAGGGGTAATATTATTATTATCTCTGCTGATCTTGAGAGCTTGTGATGGGCTAAGTTGGGACACCCCTGCAGGGTTATGATCTTTCGAAAGCCGTGCCCGCGGTTATGTGGCAGATTAGAATTTGTTAATGTCCGGTTGTAGAAAACTTGACAGAGGATCCGAGATAAAACACACAACCGTGTGAGTAACCGTGACTTTCTCTTTTCACTTTGAGAAGAGAACACGGTGGGGTTATGTTTGACTCATAGGTAGTCAGGATCTTTAGCAATCAATACTAGTTTGCGATCGTTTGCGTAGATGCTCATCTTATTCTTGTACTCATAAGTTAGCCACCATATTATGCTTAGCCGCTGCTGCAACCTCACCACTTAACCTCTTCCTACCCATTAAGCTTTGCTAGTCTTGTTACCCATGGTTATGGGATTGCTGAGTCCTTGTGGCTCACAGATACTACAACAACAGTTGCAGGTGCAGGTTTCCGATGACTTGACGCGAGAGCGATGTCCTTTGTGTTGGAGTTCTTTCTTCTTCTTCTTTCAGTCTTGGGTTAGGTTCTGGGTCAGCAGCCTGGGATAGCAGATGGATGTCGTTGTGCTTTTCATGTTTGCATCCGTAGTCGGATGCTTTGTATTGATGTTGTTGTATTCATGTGACTTGTATGTATTGTTGTATCCCCCATGTATGTATGTAATGGTACGATGTAATGATATCCATCTTGCTAAGCGCCCGAAATGCGGTTGTGCCCCAATCACGTAAGTGTCACGTGATCGGGATAGAATCGCATCTTGGGCCAGACACTTGGTGACGGTGAGTCCTGAGGACCTTGCCGCCTTTGACCTTGAAGCCCACAAGGCGCTGCATGCCGCCTACGTGGAAGGGTTCAAGGAGCCGCTGGCCGCCCCTGAGGGAGGCACCGCCGGGCTCCTTGCTGCGCTCGTGGAGTCCCTGCATGGTGTTACGGCCGCGATTGGCCAGTTAGCCGATGCTGAAGGCCGTACGATGCTTACCTTGGTCCTGACGCAGGTGTGCGGCCACCTAAGCCTTCGCGAACCCACCCTTGACCTGGCCTCGTTGTCCGAGCCCATGACCGCAGTCATGGAGAACTCGGCTAGCGAGTCCCTGAAGGCGAAGGTCACATCACTGGTGGAGGCATTCCTCCAGTCTACCATTACCGTGGCTGAAGGGGAGACGACCGGCACTGCTGCGCCCGGTGATGCTTGATCCGTCCTGCCTAGTGAGAGGAGTGCGAGTGCCTCGGGGAAGCGTAAGAACTTGGTTGAATTTGAAAAAACTTGTTGTTATTGTAATAGCTAGATGATTCCATGCTTGCTTCCTTTCATGTTTGCTTTAGGTGGTCTGCGTCGGCGGGGCCCAACCCCGCGCATACCTCGACCGCCGCTGAGCCCTCTGGGCACCGGGGTTACCGTAGTAACTAGACTCGTTGCCGAGCCCTCTGGACACCAGGGTTACCGTAGTAACTAGACTCAAGGTGTGAGGGGCTACGTGGCCAGTGGGGCCCTTGGGTCGCGATGCCCAAAGGGTCCCCCTTGACGTTCAAGCGATCCCGTTTTCGTTCTACGTCGGCAGGGCCCAACCCCGCGCATACCTCGATCGCCATTGAGCCCTCCGGAGGACCGGGGTTGTCGTCATAACTAGGCTCAAGGGATGAGTGGCTACGTGGCCGGTTAGGCCCCTGGGTTGTGATGCCTAGAGGTCCCCCTTGACATACGAACGGCTCTTCATGAAGGAGAACAAACACCATACCTTGCCCACGAGCCTTCGCCTGGGATGGGGGCACGAGAAGGCCAGGTGTCTGGGCACCTGGTAGGGTGGCGTCTACCAGGCGTGACCTGAGCATAGCCCCCGTGCCTAGCCCCCCTCGCGACACCCATCCAAGGAGAAGCTGTGAGCGTCGTGAGCTGAAAAGCTCCCTGAGGTTGGTGTGGCCACTGGGGGCCACCCTTAGTTGTTTATAACTAGCGCGGAGCATAGAGCTACCACACTTGCACGAAGTGTGGGCATAACCGCGCCTCGGTCGTATCGGCCAGCGCGGAGCTTGGTGCTTCCACTGGTTCGTGGGCCTAACCGCTCCTCGGTTGGATCTGCCAGCGCGGAGCTTGGTACTTCCACTGGACCGTGGGTGGGAGCCTCCTACCGGGAGAGACTCCGGGGCGTGTACAGCCCCGTCCTGACGCGTGGCTTGCACGGTAGGAC
Organism: Secale cereale; assembly: GCA_902687465.1. Lineage (NCBI taxonomy): Eukaryota > Viridiplantae > Streptophyta > Magnoliopsida > Poales > Poaceae > Secale > Secale cereale. The sequence goes on from LR738711.1 coordinate 708,271,027, forward strand.
ATCCAAGGTGTATATGGGCTCTCCTCAGGACGAGCTGAACGACTCTAAGGAAGTTCTCGTGAGATTACGCATCACTCACGAGACCCTACCCTGAGGCGGGTTGCGCCTGAGTCTTCTTCTGCAAAATGTGAAAAGAGAGGTGTTGTGTCGACCTGCGCCGAGTGCATTTCTAGGGGATATTGCATGAGAAGGTCGCAGCACCAGCGACCCCAGGAGGTGACGTTAGCGGGACCAGCCCGTAAGACAGACCTTAGCCGCTGGATTTATCGACGTTGCAGGGACGGACCCGAGTACAGACGCCGTGCCCAGTCTTCTCATGCCACGACCCAAAAGAAAAACAGCCGGCGCGCGGTTCCCACGTGAGCGAGGCACCTACCACGGGCCCCTACTTACCCATCCACGATTAGCCCATGCGAGAACAAGGCACCAAGGACCATGGGAGGTGCCGTCAAAGAAATGGATCGATAGGCAGAGCTCAGCCCTTGGATTTATCGACGCTGTAGGGACGGACCCGAGCACAGACGTCGTGCCAGTCCTTAATCATGGGGCGGTCGCGAGTGGGCTCACAAGGGCTCATGACCTTAGTGGCGGTGAGGACGCCAATCATATAGATAATGCGAATGGAAATAAATATCTAGCCTTGATCATGCAAAAAGGGAGACAGCCGCGGGGGAACAGCCCCCAGCGGCCCGAGGATGATGCAGCCCGAGAGGCGCCCTCATTTAGATACCTGAAGTGTCACCTTATACTTGCCGAAGGAGAGTTGAGGTAGCTGAAGATGCGAGCTATGCGGGTCGCTCCCGAGGATCGTCGGCTCCTGAGGCCCAGGAGCTCCCAAGGCTCTCAGTGGTCGCGCGGGTCCGGTTCCCACTCCGTCCGGACCGCCTGCCACTGAGCCTCCCGAGCCCCCAAGGCCTGCTGTGCGAGATGATGGAACGTGGCAGCTGCGTTGCGGAAGCCGAAGAGCGTGCAGCGTAGCTGCAGGGGAGGGCCCTCCTCCGGTCGACCGCCATCGGCCAGAAGGGCTCCTGAGAAGCGGCTCGATTGAGACCTGCGATGTTGACGCAGACGCGGAAGCGGTCGCTCGGGATGCGAGCAGGTGTACTTGGGGTTGTGCGGTTACGCCCACCACGGATGAGTCGTGCATACTGAAGTTCCTCGGTAACTTGGTCGATGAAGTCCTGAGCCCCTAGCGCTGGACGGCTCACGCTGGGCTCACAAAAACGCGCATCAAGATACGCTTGCAGGTGGTGCTCGAACACCTCCCTCGGGGCACGGGTAAGCTCAGGGATACTCCAAAGGAGAGCCCCCGAGCTCGTCACGAGAGGGGCGTCGAGCGCACGTCCCTATGCGAGGGTGGAAGGCGCCTCGTCAGCAGGCGCGAGTCCTGAGGCCAGGTCGTCAGGAGCCCCCGTGTCCTGAGGTCCGTTGATGGGTAGGTTCTTCTTCTTCTTGGTGGCGATCTGCAGGGCGAGGACGGCTTCATCCTCATCAGGGTATTCAACCGCTGCGGTATGGTAGGCACGCTCCAGGGAACGCACCGCTTCCTTCTCGTCGGAGGCGATCGTGATGACTCCGCCGCTCCCGAGCATCTTGAGGACGTTGTAGCCGTGATGGGTCACCGCCATGAACTTGGCAAGGGCAGGATACCCCAGGATGGCGTTGTACGGGAGGTGGATGTTGGCGACATCGAAGTCGATGAGCTCGGTGTGGTAGTTGTCACGGTCTCCAAAGGTGACGGGGAGGCGGACTTGCCCCATCGGGAGCGTGGAGCCATCCGTGACTCCGTAGAATGGCTTGGTGGGGTGGAGTTGATCATAGGGAACCTGGAATGTCTCGAAGGTCTGGACGAAGAGGACGTTGAGCCTTGCCCCACCATCGATGAGGGTCTTGGTCACGAGGACGTTGCTGATGGTCGGGGTGCAGAGCATCGGGAGTGCGCCTGGGGCCGCAGTACACTTGAGCTGGTCTTTGGGGTCGAAGGCGATGACTTGCTTGGTCCACCTGAGGTTGCGCGCGGTGTTAGGCCTGGGAAGCGCCGTGTTCACCTCAAGGGCGAACTGTTTGAAGATGCGGTGAGAAGCTGGGGCATGAGCTCCTCCCAGAATGCACGCGGTTCCTGGAAGCCCCCTGCCCCGTCGCCCTGGCTGTCGTCGTCGTTCCTCCTTGGTGGTGGTGGCAGCGGAGGCAGGCCTCTGTGGTCCTGAGGGCGACCCTCACGAGGCAGGTCGCGCCAGGGGGCGTCACGAGGCTGCTCCTGCCAGTGGTCTTCACGGGGCTGCTCACGCCACCCTTGGCGCGAGTTCCTGCCGTCCCAACGTCCTCCTCCTCGGCCTCCTCCATGGCCGTAGCTGCGGTGTCGCGCTCAGGGCGCTGCCCGCCGCGCATCGCCCTGATCTCCTAGCAATCGTTGGTGTTGTGGTTGTGGACATTGTGGAAGACGCAGTACGGTCGGCTGTCTCTGCGGAGGTCATTGTAGCCGCAACCACGCTTCACTTCTGGCTCAGCAGCCAGCACGGCAGGTCCCTTGCGCTTCGAGTCCTTGGCCTTGGTTTTCATGTCGTCTGCCTCCACCTCAGGCAGCTCCTGAAGGGAGAGGCGGCCTTCCTCCGCCCTGGCGCACTTTGCCGCGAGCTTGAACATCCCGAGGGCTGTGCACAGGTCTTCGTGGATGGTGAGCTCCTCCCTCATCTTTACGTCACGGACGCCATCGGAGAACGCAGAGATGATGGCCTCGTCTGAGACCGTGGGGATACGGAGGCGCATGGTATGGAAGTGTTGGATGTACTTTTGCAGGGTTTCCCCCGGCTGCTGCTTCACGCGACGCAGGTGAGCAGCTGCCGGGGCTCGGTCGCGGGTGCCTTGGAAGTTGGCGACGAAGCGCTCGCGAAGCTCTCCTCAAGAGGAGATGGATCCCACCGGGAGGTTCAGGAGCCAGGAGTGCGCGCCATCCTTCAGAGCCATGGGGAACCAGTTCGCCATGACCTGCTCAGTGCCGTTGGCCGCCTCGATGCTCAGCTCGTAGAGTTGAAGGAACTCCGTGGGGTCGGTGGTGTCGTCGTAGCACGGAGGCAAGTCTGGCTTGAACTTGCTGGGCCAGACGAGGCGCCGTAGCTCAGGAGCCAGGGCGCCACACCCGCGCATGCTCATGATCCGAGGCGCCCCCTGCACCTATGGTGCTGGTTCTTGAGGTGCTGGCGCCACCCCTCCTGTGGCATGCTGTCTGGGCGTTGTGGGCCAGGGGGCCCACGAGCCCCTGCATGTGGGTGCGGGATCACCTGGCAACTCTCCTCGTCGCGGGCGTGGGCTCTGCGGGGTTGTTCACGTCGAGGGGCCTCGCGCCGGCCCGGATGGCCGGCGGGGTGAGGGTGAGGCGGAGCCGGGACCCCACGACCCTCGTTCGCCACCGGTGGCGATGGAGGACGCGGAGAGTGAGTTGGTGCAGGCGCTTCCCCAACTGCGTTGACGAGCTCAGTGATGCGGTGGAGCCACTCGTCGTAGAGATCTTCTGCCGGGAGGTAGCGCAAGAGCTCCGGCGCCATCAGTAGCGCATGCTGCTGGTAGACCGGCCCACGGCGGGCCAGTGAGGACGACGCTGCGGCCGGCGAGGGTGAAGGCGTTGCCGTGCGGCCGTCCCCCTGCACGGACAGCGGCAGCAAGGAGTCTTGCTGCTCGTGGACAGTCGGGTCGGTGGCGGCGTTGGCGACCGGCGAGTTGGGGCGGAGCGGTGCGCCGTTGCCCACTGGCGCCGTCTGAGCGACGTTCGCAGCGCGGCGGGCGGCGCGAGCTCAGCGTGTGTCCACCATGCCTGTGGAGCAGGGTCGGTGACGAGAAAGTGACGAGGTCGTCGGAGTGGCGAGATTTCGATACACCCCCTACCTGGCGCGCCAAATGTCGGATTCAGGGCTCCGCAAAACCCGTTAAGTTCTAACACAGGGGCGTGAACCTAGATCTCACCCATTCACGTCTACGTAGCGCCTCGCTCTCGTCTTGGTGGAAGGGTTCAAGCAAAAAACGAACAAACACGCAAGAGTTTATCCAGGTTCGGGCCACCGCGAGGTGTAATACCCTACTTCCTGCTTTGGTGGATTGGCTCCGGGTGAGCTAGAGTATGAACTGGTACAAGGGTTCCTGAGCTCAGGAGGTGAGCTCAGGAGGGTCAGGAGGCTAGTGTTGTTGCTCCTTGTGCGGTGGTCAAGTGTGTGTGAGTCGATCTCCTCTCCCCTTTTGTAGTGGAGGTCCTAGCTACTTATATAGGCGGCCACAGTCCTCTTCCCTCGAAATGTTTAGGCGGGAAGGGATTCCACAATGACCATTTTTGAGCGGGAATACAAGGACGTTCCTACCCTGACAAAAGCGGTCTTCGCCTGCAAAAGGATCAGGCGGTGACATGGTGGTGGGCTCGATGGTGACATTCTCCTTATCATCCTTGCGGTCTTCGGTCTTGTTGCACCAAAGAGGAAACCTTTGCCTCGCTCCTTGGGAACCAACGGCTGCGATGTCTCCTTTGCACCGAAATGGCAACTGTGCCGCTGGCGGACGTTGGCACTCGCTGGCGCGGTGCATCACTGCTGACCTCACTGCCTCCTCCTGAGGCAGGCTTGGCCTTGGATTCTCCGCCCCTCCGGAGCACCTCATCGAGGCTGCTCCCGAGGAGGTCTTGACGTCGTTCTCCTCGCGAGGCTTGGCCCCTCGCGAGGGTCTTGAGCAGCTGGTCGATCAGCTGGACTGTACCAGGCCGCTTGTAGGAGCGCGTCACTGCCCGCAGACAGACAAGTCTGGGTACCCTGGCTCCCAGGACGCCGACAGGTTCTCATGTCAGAGCTTTTTAGCAAGCCCACATACTCAACCATCATTTTGTCTTCTATGATTGCTAACACACACAACATCTATATGGAGCAAAAAGTTTTTGTCACACACATAGAAATATAGGAGCTTATAATGTCGCCTCCCAACTTATTCACCTCAAGGGTGATGTCAACAATAATAACTCATGGTCACTCATATCCAACTGGGTATATGTGGCTAGATCTTTCTCCACCACATGATGCTTGCAAAGGAGAAAAAAAGGAATAGAGGAGAAAACTATTGACTCTTGCATAAAAAGTAAATACATAAGAGTAAAAGATAGACCCTTCGCAGAGGGAAGCAGAGGTTGTTGCTACTTGTGATCCACGTTTAAATTTCCCGAAGAGGAGGGGATGATGCAGCACAACAGAGGTAAGTATTTCCCTCAGTTATGAAACCAAGATTATCAATCCAGTAGGAGAACCAAGCAACACTATGTAAACAAGACCTGCACACAAACAACAAATCTTGCAACCCAACGCGTAGAGGGGTTGTCAATCCCTTAACAGTGTTGAGATATGTAAAATTGTTAGATTGATAGATGCAAATAAGATAAAAGCAAATAAAACGCAACAAGGTATTTTGTTTTTTTGGTAAAATAGATCGTAAAATATATGATAGGAAATATACCTCGGGGCCATAGATATCACTAGTGGCTTCTCTCAAGAAAATAACATGCGGTAGTGATGGCTTCTCGCCCCTCGTTGGTTACCCCAGGTGGAAAGTTTGAGATGCAGTGTAGCGGAAGTTTTCCCTTGGCAAAGATACCAAGGATCGATTTCCCCTGAGACTCCAAGGTTCAACAAGAAGGTGTCAACTGCTAACGGCGCCAGATACTTAGCAATCAACTTGGACCTGCACACAGATACAAATAACTTTGCTCCCAACGAGTACAGAGAGGTTGTCAATCCCTCCGGCCTTGTCGTTTACAAAGAATCAAACGCAAGAGATAACAGTGATAGGTATTGCTGCAACTTGTAAGTAAAAGCGGAAAGTAAATAGCGGATGTGATATGTGATGGTAATATGGATCGGGGTCCCATGATGTTCACTAGTGATGTCTCTCTCCCAAAAGACGATAAAACAACTATGTGAGGTAAACGAATTACAGCTGGGCAATCGACATAATTATGTGCGCAAACCAATGCTAACTATGTTGCAAGAAAGGTAGAGGTTCAAAGCATGGGCGGTACGCCAAGGCAAGTAGACCGAAATCCATCCGCATCTACTACTAATCATCCACCTTGAGATATCTATCCAGAACATCTCGCTGGTATTAAGTTGCGAGTCCCACCCATAGTGTAAACTCAAAGCAACAGACAACTGCATTAAAAGAACTTTGCGTAAAGTAAACAATCCTTGCACCCGCGAGTACAAGCACCGTTGTTTTCCCCCTTGTGGCAACAGCACATCCCCTAGACTCATGTTTCTGTCACTCAAGTTAGTCATCGAGGGGCATGAACCCACAATCGAGCATAACGTTCCCTCTTGGAGTCACTACCTACTACTTGGCCAAAGCAATAAATAGCAACGGAGAACATGCAAGAATTACTTAAGAACATAAATATAAAAGAGGTAAATCAAATATATTACTCAAACACAATCTGAACATAATCTCACAATCCATCGGATCCCAGCAAACTCATCATAGCAACAGCATAAGGATTACATATGTGCCTCGATCATGTAGGGCAGCTCATGAGGTCTAATTAGTGAAGCACAAGAAGGGGAGGAGAACATCACATAGCTACTGGTCATGGACCCATGGTCCAAGGGAGACTACTCACAACTCATCCGGGAGGCGTCCATGGTGGTGGAGAGGCTCCCGGTGGTGATCCTCCCCTCCGGCAAGGTGCCGGGAAGAGTTCTCCTGGTGCTCCCGATCTTGGAAGTGCGGCGGCGGCAGAACAGAGATGAGATCGCGAAAAAGGGTTCCGTCCTCGAGGGTTTCGGGACGCGTGTTAAATATATGCCAAAGGGGGGCATCAGCGGAGGCCTGGGGGGCCCAGGCGCCCCCCCGGCGCGGCCAGGAGGGGGGCTGCGCCACCAGGGCGCCTGGAGCCCTGGTGTCCCCCCTCCGGCCCTACTTCGGCCGTGTGGAAGCTTCCGGAAAGCTGATTTTTTATATAAATTTTCCGGCATTTTTCTCGCAGTTTTCGTGACAGGAAAACCTGAAATACAAAAACAGCAGAAAACAGAAACTGGCACTGGGGTGCACTGAGTTAGTAGGTTAGTCCAAATATGATCAAAAGTGTATGGAAGTGTATAAATATCATAGCAATATCACCCAAAAGAGGCATGGAGCAAGCAGAAATTATAGATACGTTTTAGACGTATCAACATCCCCAAGCTTAATTCCTGCTCGTCCTCGAGTAGGTAAATGGTAACAAGAATAATTTCTGTGGTGACATGCTATTAACCATATAAGGATTTTTCATAGTCATATGACAAAAGCTTACTGAGACAATGAATCTGTAGTAATTAAGTTGCCTCATGAGAGAATCACAAAGAACTGAAAGTTTTACAATATGATACTGAAATACTCAAAAAGATTTGTAATGAGCAAGGTGTGCAAATATGATAAAGTGATATCTCGCTTGCCCCCTTTAGTGAAGCAAAACATAAATGCAGGAGCACCTCCAAGGTTTAAGTGATGACTAGATACAATGATTTCAGAATAAACGATATCACAATCAAGCAAAAGACAATGCTACTTTGGGACAATGCACATTACACTCAGAATGACAATCATGCTCTTAATAGTTGGTGCTTTAAAAGAAGGTGGAGACTCTCGAACCGTGGATTTTGTTGGCAAGGTTGAAAACCCGTAGTCGGAAACAAAGACAAAACATGTACCAGAGCTCTTGGTTTTAAAAACAGAGGTAATAATAATTTTTTTTGGATATGCATGTTTCGTCAACGAATGCTAGCAGACAACTCAATCACTTCTTGAGATGGACAAGTTTCGAGGAACGGCTCCCGAATGAGGACGATCACATCCTCTTAATATCCTTTGTTTATCACTGCCAAAGTTTTCTGATTTCTCATGAACAAAGCGTGAAGGAGGGTTTGTTTGTTATATTATTTTTGAGCCGGGCGCACTCTTTGCCAGTTCCTTCTCATATTATGGGTTTGCACATTAGACATGCAATCCCGGGGTGAAGCTTGTCCAACTTAAAAAGATCATGAATTAACTACTACTTCCTCATGAACTAAAACAGAGGCACAAAAGAGAAATGCTTTTTTTTTGAATAATTTCGAGATGGTACATGAAAGTCTTCGTTAAGAATGGCAGGTAAATACCATGTATAGGAAGGTATGGTGGACTCATATGGCATAACTGGTTTAAAAGATTTTGGATGCACAAGCAGGTAGTCCGCTTAGTACAGGCGAAGGTTAGCAAAAGACTGGGAGCGACCAACTAAAAGAGCAATGACGGTCATAATCATGCAGAGCGACAAAGCAACATTGAATCAGGCATGGAAGTTATATCGCTACTCAGAAATAAAAGATCATCAAGGCTTGACAGACTTTCTTTACAGTCTTAAATATGCGTGAGCATACGCCAAGTCAATCAAAATAAATTCTTGAAGGAAGATATCACTAAACCATACCACATCATAGGCAAACAAATCATGTTGGTACTCCAATAACACATTGGGAACCCCCCAGCTATTTGAGACTAACCATAAGAAAACATGAACTACTAAGCACCATTATGCACGTAACATTTTTATCATAGACATATCGACCAATGCAACAGAAGCCAACTCTCTTAATAAGATAACATGATAAATAAAGAGAGTTCCAACGACCAACTAAACAAAAGCTCTTTAAAAAGATAAGCATGAAAACTAAGAGCTAAGCATGACAGTAGCTATTGAAAGACAAAGAACATACACAGCAAAGATAAACATGAAAATTCTATGTTGTGTTCTAGGTTGAAGTGGAGCATGTTTCTCTCCCACACAAAGAAAGCTGAGTTCCGACTCGTTATGAAAAGCTAAAGAAAACTAAAAAGGAAACTAAGAGCAAGACGCTCCAAGCATAGCACATAACACATGAAGTGATAAAAATATAGTGGAACGAAAGACGAACTGATAATGTTGATGGAGAAGGGGATGCACGGGGGCATCCCAAAGCTTAGACGCTTGAGTCTTCTTGAATATTTCTTGGGGGTGCATGGGGGCATCCCCAAGCTTGAGCGTTTGACACTCCTGAATCTTTTTATCATCTTCCCTCGCACACTTGAAAACTCCCTTCATACATAACTCATCATAATCTAATTAGCAAGGTTAGTACCCATAATAATATAATTGTTCCTTGCTGGAAATAAGGATATTCTTGAAGGTCTACTGTTTCTCAAGATTGCCAAAAGGTTTTTGCAAAGAAAAAGCAAGCTCAAGGTTTGCAAAATGAAGGAAAGGCAAAACAGGACAGAATCTGTGAAAAACAGACCATCAGGTAGTAAATGATTTTTTCGGGGCACTTCTGCAACTCTAATCAAAAAAACTCAGAACAAACGATCGAAAGACAATTGTGTAGAGCACGCTGTCGAAAAAATTCAGACCAAAAAGATGATCTGGTGATTTTATACGAATTTTTCTATCCAAGGACAGAATCTGTTTCCTAGACAACACGTCACAACTTTTGAACTTTCTTGCAATCAGAGGCTACACTTGGCACAAAGTTGAAAAGTAAAGATACAATGATGATGCTACTGTAGTATCAACATCAAGACACAACAAAAGCAAAATAAAATTTTATTCATGTGGGCTGCCTCCCAAAAGCGCTTTCTTTTATGCCTTTAAGCTAGGCATAATGCATAGAGATCAAGTTGTATCAATTGAACCATCATCAAGATCATCAAAAAGCTCTTCAATAGTACAACTAGTCTTAAGAGGACTTTCAAGTAAAGGCCTAATAGAGATACTTCTAGGAAGAAGACGAAAAGGAAAAAAGTCAAGGGAAGATTCATTTATAAATTTATCAAAGAGAGGTGTTTCTTCCAAAGTCTTTATAGTTTCAACCCCTTTGGCAATAGATGGATTTCTTTTAGAGCGGGGAGCCTTTGGAACGTGAACGAACTTAGGCTCCTTCTTTGCCAGAGTTTCTACCCTTTTGGTTTTGATTGAGGAGAAAGTTGTTCCTAGAGTATCAAAGATGTCCTCAATCTTGTCTATCCAAGAAGAGTCCAAGTCATGGGATTTGATGGTCTCCAAAGTTTTGAGAATTTTATGCATGGAGCTATCAAGCCTATTCAAATTCCCTTGGATCTTACGATCCAACTCATTTATCTTATTAGTTTTTGGCATCTCTAGCTCTATCTTTTCAAGTTTTTTCATAATATGAGCTAGGGTGATGTCCTCTTGAATGCTCACAACAGGGGGATTCCCGACAAGATTTTCAATAATACTAAGAGATTCCCAAACTGGGGCCTCTAGGAAATTTCCATTGATAGCAGTATCTAGAATAAACCTATTCCAAGAAGTAATTCCAACATAAAAATTTCTAAGCAGGATAGTAGTAGATTGCTTCTTGGTGGCTCTTTTTTGAGAATCATTAATTCTATACCAAGCATCTTTCAGACTTTCCCCACCTCTTTGTTTAAAGGTGAGAACTTCTGCCTCGCCAAAGACAAAAGGACCCGACATAATGACAACTAAAGAATGAGATAACTATTTTTGTGATTTTTGATAAAGGATACTAAAGCAAAAAAACTGAAAGGTAAACTGACAAGACTAAAAAGCAAAGGTAAAGGATAGCGTGCAACTCCCCTATCTTGAAGAGTGGAGTCCCCGGCGACGGCGCCAGAAAACTTTGCTTGATGGCTTCTCGCCCCTCGTTGGTTACCCCAAGTGGAAGGTTTGAGATGCAGTGTAGCGGAAGTTTTCCCTTGGCCAAGATACCAAGGATTGATTTCCCCTGAGACTCCAAGGTTCAACAAGAAGGTGTCAACTGCTAACGGCGCCAGATACTTAGCAATCAACTTGGACCTGCACACAGATACAAATAACTTTGCTCCCAACGAGTACAGAGAGGTTGTCAATCCCTCCGGCCTTGTCGTTTACAAAGGATCAAACGCAAGAGATAATAGTGATAGGTATTGCTGCAACTAGTAAGTAAAAGCGGAAAGTAAATAGCGGATGTGATCAGTGATGGTAATATGGACCGGGGTCCCGTGATGTTCACTAGTGATGTCTCTCTCCCAAAAGACGATAAAACAGCTATGTGAGGTAAACGAATTACAGCTGGGCAATCGACAGAATTATGTGCGCAAACCAATGGTAACTATGTTGCAAGAAAGGTAGAGGTTCAAAGCATGGGCGGTACGCCAAGGCAAGTAGACCGAAATCCATCTGCATCTACTACTAATCATCCACCTTGAGATATCTATCCAGAACATCTCGCTGGTATTAAGTTGCGAGTCCCACCCATAGTGTAAACTCAAAGCAACAGACAACTGCATTAAAAGAACTTTGCGTAAAGTAAACAATCCTTGCACCCGCGAGTACAAGCACCGTTGTTTTCCCCCTTGTGGCAACAACACATCCCCTAGACTCATGTTTCTGTCACTCAAGATAGTCATCGAGGGGCATGAACCCACAATCGAGCATAACGTTCCCTCTTGGAGTCACTACCTACTACTTGGCCAAAGCAATAAATAGCAACGGAGAACATGCAAGAATTACTTAAGAACATAAATATAAAAGAGGTAAATCAAATATATTACTCAAACACAATCTGAACATAATCTCACAATCCATCGGATCCCAGCAAACTCATCATAGCAACAACATAAGGATTACATATGTGCCTCGATCATGTAGGGCAGCTCACGAGGTCTAATTAGTGAAGCACAAGAAGGGGAGGAGAACATCACATAGCTACTGGTCATGGACCCATGGTCCAAGGGAGACTACTCACAACTCATCCGGGAGGCGTTCATGGTGGTGGAGAGGCTCCCGGTGGTGATCCTCCCCTCCGGCAGGGTGCCGGGAAGAGTTCTCCTGGTGCTCCCGATCTTGGAAGCGCGGCGGCGGCGGAACAGAGATGAGATCGCGAAAAAGGGTTCCGTCCTCGAGGGTTTCGGGACGCGTGTTAAATATAAGCCAAAGGGGGGCATCAGCGGAGGCCTGGGGGGCCCAGGCGCCCCCCCCGGCGCGGCCAGGAGGGGGGCCGCGCCACCAGGGCGCCTGGAGCCCTGGTGGCCCCCCTCCAGCCCTACTTCGGCCGTGTGGAAGCTTCCGGAACGCTGATTTTTTATATAATTTTTCCGGGATTTTTCTGGCAGTTTTCGTGACGGGAAATCCTGAAATACAAAAACAGCAGAAAACAGAAACTGGCACTGGGGTGCACTGAGTTAATAGGTTAGTCCAAATATGATCAAAACTGTATGGAAGTGTATAAATATCATAGCAATATCACCCAAAAGAGGCATGGCGCAAGCAGAAATTATAGATACGTTTTAGACGTATCAGGTGGGTAAACAAATTACTGTTGGGAAATTGATGGAAAAGCAAATAATTGTGACGATATCCAAGACAATGATCATGTATATAGGCATCACATCCAAGATTAGTAGACCTAAATGATTCTGCATCTACTACTATTACTACACACATCGACCACTATCAAGCATGCATCTAGTGTATTAAGTTCATGGAGAAACAGAGTAATGCAATAAGAACGGTGACATGATGTAGACAAGATCTATTCATGTAGGAATATACCCCATCTTTTAATCCTTAATAGCAACAATACATGCGTGTCATGTCTCTTTCTGTCACTGAGATTGAGCACCGCAAGATCGAACCCATTACAAAATACCTCTTCCCATGGCAAGATAAATCAATCCAGTTGCCAAACCAAACCAAGATATCGATGAAATACGAGGCTATAGTAATCATGTATGGATAGATCTGATCATAAACTCACAACTCATCAGATCCCAACATATACACCGCAAAAATAAGAGTTACATCAAATAGATCTCCAAGAACATCGAGGAGAACATTGTATTGACGAATAAAAAGAGAGAATAAGCCATCTAGCTACTAGCTACAGACCCATAGGTCTATGGTAAACTACTTACGCATCTTGGAGGAGCACCAACGAGGATGATGAACCCCTCCGTGATCGTGTTCCCCTCCGGCAGAGTGTCGGAAAAGGCCTCTAGATTGGATCTCGTGGTTCTGGAACTTGTAGCTTCTGGAAAAATATTTCATTGACTCCTTGAGGGTTTCTGCAATATTGTGGTATTTAGAGAGCTGGAGGTCGGTGGAAAAGGTCCCCATGGGCTTCACTACCCACCAGGGCGTGCCTGGGCCCCCTGGCACGCCCTGGTGTCTAGTGGGCCCCACGAGCCTCCTCCTGTGTGGTCTCTTGGCTCCCTGGGTGTCTTTTGTCGAGAAAAAATCTCCAAAAAGTTTCATTGCATTTGGACTTTGTTTGATGTTGATATTCTGCAAAGTGAAAACAAGCAGGAAACATCAACTCGCACTGGGCACTATGTCAATATGTTAGTACCAAAAAATGATATAAAGTTGCTAGACAATGTATGTAAAACATCAAAGATTGATATTATAAGAACATGGAACAATCAACAATTATAGATACGCTGGACAAGTATCAACATCCCCAAGCTTAATTCGTGCTAGTCCTCGAGTAGGTAAATGATAATTTTTTTTGATGTGGAATGCTGCCTAACGTATTCATCATATTTTTTCTTTGTTGCGTGGACATTTCGAAGACCTTAATACTCCAGTATATTAACAAGCAACCATGTCTTTCAAAATATCAACGCTAAAGAAAGCTATCCCTAGCCCATCATGCTCAATCATTGATCCATTCATGAAACACATCCAAATATTAGCTACATCCAATGCTCAAGTATAATAATAGTGTTTCCTAGTTGGTGCTTTATAAGAGAAGATGGAGACCCAAGAATTTTTTTGCATAAAAGTAAATAGGTAGGCCCTTCGTAGTGGGAGGCAAAGGTTTGTAGAGGTGCTAGAGCTCAAAGCTTAAATTGAGAGATAAACTTGTTTTGAGAGGCATGCTTTTTCCTGTCAATGAAAACAACTGAGAATTCCCAATATCTTCCATGCTAGATAAATCATAGGCGGTTCCCAAACATAAAATAAAGTTTATTTTCTTTCGACCATTCTTTCAAAATCCATGGCTAGACGTATCCACGGGTGCCTTCCATACCAACACATACCAAATAGTTTATTGTAGTATTTTTTTTGCCGTTTGGGACTGGGCATCCCCATTACCTGCCACACTCTCATGCAATGACAAGTGAATAAACACTCATCTTGAGAATAACATATCTAGCATGGAAAATATTGGCCACCCCTGCCACTTCATGAGCGGTACGAACACACAAAAGAGAAATTCATTTCGAAAGTTAGAGTTGGCACAAACAAATTTACTTGGAACACCATGGAAATACCGCATATAGGTAGGTAATGGTGGACTCATTTGGCATAACTTGGGTTTAAGGAGTTGGATGCACAAGCAGTATTTCCGCTTAGTACAAATGGAGGCTAGCAAATAGGTTGAGAAGCGGCCAACCATGAAACAAAAACGATCATAAAAGAAAATTAAACATAACTAATACCGAATAATGCACCACAAATAGGATATAACTTCATTGCATAACTATTGACCTTACGTGCATGCATAGTGAATCACAAACCTTAACACCAATATTCTTACTAAAGCATAATTACTCACCAACATGACTCACATATCACTATCTCCATATCACAAAACTATTGTAAGGAATCAAGTTTAGTATCCAATGATCTTCATGAAAGTTTTTGTTATACCCCTCTTGAATATCTATCACTTTGGGACCAAATTCATGTTTAAAGCATATTGCCATTGCTACTAACAAGCTCTCAAACAAATTTAGTTGAAGTACGAGAGCAAATATTTTGTCGAAATTTTCAACTCTCAAAATAATCTAAGTGAAGCATGAGAGTACATTTATTTAAAATAACAACACCACCGTGCTTAAAAAGATATAAGTGAAGTACTTGAGAAAATTCCATAGCTCAAAAAATATATTAAGTGAAGCACATAGAGCAATTCTAACAAATCATGATATCATTATGGCTCTCTCAAATAGGTGTGTCCAACAAGGATGATTGTGACAAACTAAAAAAAACAAGCAAAGACTCATATAATACAAGACGCTCCAAGCAAAACTCATGTGACGAATAAAAATATAGTCCCAAGTAAAATCACCGATGGTCGTTAGAAGAAAGAGGGGATGCCTTCCGGGGCATCCCCAAGATTAGTTGCTTGGTTCTCCTTGAATATTGCCTTGGGGTGATATGGGACTCCCCAACCTTAGTCTCTTGACACACCTTATTCCTTCATCCATCGCGACCTCACCCAAAACTTGAAAACTTCAATCAAACAAAACTCAACAAAACCTCGTGAGATTTGGTATAATAAAATCAATCTTTACTTTAAGTACTGTCACATTCATATTTTGTTATTACATTATATCTACTGTATTCTAACTTTACCATGGCTTATATCCCCCTGATACAATCCATAGATTCATCAAAGTTAGCACATAATGCAACAAAAACAGAATTTGTCAAAAACATAACAGTCTGTAAAGACATAATTTTTAGTCATACTTCTATAACTCTAAATATCCTAAAAAAATAGAATAACGTGTGAAATTTGTATACCAATCATGTGTAAAAAAATCAAAAATTGTCCAGGCTCCAGCAATTGCAAACAATTCTGCTACTGGACGCAAAAGTTTCTGTTTTCCAACATGATCAAATCAACTATCACCTAATTCAACCCGAAGGCTTTGCTTGGCATAAACACTAATTAAAACACCAAAGCACAATCAGAACAGTAGTATAATTGCGTATTTATTAAAAATAGATATAAAATAAAATTAAAGATAACTATTGGGTTGCCTCCCAACATGCGCTATTGTTTTACGTCCCTAGCTAGGCATAATGCTTAGATCTTACGTCTTGCTATTTTTTTTCTTTTTCTGGGATGTGTTGTTAGCTGGAGATTTTTCAAATAAAATAGGGAAGACATCATCTATAGAAATTTTAGCATTGGCAAGTTGTTCGTCGATATATCCATTTTGATTACCAGCCACAATCCAAGAATAACGTTGATTAACATCATTGAAAATGTGCTAGATCATACTCAAAGGAGGAACTTCCTTTTTAAGATTCTCATAAAAAATGCGATTATCCCCGAGAAAATGTCTTAGCATATAATCGCTATTATAAAGGTCATTATCTATGACCGGGTTTTCACGGTTCATACCATAAAAATCAAAGATCTCCCTAGCCTACCGTATGATATGATCAAATTCATTCATAAGGACAAAGGTAGCTATTTGTTTTAGCTCTAAGATCTTTTATAACAGGCAGCTCATAAAAAAATCTTTGCAATGTAGGATGAGTGCAAATAGATCTTCTCTCAAGTTTAAGAACAAAAGCGGAAATGGCTTCTGCATAAGTTTTGGTTCTTTTGATTATAGGAGTATCATCACAAGTCAAATTTCCAACGCAATTAAAGAACTCATGGATGAAACTTTTTCCTATAAGATTCCATTGTCCCAAAACAAAGGTTTTATCTTTGGGATTAGTAGGATCTCCAATTTTGGGAGTCCTTCCATCATCCATTTCTGCCATACCAAAATCACTCATGGTGAAAATTTCAAAGAAACGCAAACAAGAGATCTGACAAGAAAAGGGCAAACAAAAAAAGGAAAATATATTTGAGTTTTTGTAAAAACATTTTAGAACTGGGGGAGATGAAAACGAGAGGAAAATGTCAAATAATGTGATTGCAAGGATATGAGAGTTTATGCGTAGGTACCTGATAGATGTTGATGATGTCTCCCCGGTAACGGTGCCAGGAATTCTTCCCACTACTTGTGATCCATGTTGGTAAATTCCCCAAAGAGGAGGGGATGATGAAACACAGCAGAAGTAAGTATTTCCCTCAGTTATGAAACAAAGGTTATCAATCCAGTAGTAGAACCAACCAACACTATGTAAACAACACCTGCACACAAACAACAAATCTTGCAACCCAACGCGTAGAGGGGTTGTCAATCCCTCAACGGTATTGAGACATGTTAAATAGATATATTGATATATGCAAATAAGATAAAAGAATATCAAATGCAGCAAGGTATTTTTGTGTTTTTGGTAAAATAGACTTGAAAAATATATGATAGGAAATAGACCCGGGGGCGTAGATTTCACTCGTGGTTCTCTCGAGAAAATAGCATGCGATGGGTAAAGAAATTATTGTTGGGAAACTGATAGAAAATAAAATAATTATGAGGATATCCAAGATAGTGATCATCTATATAGGCATCACGTGCAATTTTAGTAGACCAATACGATTCTGCATCTACTACTATTACTCCACACATGACCACTATCCAGCATGCATCTAGTGTGTAAAGTTCATGGAGAAACAGAGTAATGCAATAAGAACGGTGACATGATGTAGACAATATCTATTCATGTAGGAATAGACCCCATCTTATTATCCATAATAGCAATGATACATGCGTGTCATGTCTCTTTCTGTCACTGAGATTGAGCACCGCAAGATCGAACCCATTAGGCAGCACCTCTTCCCATGGCAAGATAAATCAATCTAGTTGGCCAAACCAAACCAAGATATTGAAGAATAAATACGAGGCTATAAAAATCATGTATGGATAGATCTGATCGTAAACTCACAATTCATCGGATCCCAACAAACACACCACAAAAAAAAGAGTTACATCAAACAGATCTCCAAGAACATTGAGGAGAACATTGTATTGAAGATCAAAAAGAGAGAATAAGCCATCTAGCTACTAACTACAGACTCGTAGGTTTGTTGTAAACTACTTACGCATCATCGGAGGAGCACCAATGAGGATGATGAACCCCTCCTTGATCATGTTCCCCTCCGTGAGAGTGCCAAAAAAGGCCTCTTGATTGGATTTCGTGGTTCTGGAACTTGCGGCATCTGGAAAAATATTTCGTCAACTCCTTGAGGGTTTCTGCAATATTGTGGTATTTATAGAGCTGGAGGTTGGTGGAAAACATCCCCGTGGGCTCCACTACCCACCAGGGCACGCCTGGGCCCCCTGGCGCGCTCTGGTGCCTAGTGGGCCCCACAGGCCTCCTCCCGTGTGGTCTCTTGGCTCCCTGGGTGTTTTTTGTCCAGAAAAATCTCCAAAAAGTTCCATTGCATTTAGACTTTGTTTAATATTAATATTTTGCAAAGCGAAAAACAAGCAGGAAACATCAATTGGCACTAGGCACTATGTCAATATGTTAGTACCAAAAAATGATATAAAGTTGCTAGACAATGTATGTAAATCATCCAGGATTGATACGATAACAACATGGAACAATAAAAATTATAGATACATTGGAGATGTATCAGTTGTCATGCGCCTTTTGTTTTTGAATGCACAATCTCTTAATGCAAAGGAACATCACATTATATTGCCCATTATGATAGCAACCTTTATTATGCGGTCCGTCGCTTTTATTACTTTTCCTCACAAGTTTGTACAACACTTATTTTCGTTTTCAATAAAGGATCAAACATATTTAGAAGCAATTTTAATCACTTTATGCGTCGATGACAACTTACTTGAAGGATCTTATTCAATCCATAGGTAGGTATAGTGGACTCTCATAACATGAAATTGGGTTTAAGGTTTTTTGGATGCACAAGTAGTATTTGTACTAGGTGCGAACTTTTTGGCTAGAAAAGATGTTGGGAAAGCACCACATGTTGGAGGATCTATGACAATATAACTTCTTTGTGAATATATGCGAACATAATTCATTACGTTGTCTTCCTTGTCCAACGTCAACAATTTGGCATGCAATATTTAATGGGGGCTTACAATCATACAAGATGTCCAAGATAGTGTATTTGCATGTGAATCCTCTCTGCCCTTATTAATTCTTTCATGGATTGCATCATTAATGCTTTGTTCGCCAACTTCCAATAAATTTTACAACTTATACTTCTCTTTATGTAATGTCATTACATTCAATAAGATTAGCATATGATCCTTCGTTTATTATTTCCTTTATTTTGATTGAAACATAAAAATAAAGAAGCTAAACTCAAACTAATCTTCATTATATAACTCTCAACTCGATTACATAGATAGATAGATCATGAAACTAGCACTCGAAAATAGATCATACTAAACTTTTATTGAACTAAATCATGAAATTACGAAGGATTGAACTACAAACTTGTGAAGATAATAAATGTAGTGGTGATACGATGCCGGGGCACCTCCCCCAAGCTTGCCACAAGCCAAGTGGAGTGCCCATACCCGTGTACTCAAGTCTCCTTCTTTGGTGATGGTGATGAGGTAGTGAGATTGTCCTTCAAAATACTCATGAGTGCCTCCCTCAAACTTTGAATTTCCCGGAGAGCTTGACGAATTAACTTAGTGTTCTTCTCCACCTCAGCCACAATATGTTTATTATCTAGTCCCCACGAGTTTGTTCCTGCATCACTTTCTCTTGGACGAGATATGTCCCAATTGGACGATATATGCATAGGTGGGGTGTTTTTGATCCCATAATTGTGATTCAAATAAAGAATTTTTTCGATGTAACCTGTGTAAAGGCCTCCTCAGAGGGAGTCGTCCTTGCACTTGATGCCTTCCTTGATCATTCATTGATCTCATGGCTTGATGGGGATTAGGGATAGTGGAGATGCTAGCCAGCATTCCCCTCTCGAAGGCTAGAGGGTGGACTCCAAGTGAGTCCCCTTCATCTTCTTCCATGGCAGCCTCCTCGGTTCCCTCTCTCCTTGATTCCATCTTCAACAGCCAAGCATCCCCTTCTACGTTGTTGGATGAGGGAGAAGACATGATGTCTGGCTTGATAGATCTGTCAGAAAACAACACGAAACAAGAACAGAGGATATTTCTACGATGCGGTGGTCAAATTGTCCAGGGGTATATATAAAGAATTATTATCTTGCGGAGCAAGTATACCATCAGAAAACGGAGTCGGGAAGGTCACTGAGGGCCCCACTACCCACCAGGGGGGGTGCTAGGGGGCTGTCACAGCCTGGTGCCTAGTGGACACCTGGGTTGCCTTCTCGGGTGTTTTTTGTTCTATTTTCTTTTTTATATTGTTCCAAAACTGGTAGAAATATTTTTCATGGAATTTT
This sequence comes from Secale cereale, assembly GCA_902687465.1. Classification (NCBI taxonomy): domain Eukaryota; kingdom Viridiplantae; phylum Streptophyta; class Magnoliopsida; order Poales; family Poaceae; genus Secale; species Secale cereale. The sequence continues at coordinate 708,291,099 of LR738711.1, forward strand.
TAGAGTCGGTTTACTTACTGTATCACATACCTCTTCCTTTTCAGTATTGCGGAGTATTTTGGAAGGTCTCTTTTATGTATTCCTCCGGTGTCATGGTTTGAATGATGTTAGTTTCAACATTAATGGCCATACATGAGATATAGTGCTTAATTCTTTGCCCACTAACAACCCTATGATTTGTGCCTTCTGCATTATTGATCTTAATAACTCCAAAACGATAAACTTCTTTCATGATATATGGTCCTTCCCATTTAGAGAGAGGTTTTACTTCAAAAAATGTAAAACGGAAATTGTGTAATAAAACATATTCTCCCATTTTGATTTCCTATTTTTGGATTCTTTTATCATGACATCTCTTCACTTTTTTAAAAAATTAATTTGGCATTTTCATAGGCTTGGGTTCTCCATTCAACTAATGAGCTAATATGAAATAACCTCTTTTCATCGGCAAATTTGAAATAATAATTGAGTTCTGCTTTATGTTCTAACTCAAGAGGTAAATGACATGCTTTTCCATAAACGATTTTATATGGGGACATACCCATAGGATTTTTGTAAGCAGTTCTATAGGCCCATAGTGCACCATCAAGTTTCTTAGACCAATTCTTTCTGGACCTATTGACAGTCTTTTGTAAAATTAATTTTATATCTCTGTTGCTCAATTCAACTTGACCACTAGATTGAGGGTGATAAGGGGATGCAATTACATGGTTGCCATCATATTTAGCAAGCAATTTAGGTAAAGCACCATGAATAAAATGTGAACCACCATCAATCATTACATATCTAGGGACTCAAAATCCCAGGAAAATAACTTCTTTATGCATTTTAATGAAAGTGTTATGATCAACACTCCTAGTTGGAACAGTTTCTACCCACTTAGTAACATAATCAACAGTAAGTATACCCATTAGAGGAAGGAAAAGGTCCAATATAATCAAATCCCCAAACATCAAATCATTCAATAACAAGTGAATAATTATAGGCATTTCTTGACGTCTACTAATATTACCAATTCTTTGACATTCATCACATGATAAGACAAACTTACGAGCATCCTTAAAAAGAGTAGGCCAATAAAAACCAGATTGTAATACCTTGTGTGCAGTTTTACTTCCCGCATGGTGTCCTCCATAAGCCTTAGACTGACACTTTCGTAGAATTTGTTCCTGTTCATGCTTATGTATACAATGTCTAATAATACCATCTACTCCTTTATAAAGATGTGGGTCATCCCAAATGTAATGTATTAAATCAAATATTTTTTTGTTTTGTTGGTATGCCCTGGGTTTCTTTGATTTGGAACACATACTACCATGGTAGAGTTCCTCAGGGCACCTTAGATTGTGGCTCTTTTTGGTGGAAGGATGTTTGTAAGGTAATGGGCACTTTCATGAAGTGCTCTTATGTTCAAGTGAATGCTGGAGACACTGCCCTGTTCTGGTCTGATATTTGGCAGATTGGGTCTGACAAAGTTACAATGGAACTTAGATTCCCCAAACTGTTTTCATATGCCAAGGATCCCTGGGTGCTAGCCAATGAAATGTTTAGCCAGCAGGATATCTATCATCACTTTCATTTGCCTCTGTCTATACAAGCTCATCATGAATTGACCCATATGCAGGATATGTTGGAGGCTTGCTCTAGATCCCCTGCATCCAATGATGTTTGGCTCTGGCAGATCACAAATAAAGGTTACAAGCCAAAACTTTTCTACCTCTATAGCTTTGCCTCAGAAACCTTTAATCCACTAACTTCTTGGATCTGGAAGTCCTCTTGCACCAACAAAATCAAAGTGTTTGCTTGGATGCTTATCATGGATAGGCTAAACACAAAAGACATGGTAGAGAGGAGGCATTGGCATCTGGATGATGGAACTTCATGTGTGATGTGTCCCACTCATTCAAGAGAAGACAGAGATCACCTATTCTTCAACTGTAATTTCAGTGTCAGGGTGTGGAATTACCTCCAAATCTGCTGGGCTACTGGTAACTCAATGGTTGAGATAGTCTTAAAGACTAGGAAGAGTTTTGGTAAACCTTTCTTCACAAAGGTAGTTTTCATTGCTTGCTGGAATATTTAGATTATCAGAAATGCCAAAGTGTTTAGGCATGAGAGGGCAAGTTTTAATAAGTGAAGAAGCTGCTTTCTGCATGATATCTCCTTGATGCAATACAGGATCAAGGCTTCTTATAAAGAAGAACTTCTGAGTTGGATCTCATTCCTCCCCCCTTGAGTTGTTGGTAATCTTTCCCTAGTTCTTCCTAGTTTCTATTTGTAGTTTCCTAGTTTCTTTTCTTTGTTGTTGGTTTGATTACCCCTTGTAATCCCCCATGTACTTTTGTTATTCTTTTCAATGAAGGGCTCTTTATGTTGTGGGGGGTTCCCCCACAGTTTTCGGTCAAAAAAAATAGCAACAATATAATTAGCATAGTCCGCATACCAATGAGTATTACCAGAAGCATTTGTGATAGCTAGTTGTTCATCGAGAAATCTATCATCAATAGGTAGTGGGTCATCAAGAATATTTTCTAACCTAGACAAGTTATCAGCTACGGGATTCTCAACTCCCTTCATATCAGTAATATGTAAGTCAAATTCTTGTAACAAAACAACCCACCTAATGAGTATAGGTTTAGCATCTTTATTTTCCCTAAGGTATTTAATAGCAGCATGATCGGTCTAAATAATTACCTCAGAATCAACTATGTAAGATCTGAATTTATCACAAGCAAACACAACTGCTAAAAATTCTTTTTCAGTAGTAGCATAATTTCTTTCAGCATTGTCTAGGGTTTTGCTAGTATAATGGATAACATTTAATTTCTTATCAACTCTTTGTCCTGGAACATTACCGACAGCGTAATCACTAGCATCACACATAATTTCAAAAGGTAAGTTCCAATCAGGTGGTTGAACAATAGGTGCCAAAGTTAAGGCTTTCTTAAGTGTTTAAAAGGCTTCTACACAATCATCATAAATGGAGCATCTTTTTGCAAGAGATTAGTAAGAGGCCTAGAAATTTTAGAGAAGTCTTTAATAAACCACATATTGAAACCAACATGACCAAGGAACTATGGATACCTTTAATATCTTTAGGACATGGCATTTTCTCAATTGCATCAACTTTGTCTTTATCCACTTCAATGCTATGCTCAGGATTAATGCCCCAAGACAATACCTTCATTCACTATAAAGTGGCACTTCTCCCAACTCAAGACAAGATTAGTTTGTTCACATCTCTACAAAACTTGATCAAGGTTGCTTAAGCAATGATCAAAAGAAGTTTTGTAAACAAAAAAATCAACCATGAAAACCTCAACAATATTTTCACAAAAGTCAGAGAATATAGTAGTCATACATCTTTGAAAGGTAGTAGGTGCACTTCATAAACCAAAGGGTGTACGTCTATAAGCATAAGTTCCAAAAGGGCAAGTAAAAGTGGTTTTCTCTTGACCGGGTTATGATACATGTATTTGAGAGAAACCGGAATATCCATCAAGAAAACAAAATGTGTATGCTTAGACAACCTCTCTAGCGTTTTATCAATAAAATGTAAGAGGTAATGATCTTTTCTAGTAGCTTTATTTAGTTTTGGAAATCAATTACCATCCTATAACCAGTTACAACTCTTTATGGAATAAGTTCATTTTTATCATTAGGAACAACAACAATACCTCCTTTCTTAGGAACACAATGAACGGGACTTACCCATATACTATCAGCTATAAGATATATTATACGTTCTTCCAGAAGCTTTAAGATTTCAGTTCTTACAACTTTCTTCATATTAGGATTTAATCATTGTTGATGATCCACAACTGGCTTAGCATTAATTTCCATATTATTTTTATGCTAACATAGAGTGGGACTAATCCCTTAAGATCATCAAGAGTATATCCAATAGCAACATGATGCTTCCTCAGAGCTTTCAATAATCTCTTTTCTTCATGCTCTGAAAGGTTAACACTAATAATAACAAGATATATCTTCTTTTCATCAAGGTAAGCACATTTCAATGTATCTGCAATTGTTTTAATTCAAACATAGGGCCACCCTTAGGTGGAGGAGGTGTCAGTCCTAAATCCGTCATATCTCGTAGTAGGGGTCCTAAGCTAGGCGTCTTGGAGAGATGGTAACACGGACATATGATTTTACCCAGGTTCGGGCCCTCTCGAAGAGGTAAAACCCTAATACGTCTTTGTCGTATCTACTTCTCCTAATGCTTTTGCTCTTGTTTTGGACTATAGTTTGCATGATTTGAGTGAAACTAACCTGGACTAACGTTGTTTTCAGCAGAACTACCTTGGTGTTGTTTTTATGCAGAAATAAAAGTTCTCGGAATTGGACGAAACTTTTTGTAGATTTTATGGAATTAAAGAGAATTATTGGAGCTAGAACCACCTGTAGCGCTGGTGGGTGGTGGGGCCCTCGGGGCTCCGCCGACCCTAACTCCACCACTATAAATTCCTATTTTCGGAGGAAAAAATAGGAGAGAAATTTCATCACGTTTTACGATATAGAGCCATCGCCACCTCTCGTTCTTCATCGAGAGGCCAGATTTGGAGTTCGTTTGGGGCTCCGTAGAGGGGGATCTTCCATCTTCATCACCATTATGCATCCTCCGTCACCAATTCCATGATGCTCACTGCCGAGAGTGAGTAATTCCTTCATAGGCTTGCTAGTCGATGAGAGGTTGGATGAGATTCATCATGTAACCGAGTTAGTTTTGTTAGGGATTGATCCCTAGTGCCCACTACGTTCGGAGATTGATGTTGCTATGACTTTGCTATGCTTAATGCTTGTCACTAGGGCCCGAGTGCCATGATTTCAGATCTGAATCGTTTATGTTATCACCATTATATCTATGTTCTTGATCTGATCTTGCAAGTTATATGCACATACTACGTGTTAGGATCCGCATACTGCTACTTCTCGAGCTTGCGTTGTATTCCCTCGAAGAGGAAAGGGTGATGCATCACAGTAGCGTAAGTATTTCCCTCAGTTTTTGAGAACCAAGGTATCAATCCAGTAGGATACCACGCGCGAGTCCCTCGCACCTGCACAAACAAATAAGAACTTTGCAGCCAACACGATAAGGGGTTGTCAATCCCTTTACGGTCACTTACGAAAGTGAGATCTGATAGATATGATAGTTTGATATTTTTGGTATTTTTGGTTATAAGAACAAGAAGTAAAAGCGGAAAATTAAAGTAGATTGTAGATTGATATGTTGAGAATAGACCCAGGGGCCATAGTGTTCTCTAGTGGCTTCTCTCATCATAGCGATATTCTACGGTGGGTAAACAAATTACTGTCGAGCAATTGATAGAAAAGCGAATAATTATGAGACTATCTAGGCATGATCATTATATATAGGCATCACGTCTGAGACAAGTAGCCCGAAACGATTCTGCATCTACTACTATTACACCACACATCGACCGCTATCCAGCATGCATCTAGAATATTAAGTTCACAAGAACGGAGTAACGCCTTAAGCAAGATGACATGATGTAGAGGGATAAACTCAAACATAATGATATAAACCCCATCTTTTTATCCTCGATGGGAACAATACAATACGTGCCTTGCTGCCCCTACTATCACTTGGAAAGGACACCACAAGATTGAACCCAAAGCCAAGCACTTCTCCCATTGCAAGAACTATAGATCTAGTAGGCCAAACCAAACCAATAATTCAAAGATACTTGCAAGGATATTATAATCACACATAAAGAGTTCAGAAAAGAACCAAATATTTCTCATAAATAATCTTGATCATAAAACCACAATTCATCGGATCTCGACAAACACACCACAAAAAGAGATTACATCGAATAGATCTCCTCGAAGACCGAGGAGAACTTGGTATTGAGATCCAAAGAGAGAGAAGAAGCCATCTAGATACTAGCTATGGACCCGAAGGTTTGTGGTAAACTACTCACAACTCATGGTGAAGCGATGCTGATCACGTAGAAGCACTCCATGGTAGATCCCCCCTCCGGCGGAGCTCCGGAATAGGCCCCAAGATGGGATCTCACGGGAACAGAAGGTTGCGGCGGTGGAACTAGTGTTTTCTCTGTTGTTCTGATAGTTTCGGGGTACGTAGGCATATATAGGAGGAAGGAGGGCACCGAGGGCCAGACGGGGTGCCCACGAGGCAGGGGGGCGCGCCCCCACCCTCGTGGACGCCACGTCAGCCCTACTCCGTGGTTCTCAAGTCTCCCGTGCGTATTTTGCTCCAAAAATATCTCTCCCAAAGGTTTCATTCCGTTTGGACTCCGTTTGATATTCCTTTTCTGTAAAACCCTAAAATAGGCAAAAAACAGCAATCTGGACTGGGCCTTTGGGTTAGTAGGTTAGTCCCAAAAATAATATAAATGTGTATAACAAAGCCCATTAATCATCCAAAACATCATAAATAATAGCATGGAACAATAAAAAATTATAGATACATTGGAGACGTATCAAGCATCCCCAAGCTTAATTCCTGCTCGTCCTCGAGTAGGTAAATGATAAAAAATAGAATTTTTGATGTGGAATGCTAACCAACATACTTTATCAATGTAATTCTCTTAATTGTGGCATGAATGTTCATATCTGAAAGATTCAAGACAAAAGTCTATATGGACATAAGAAATAATAATACTTCAAGCATAGTAACAAAGCAATCATGTCTTCTCAAAATACTATGGCTAAAGAAAGTCATCCCTACAAAATCATATAGTCTGGATATGATCCCTCTTCATCACACAAAATATTCATATCATGCACAACCCCGATTTCAGCCAAGCACTTGATTTCATACTCTATTCTTTCAAACCTTTCAACTTTCACACAATACATGAGCGTGAGCCATGGACAAAGCACTATGTGGAATAGAGAGGTGGTTGTGGAGAAGGCAAAAAGGAGGGAGATAGTCTCACATCAACTAGGCATATCAACGGGCTATGAAGATGCCCATCAATAGATATCAATGTGAGTGAGTAGGGGTTGGCATGCAACGGATGCACTAGAGCTAAAAATGTATGAAAGCTCAACAAAAGAAACTAGTGGGTGTGCATCCAACTTGCTTGCTCACGAAAACCTAGGGCATTTGAGGAAGCTGTTGGAAACATGCCCTAGAGGTAATAATTAAATGGTTATTATTGTATTTCCTTGTTCATGATAATTGTCTGTTATTCATGCTTGAATTGTATTATCCGGAAACAGTGATACATGTGTGAATACATAGACCACAACGTGTCCCTGGTAAACCTCTAGATACTAGCTCGTTGATCAACAGATGGTTACGGTTTCCTGACCATGGACATTAGATGTCATTGATAACGAGATCACATCATTAGGAGAATGATGTGATGGACAAGACCCAATCCTAAGCCTAGCACAAGATCGTGTAGTTCGTAATGCTAAAGCTTTTCCAATGTCAAGTATCTTTTCCTTAGACCATGAGGTTGTGCAACACCCGGATACCGTATGAATACTTTGGGTGTGCCAAATGTCACAACGTAACTGGGTGGCTATAAAGGTACACAACGGGTATCGCCGAAAGTATCTGTTGGGTTGGCACGAACCGAGACTGGGATTTGTCACTCCGTATGACGGAGAGGTATCTCTAGGCCCACTCGATAAGACATCATCATAATGAGCTCAATGTGACTAAGGAGTTGGTCACATGATGATGTATTAAGGAACGAGTAAAGAGACTTGCCATGACGAGATTGAACAAGGTATCGGTATACCGACGATCGAATCTCGGGCAAGTACTATACCGATAGACAAAGGGAATTGCATACGAGATTGATTGAATCCTTGACATCGTGGTTCATCCGATGAGACCGTCGAGGAGCATGTGGGAGCCAACATGGGTATCCAGATCCCGCTGTTGGTTATTGACCGGAGAGTCGTCTCGGACATGTCTACGTGTCTCCCGAACCCGTAGGGTCTACACACTTAAGGTTCGGTGACGCTAGGGTTGTAGAGATATATGTATGCGGTAACCTGAAAGTTATTCGGAGTCCCGGATGAGATCCCGGACGTCACGAGGAGTTCTGGAATGGTCCAGAGGTAAAGATTTATATAGAGGAAGTCCGTTTTTGGCCATCATAGAGTTTCGGGGGTCACCGGTATTGTACCGGGAACACCGGAAGGGTCCCGGGGGTCCACCGGGTGGGGCCACCTATAACGAAGGGCCCCGTGGGCTGAAAGGGGAAGGGAACCAGCCCATAGTTGGCTGGTGCGCCCCCTTGGACCTCCCCCTGTGCCTAGGGTTGGAAACCCTAGGGGTGGGGGGCGCCCCACCTGCTTGGGGGGCAAGTCCCCCCTCTGGCCGCCGCCCCCCCTAGGATATTGGATCTCCTAGGGCCGGCGCCCCCAGGGCCCCTATATATAGTGGGGGGGGGGGGATGGAGGGCAGCCACACCTATATATAGTGGGGGGAGGTAGGGCAGCCGCACCCATGCCTTGGCGCCTCCCTCTCCCTCCCGTGACACCCCTTCCTCCTCCAGTGCTGCTTGGTGAAGCCCTGCTGGAATACCGCTGCATCCACCACCACGCCATTATGCTGCTGGATCTCCATCAACCTCTCCTCCCCCCTTTATGGATCAAGAATGAGGAGACGTCGCTGCTCCGTACGTGTGTTGAACGCGGAGGTGCCGTCCGTTCGGCGCTAGGATCATCGGTGATTTGGATCACGACGAGTATGACTCCGTCATCCATGTTCTCTTGAACGCTTCCGCTCGTGATCTACAAGGGTATGTAGATGCACTCCCCTCTCCCTCGTTGCCAGATGACTCCATAGATTGATCTTGGTGAAGCGTAGAATTTTTTTATTTTTGCTACGATCCCCAACAGTGGCATCATGAGCCTGGTCTATGCGTAGTATCTTGCACGAGTAGAACACAAAGAAGTTGTGGGCTTAGATTTGTTCAATTCTCTTGCCGCTACTAGTCTTATCTTGATTCGGCGGCATCGTGGGATGAAGCGCCCCGGACCGACCTTACACGTACACTTACGTGAGACAGGTTCCATCGACTGACATGCACTAGTTGCATAAGGTGGCTAGCGGGTGTCTGTCTCTCCCACTTTAGTCGGATCGGATTCGATGAAAAGGGTCCTTATGAAGGGTAAATAGAAATTGGCATATCACGTTGTGGTTTTGGCGTAGGTAAGAAACTTTCTTTCTAGAAACCTATAGCAGCCACGTAAAAACTTGCAACAACAATTAGAGGACGTCTAACTTGTTCTTGCAGCATGTGCCGTGTGATGTGATATGGCCAAAAGGATGTGTTGAATGAGATATGTGATGTATGAGATTGATCATGTTCATGTAATAGGAATCACGACTTGCATGTCGATGAGTAGGACAACCGGCATGAGCCATAGGAGTTGTCTTTATTTTATTGTATGACATGCGTGTCACTGAATAAACGCCATGTAATTACTTTACTTCATTGCTAACCGTTAGCCATAGTAGTAGAAGTAATGTTTGGCGAGACAACTTCATGAAGACACGATGATGGAGATCATGGTGTCATGCCGGTGATGATGATGATCATGGAGCCCCGAAGATGAAGATCAAAGGAGAAAAATGATATTGGTCATATCATGTCACTATTTGATTGCATGTGATGTTTATCATGATTATACATATTATTTGCTTAGAATGACGGTAGTAAATAAGATGATATCTCACTAAAAATTTCAAGAATTGTGTTCCCCCTAATTGTGCAACATTGCTAAGGTTCGTTGTTCCGAAGCACCACGTGATGATCGGTGTGTTAGGCTCTAACGTTCGCATACAACAGGGGTAAGCCAGATTTACACACGCAGTACACTTAGGGTTCACTTGACGAGCCTAGCATGTACAGACATGGCCTCGGAACACAGAAGACCGAAAGGTCGAACATGAGTCGTATAGAAGATGCGATCAACATAAAGATGTTCACCGTTGATGACTGGTCCGTCTCACATGATGATCGGACACGGCCTAGTCGATTCGGATCATGTATCACTTGGATGACTAGAGAGATGTCTATCTGAGTAGGAGTGCATTAAATTTGTTTGGATGAACTTAAATTGTCATGAACATAGTCTAAAATCTTTACAATATGTCTTGTATATCCAATGGCCCATGCTCATGTTACCCACAACTTCAACGCGTTCCTAGAGAAAACCAAGCTGAAAGACGATGGTAGCAACTATACAGATTGGGTACATAACTTGAGGATCACCCTCATAGCTGCCAAGAGAACATATGTCCTTGAAGCACCACTAGGTGACGCTCCCGCCCCAGCGAACCAAGACGTTATGAACGCTTGACACTCGCGTTGTGATGATTACTCCCTGGTTCAGTGCGGCATGCTTTACAGCTTAGAATCGGGGCTCCAAAAGCGTTTTGGGCACCACGGGGCATATGAGATGTTCCAAGAGCTAAAAATAGTTTTCCAAGCTCATGCCCGAGTCGAGAGATATGACGTCTCCGACGCATTCTACAGTTGTAAGATGGAGGAGAATAGTTCTGTCAGCGAGCATATACTCAAATTGTCAGGGTTGCACAATTGCTTGTCTCAGTTGGGAATTAATCTCTCAGACGAAGCGGTCGTTGACAAAATCCTTCAGTCGCTCCCACCTAGCTACAAGAGCTTCGTGATGAACTTCAATATGCAACGGATGGAGAAGTCCATTCCCGAAGTGTATTCAATGCTGAAATCAACGGAGGTAGAGATCAAGAAAGAGCATCAAGTGTTGATGGTGAATAAAACCACTAAGTTCAAGAAAGGCAAGGGTAAGAAGAACTTCAAGAAGGACGACAAAGGAGTTGCCGCGCCCGGTAAGCCAGTTGCCGGGAAGAAGCCAAAGAATGGACCCAAGCCTGAGACTAAGTGCTTTTATTGCAAGGGAACGTGTCACTGGGAGCGGAACTGGCCCAAATACTTAGCAGATAAGAAGGCCGGCAACGTCAAAGGTATATGTGATATACATGTTATTGATGTGTACCTTACCAGCGCTCATAGTAGCTCCTGGGTATTTGATACCGGTGCAGTTTCTCATATTTGTAACTCAAAGCAGGAGCTGCAGAATAAGCGGAGACTAGCAAAGGACGAGGTGACGATGCGCATCGGGAATGGTTCCAAGGTCGATGTGATCGCCGTCGGCACGCTACCTCTACATCTACCTTCGGGATTAGTTTTAAACCTCAATAATTGTTATTTAGTACCAGCTTTGAGCATGAACATTGTATCTGGATCTCATTTAATGCGAGATGGCTACTCATTTAAATCCGAGAATAATGGTTATTCTATTTATATGAGGGAAATGTTTTATGGTCATGCCCCGCTGGTCAATGGTTTATTCTTAATGAATCTCGAACGTGATGTTACACATATTCATAGTGTGAATGCCAAAAGATGTAAGGTTGATAATGATAGTCCCACATACTTGTGGCATTGCCGCCTTGGTCATATTGGTGTCAAACGTATGAAGAAGCTCCATGCAGATGGAATTTTAGAGTCTCTTGATTATGAATCATTTGAAACATGCGAACCATGCCTCTTGGGCAAGATGACCAAGACTCCGTTCTCCGGAACAATGGAGCGAGCGACCAACTTATTGGAAATCATACATACCGATGTGTGCTGTCCAATGAGTGTTGAAGCTCGCGGAGGCTATCGTTATGTTCTCACCCTCACAGATGACTTAAGTAGATATGGGTATGTCTACTTAATGAAACACAAGTCTGAGACCTTTGAAAATTTCTAGGAATTTCAGAATGAGGTTGAGAATCAACATGACAGAAAAATAAAGTTCTTACGATCGGATCGTGGAGGAGAATATTTAAGTCACGAATTTGGCACACACCTAAGGAACTGTGGAATTGTTTCACAATTGACACCGCCTAGAACACCTCAGCATAATGGTGTGTCCGAACGTCGTAATCGTACTCTGTTGGACATGGTGTGATCTATGATGTCTCTCATTGACTTACCGCTATCTTTTTGGGGTTATACTTTAGAGACTGCCGCATTCACTTTAAATAGGGCTCCGTCTAAATCCGTTGAGACGACACCGTATGAACTTTGGTTTGGCAAGAAACCTAAGCTGTCGTTTCTGAAAGTTTGGGGTTGCGATGCTTATGTCAAGAAACTTCAACCTGAAAAGCTCGAACCCAAATCGGGAAAATGCGTCTTCATAGGATACCTTAAGGAAACTATTGGGTATACCTTCTACCTTAGATCCGAAGGCAAGGTCTTCGTTGCCAAGAATGGATCCTTTTTGGAGATATAGTTTCTCTCGAAAGAAGTGAGTGGGAGGAAAGTGGAACTTGATGAGGTGACAGTCACCCCTTCCGAACCGGAAAGTAGCGCAGCGCAGGAAGTTGTTCCTGAGGTGCGTGCACCAACTAGGGAGGAAGTTAATGATAATGATCATGAAGCTTCAGATCAAGTTACTACTGAACTTCGTAGGTCCACAAGGACACGTTCCGCACCAGAGTGGTACGGCAACCCTGTCCTGGAAATCATGTTGTTAGACAATGGTGAACCTTCTAACTATGAAGAAGCGATGGCGGGCCCAGATTCCAACAAATGGCTTGAAGCCATGAATTCCGAGATAGGATCCATGTATGAAAACAAAGTATGGACTTTTGTAGACCTGCCCGATGATCGGCACGCCATAGAAAATAAATGGATCTTTAAGAAGAAGACTGACGCGGATGGTAATGTGACCATCTATAAGGCTCGGCTTGTCGCTAAAGGTTATCGACAAGTTCAAGGGATTGACTACGACGAGACTTTCTCTCCCGCAGCGATGCTCAAGTCCGTCCGAATCATGTTGGCAATTGCCGCATTCTATGATTACGAGATATGGCAAATGGACGTCAAAACAGCATTCCTTAATGGCTTCCTTAAGAAAGAACTGTATATGATGTAGTCGGAAGGTTTTGTCGATCCTGAGAATGCTGACAAGGTATGCAAGCTCCAGCACTCAATTTATGGGCTGGTGCAAGCATCTCGGAGTTGGAACATTCGCTTTAATGCTGTGATCAAAGCGTTTGGTTTTATACAGACTTGGGGAGAAGCCTGTATTTACAAGAAAGTGAGTGGGAGCTCTGTAGCATTTCTCATATTATATGTGGATGATATATTGCTGATGGGAAATGATGTAGAATTCTTGGAGAGCATAAAGGCCTACTTGAATAAGAGTTTTTCGATGAAGGACCTTGGAGAAGCTGCTTACATATTAGGCATCAAGATCTATAGAGATAGATCGAGACGCCTCATTGGTCTTTCACAAAGCACATACCTTGATAAGATATTGAAGAAGTTCAATATGGATCAGTCCAAGAAAGGGTTGTTGCCTGTATTGTAAGGTATGAGATTGAGCACGGCTCAATCCCCGACCACAGCAGAAGATAGAGAAAAGATGAGTGTCATCCCCTATGCCTCAGCCATAGGTTCTATTATGTATGCCATGCTGTGTACCAGACCTAATGTGAACCTTGCCATAAGTTTGGTGGGGAGGTACCAAAGTGATCCCGGTATGGAACACTGGACAACGGTCAATAACATCCTGAAGTACCTAAAAAGGACTAAGGATATGTTTCTCGTTTATGGAGGTGACGAAGAGCTCGTTGTAAAGGGTTACGTCGGTGCTAGCTTCGACACAGATCTGGATGACTCCCAAGTCACAAACCGGATACATGTATATTTTGAATAGTGGGGCAGTTAGCTGGTGCAGTTGCAAGCAAAGCGTCGTGGCGCATTCTACATGTGAAGCGGAGTACATAGCTGCTTGCAAAGCAGCGTAGGAAGGAGTCTGGATGAAGGAGTTCATCACCGACCTAGGAGTTATTCCAAGCGCATCGGGCCCGATGACTCTCTTCTGTGACCACACTGGAGCTATTGCCATTGCCAAGGAGCCCAGGTTTCACAAGAAGACCAAGCACATCAAGCGCCGTTTCAACTCCATCCGGAATTATGTTCAAGATGGAGACATAGATATTTGTAAAGTACATACGGATCTAAATGTTGCACATCCGTTGACTAAACCTCTTCCACGAGCAAAACATGATCAACACCAGAACCCTATGGGTGTTCGATTCATCGCAATGTAACTAGGTTATTGACTCTAGTGCAAGTGGGAGACTGCTGGAAATATGCCCTAGAGGCAATAATAAAATGGTTATTATTGTATTTCCTTGTTCATGATAATTGTCTGTTATTCATGCTTGAATTGTATTATCCGGAAACAGTGATACATGTGTGAATACATAGACCACAACGTGTCCCTGGTAAACCTCTGGATACTAGCTCGTTGATCAAAAGATGGTTACGGTTTCCTGACCATTGACATTGGATGTGATTGATAACGATATCACATCATTAGGAGAATGATGTGATGGACAAGACCCAATCCTAAGCCTAGCACAAGATCGTGTAGTTCATAATGCTAAAGCTTTTCTAATGTCAAGTATCTTTTCCTTAGACCATGAGGTTGTGCAACTCCCGGATACCGTAGGAATACTTTGGGTGTGCCAAACGTCACAACATAACTGGGTGGCTATAAAGGTACACAATGGGTATCTCCGAAAGTATCTGTTGGGTTGGCACGAACCGAGACTGGGATTTGTCACTCCGTATGACGGAGAGGTATCTCTGGGCCCACTCGGTAAGGCATCATCATAATGAGCTTAATGTGACTAAGGAGTTGGTCACGGGATGATGTATTACAGAACGAGTAAAGAGACTTGCCATGACGAGATTGAACAAGGTATCGGTATACCGACAATCGAATCTCGGGCAAGTACTATACCGATAGACAAAGGGAATTGGATACGTGATTGATTGAATCCTTGACATCGTGGTTCATCCGATGAGATCATCGAGGAGCATGTGGGAGCCAACATGGGTATCCAGATCCCGCTGTTGGTTATTGACCGGAGAGTCGTCTCGGTCATGTCTACGTGTCTCCCGAGCCCATAGGGTCTACACACTTAAGGTTCGGTGATGCTAGGGTTGTAGAGATACATGTATGCGGTAACACGAAAGTTGTTTGGAGTCCTGGATGAGATCCCGGACGTCACGAGGAGTTCCGGAATGGTCCGGAGGTAAAGATTTATATATAGGAAGTCCGCTTTCGGCCATCGGGAGAGTTTTAGGGTCACCGGTATTGTAGCGGGACCACCCGAAGGGTCCCGGGGGGACCACCGGGTGGGGCCACCTATCCCGGAGGGCCTCGTGGGCTGAAAGGGGAAGGGAACCAGCCCATAGTGGGCGGGTACGCCCCCCTTGGGCCTCCCCCTGCGCCTAGGGTTGGAAACCCTAGGGGTGGGGGGCCCCCCACCTGCTTGGGGGGCAAGTCCCCCCCTCTGGCCGCCCCCCTAGGAGATTGGATCTCCTAGGGCCGGCGCCCCCCAGGGCCCCTATATATAGTGGGGGGAGGTAGGGCAGCCGCACCCATGCCTTGGCGCCTCCCTCTCCCTCCCGTGGCACCCCTTCCTCCTCCAGTGCTGCTTGGCGAAGCCCTGCTGGAATACCGCTGCATCCACCACCACGCCGTCGTTCTGCTAGATCTCCATCAACCTCTCCTCCCCCGTTGCTGGATGAATAAGGAGGATACGTCGCTACTCCGTACGTGTGTTGAACGCGGAGGTGCCGTCCGTTCGGCGCTAGCATCATCGGTGATTTGGATCATGACAAATACGACTCCATCATCCACGTTCTCTTGAACGCTTCCGCTTGCGATCTACAAGGGTATGTAGATGCACTCCCCTCTCGCTCGTTGCTAGATGACTCCATAGATTGATCTTAGTGAAGCGTAGAATTTTTTTTTGATTTCTGCTACGATCCCCAACAGAAGCCCATCGTTGGAATATACAAGCCAAGATCTATAATGAAAATTCCCACTTGTATATGAAAGTGACTAAACATGAGACTCTCTATCATGAAGAACATGGTGCTACTTTGAAGCACAAGTGTGGAAAAAGATAGTAGCAATTGTCCCTTTTTCTTTTCTTTTCCTTTTTTGGGCCTTTCTTTTTCTTTGGCCTTTCTTTTCTTTTTTCTTTTTTTGGAGGGGCTTTCTTGAATTAGCCTTTCCTCACATGGGACAATGCTCTAATAATGATGATCATAACACTTTCATTGAATTATAACTCGATATTACAACTCGATACTAGAACAAGTATTACTCTATATGAATGCCTCCGGCGGTGTACCGGGATGTGCAATGAATCAAGAGTGACATGTATGAAAAATTATGCATGGTGACTTTGCCACAAATACAATGTTAACTACATGATCATGCATGGCAATATGACAATATGAAGCGTGTCATATGAACGGAACGGTGGAAAGTTGCATGGCAATATATCTCGGCTATGGAAATTGTGGCAAACTAACAAGCAAAGACTCAAATTATACAAGACGCTCCAAGTAAAACACATATCATGTGCTGAATAAAAATATAGCTCCGAGTATAGTTACCGATGGATGAAGACGAAAGCGGGGATGCCTTCCCGGGGCATCCCCAAGCTTAGGATTTTGGTTGTCCTTGAATTTTACCTTGGGGTGCCTTGGGCATCCCCAAGCTTAGGCTTTTGCCACTCTTTGTTCCATAGTCCATCAAAGCAATACTCAAAACTTGAAAACTTCACAACACAAAACTTAGACAAAAATCTCGTGAGCTCCGTTAGTATAAAAAAGCAAACCACTACTCAAAGGTACTGCAATTAATTCATTCTTTGTTTATATTGGTGTTAAACCTACTGTATTCCAACTTCTCTATGATTCATATCCTCCAATACTACTCATAGATTCATCAAAATAAGCAAACAACACACGAAAAACAGAATTTCTCAAAAACAAAACAGTCTGTAGTAATCTGCAGTTTTCGCATACTTCTGTAACTCCAAAAAAATTGAAATAAACTGGTAAACGCGAGGAATTTGTCTTTTAATCATCTGCAAAAAGAATCAACTAAATAGCATGCTCCAGTAAAATCTGGTGACCATTCTAGCGAGTGCTAACGATTCTGTTTTTCACAACACGATCATATAAACGTCACACAAGTCTTCCCAAAGGTTCTACTTGGCACAAACACTAATTAAAACACAAAACCACATCTAAACAGAAGCTAGATGAAATATTTATTCCTAAACAGAAGCAAAAACAAAAAAATATAAAATTGGGTTGCCTCCCAACAAGCGCTATCGTTTTACGCCCCTAGTTAGGCACGATACATGGATAGATCTATGTATTGCCATCTTTGGAAGGCAATCCATAAGTGGCTCTCATAATAGATTCATATGGTAATTTGATTTTATTTCTAGGAAAGTGTTCCATGCCTTTCCTTAACGGAAACTGGAATCTAATATTTCCTTCCTTCATATCAATAATTGCACCAATCGTTCTAAGGAAAGGTCTACCAAGAATAATAGGCCATGAAGGATTGCAATCTATATCAAGAACAATGAAATCTACGGGCACATAATTCCTATTGGCAACAATAAGAACATCATTAATCCTTCCCACAGGTTTCTTAATAGTGGAGTCCGCAAGATGCAAATTTAAAGAACAATCATCAAGCTCATGGAACCCTAGCAAATCACACAAAGTTTTTGGGATAGTGGAGACACTTGCACCCAAATCACACAAAGCAAAGCATTCATGATCTTTAATTTCTATTTTAATAGTAGGTTCCCACTCATCATAAAGCTTTCTAGGGATAGAAACTTCTAACTCAAGTTTTTCTTCATAAGATTGCATCAAAGCATCAACTATGTGTTTGGTAAAAGCTTTATTTTGACTATAAGCATGCGGAGAGTTTAGTACGGATTGCAACAAGGAAATACAATCAATCAAAGAGCAATTATCATAATTGAATCCCTTGAAATCCAAAGTAGTGGGTTCATCACTATGTAAAGTTTTAATCTCTTCACTCCCACTTTTAGAAACTTTCGCATCAAGATCTAAAAACTCTGAATCATTGGGACACCTTAAAGTAGAATCATCTCCAATCCTATCTTCATGAAGATTTATACTAGAAAACAAGGATCTAATAGGAGACACATCAATAACTTTTAGATCTTTATCTTTATTTTCATGCTCTTCTGGTTTAGCAGCCATCTTATTAACTAAGGTGGATTGTTTATCAAAAATTTGAGCTATTAAGTTCCCAAGATGAGCAAATTGATATTTCAACCCATAAAATTCCTTAGACATATCATCAAGGTCTTTATTCATATATTCCATAAAATTTTCCTGTTCTTTAAGCTCGTTTCTGAAGAAATCATTCTGCTCAAATTGTATAGTCATAAAATGTCTAACATTGTTTTCAATCTCCTCCAGCCTCTTGAGGTGGGGGTCAACACTGATAGGGAGAGCCATAGTGACAAGCAAGCAAGAAGCAAGCGAACGATAAAAACACGGCAGAAGAAGGGAAAATAAAACGGCAAGGGTGAAGTGGGGGAGAGGAAAATGAGAGGCAAATAAATGTAATGCGAAGGATAAGGGTTTGTGATAGTTACTTGGTATATGACTTTTGCATAAGCCTCCTCGGTAATGGTGCCAGAAATTCTTCTTTCTACTTCTCGAGCTTGCGTTGTATTCCCTCGAAGAGGAAAGGGCGATGCAACAGAGGAGCGTGAGTACTTCCCTCAGTTTTTAAGAACCAAGGTATTAATCCAGTAGGAGACCATGTGCGAGTCCCTCGCACCTGCACAAACAAATAAGAACTTCGCAACCAACGCGATAAGGGGTTGTCAATCCCTTTACGGTCACTTACGAAAGTGAGATCTGATAGAGATGATAGTTTGATATTTTTGGTATTTTTGGTTGTAAGAATAGAAAGTAAAAGCAAAAAAGTAAAGTAGATTGTAGATTGATATGTTGAACATAGACCCGGGGGCCATAGTGTTCTCTAGTGGCTTCTCTCATGATAGCGATATTCTACGACGGGTAAAAAAATTACTGTCGAACAATTGATAGAAAAGCTAATAATTATGAGACTATCTAGGCATGATCATTATATATAGGCATCACGTCCGAGACAAGTAGACCGAAATGATTATGCATCTACTACTATTACTCCACACATCGACCGCTATCCAGCATGCATCTAGAGTATTAAGTTCATAAGAACGGAGTAACGCCTTAAGGAAGATGACATGATGTAGAGGGATAAACTCAAACATAATGATATAAAACCCATCTTTTTATCCACGATGGCAACAATACAATACGTGCCTTGCTGCCCCTACTGTCACTGGGAAAGGACACCGCAAGATTGAACCCAAAGCCAAGCACTTCTCCCATAGCAAGAACTATAGATCTAGTAGGCCAAACCAAACCAATAATTCGAAGAGACTTGCAAGGATATTATAATCACACATAAAGAGTTAAGAAAAGAACCAAATATTTCTCATAAATAATCTTGATCATAAACCCACAATTCATCGGATCTCGACAAACACACCGCAAAAAGAGATTACATCGAATAGATCTCCTCGAAGACCGAGGCGAACTTGGTATTGAGATCCAAAGAGAGAGAAGAAGCCATCTAGATACTAGCTATGGACCCGAAGGTCTATGGTGAACTACTCACAACTCATGGTAAGGCGATGATGATGATGTAGAAGCACTCCGTGGTAGATCACCCCTCCGGCGGAGCTCCAGAACAGGCCCCAAGATGGAATCTGTCGGTGTACTAAGATAGGGGTACCTTAGTACCCCAACTTGTGCACGGGCAGTAGCAGCTTCTCGTGGCAGGGCTTACCACGTGCTCGCCGGGAACCTTTCTGGTCCCTATGAAGCCATTCAAGAACAAAGTATACAAGACAGAAGGTCAAGGCCCCGGCAAGAGGAGCTTGCCGGGAAGGCCGCACCAGGCTCAGGGTTATCACTTTAACACAAGACCCTGTCAAGAGGAGCTTGCCAGGAAGGCCAAGGAACACATACCTCAAGAGATGCCTCGGCGCATCATGCGCCCCGGCAGGACCCGGAGAGCGACAAGCTTCCGGGCCCGGCAAGATCATGACCCCGGCAAGGTGCTTGCCGGGGAAACCTACGCTGTGTGCCTGTGCTCCAGCTCGTCGGCCCACGCGTCGCCCTGGGGCCCTTCCAGGGGCACGTGGCAGATGGCTGTGCAGCCTGGGGCACACGGTGGCAAGCCACGGTGACGAGGCTACCGCCGTGGCGAACGGAGAAGCATGGACGGACGCTTTTGGGGGCGACGGCGACGGGCATTTAATGCCCTTGTCCCCCACTGTCAAAGTTAGGTGAAGACCACTATTCACGCACTATTACAACTACCACCAAATTTACATTTTTACCCTCCTCTACGTTGACACCTGTCGGTGACCCCTTTGAGCTATAAAAGGAGGCCCATGCATAACGTAGAGGGGGTTCGATCCCAGAAACTTGCTCACTCTCCCGCTCGGTGTAGCTGTTACTGTAGATCTCCAAGCTCCCGAGCCCAAGAACACAATACAACCAAGGCAGGAGTAGGGTTTTACGCGTCTGCGCGGCCCGAACCTGGGTAAAACTGCCCGCGTGTGCTCCTCGATCTGCTCTCCGTGCTCCCTCCGCTCCCTTACCGCAACGTAGAAGGGGCTCCGGTCCCATAGGTGCTCGTGGGAGGGCAGTTTCCCCCGACATCTTTGGCGCGCCAGGTAGGGGGCGTCGAGGTTGTGCGAACCTGATCCGGCGCTCACGCGGGCGCATTCTTCATCAACCTCTCCAGCTTCATCAACTTCATCAGCTACAACGACATGCCTCCGAAGAAGAAGGCTTCGGAGGTCGGAGGCCCGTCTGTGTCGATTCCACCGCCACCAGAACCAACGGTTGGTGGGGGAGGCTGTTGGGGAACGTAGTATTTTAAAATTTTCCTACGATCACGCAAGATCTATCTACCAGATACATAGCAACGAGAGGGAAGAGTGTGTCTACGTACCCTCGTAGACCGGAAGCGGAAGCGTTAGAACAACGCGGTTGATATAGTCGTACGTCTTCACGGCCCGACCGATCAAGCACCGAAATTACGGCACCTCCGAGTTCTAGCACACGTTCAGCTCGATGACGTCCCTCAAACTCCGATCCAGCCGAGTGTCGAGGGAGAGTTCCGTCAGCACGACGGCGTGGTGACGATCTTGATGTTCTACCGTCGCAGGGCTTCGCCTAAGCACCGCTACAATATTTATCGAGGAGAACTATGGTGGAGGGGGGCACCGCACACGGCTAAGAGATCAAGAGATCAATTGTTGTGTCTAGAGGTGCCCCCTGCCCCCGTATATAAAGGAGGGAGGGAGAGGCCAGCCCTAGAAGGGGCGCGCCAAGTGTGGGGAGTCCTACTAGGACTCCCAAGTCCTAGTAGGATTCCCCTTTCCTTTCCGGAGTAGGAGAGAAGGAAAGAGGGGGAGAGGGAGAAGGAAAAGGGGGCTGCACCCCTTGTCCAATTCGGACCAGAAGGGGGCCACGTGCCTCCTTCCTTTTGGCCTCTCTCCTCTATTCCCGTAACTCCCCGGTACTCCGAAAATACCCGAATCACTCGGAACCTTTCCGATGTCCGAATATAGTCATCCAATATATCGATTTTTACATCTCGACCATTTCGAGACTCCTCGTCATGTCCCCGATCTCATCCGGGACTCCGAACTCCTTCGGTACATCAAAACTCATAAACTCATAATAAAACTGTCATCGAAACCTTAAGCGTGCGGACCCTACGGGTTCGAGAACTATGTAGACATGACCGAGACACGTCTCCGGTCAATAACCAATAGCGGAACCTGGATGCTCATATTGGCTCCCACATATTCTACGAAGATCTTTATCGGTCAAACCGCATAACAACATACGTTGTTCCCTTTGTCATCGATATGTTACTAGCCCGAGATTCGATCGTCGGTATCTCAATACCTAGTTCAATCTCGTTACCGGCAAGTCTCTTTACTCGTTCCGTAATACATCATCACGCAACTAACTCATTAGCTGCAATGCTTGCAAGGCTTATAGTGATGTGCATTACCGAGTGGGCCCAGAGATACCTCTCCGACAATCGGAGTGACAAATCCTAATCTCGAAATACGCCAACCCAACAAGTACCTTCGGAGACACCTGTAGAGTACCTTTATAATCACCCAGTTACGTTGTGACATTTGGTAGCACACAAAGTGTTCCTCTGGTATTCGGGAGTTGCATAATCTCATAGTCATAGGAACATGTATAAGTCATGAAGAAAGCAATAGCAGTAAAACTTAAACGATCATAGTGCTAAGCTAACGGATGGGTCTTGTCCACCAGATCATTCTCCTAATGATGTGATCCCGTTGATCAAATGACAACTCATGTCTATGGCTAGGAAACATAACCATCTTTGATCAATGAGCTAGTCTAGTAGAGGCATACTAGGGACACTCTGTTTTGTCTATGTATTCACACATGTATTAAGTTTCCGGTTAATACAATTCTAGCATGAATAATAAACATTTATCATGATATAAGGAAATAAATAATAACTTTATTATTGCCTCTAGGGCATATTTCCTTCAGTCTCCCACCTGCACTAGAGTCAATAATCTAGTTCACATCGCCATGTGATTTAACACCGATAGTTCACATCTTCATGTGATTAACACCCAAAGGGTTTACTAGAGTCAATAATCTAGTTCACATCGCTTATGTGATTAACACCCAAAGAGTACTAAGGTGTGATCATGTTTTGCTTCGTGAGAGAAGTTTAGTCAACGGGTCTGTCATATTCAGATCCGTATGTATTTCGCAAATGTCTATGTGTCTACAATGCTCTGCATGGAGCTACTCTAGCTAATTGCTCCCACTTTCAATACGCATCCAGATTGATACTTAGAGTCAGCTGGATTTAGTGTCAAAGCTTGCACCGGCGTAACCCTTTACGATGAACTCTTTATCACCTCCATAATCGAGAAACATTTCCTTAGTCATCCAGTTACTAAGGATAATTTTGACCGCTGTACAGTGATCTACTCCTGGATCACTATTGTACCCTCTTGACAAACTCATGGCAAGGTACACAACATGTTTGGCACACAGCATGGCATACTTTATAGAACCTATGGCTGAGGCATAGGGAATGACTTTCATTCTCTCTATATTTTTCTGCCGTGGTCTGGCTTTGAGTCTTACTCAACTTCACACCTTACAAGTCAGGTTAGAACTCCTTCTTTGACTGATCCATTTTGAACTACTTCAAAATCATATCAAGGTATGTACTCATCGAAAGTCTTATCAAGCATGTTGATCTATCTCTATAGATCTTGATGCCCAATATGTAAGCAGCTTCACCAAGGTCTTTCTTTGAAAAACTCCTTTCAAACACTCCTTTATGCTTTCCAGAAAATTCTACATCATTTCCGATCGACAATATGTCATTCACATATACTTATCAGAAAGGTTGTAGTGCTCCCACTCACTTCTTGTAAATACAGGCTTCACCGCAAGTCTGTATAAATCTATATGCTTTGATCAACTTATCAAAGCGTATATTCCAACTCCGAGATGCTTGCACCAGTCCATAGATGGATCGCTGGAGCTTGCACAATTTGCTAGCACCTTTAGGATTGACAAAACATTCTGGTTGCATCATATACAACTCTTCTTTAATAAATCCATTAAAGAACGCAATTTCGTTATCCATTTGCCAGATTTCATAAAATGTGGCAATTGCTAACATGATTCGGACAGACTTAAGAATCGCTACGGGTGAGAAAATCTCATCGTAGTCAACACCTTGAACTTGTCAAAAACCTTTCGCAACAAGTCGAGCTTTGTAGACAGTAACATTACCATCGGCGTCAGTTTTCCTCTTAAAGATCCATTTATTTTCAATGGCTTGCCGACCATCGGGCAAGTCAACCAAAGTCCATACTTTGTTCTCATACATGGATCCCATCTCAGATTTCATGGCCTCAAGCCATTTCGCGGAATCTGGGCTCATCATCGCTTCCTCATAGTTCGTAGGTTCATCATGGTCCAGTAACATGACTTCCAGAACCGGGTTGCCGTACCACTCTGGTGCTGAACGAACTCTGGTCGATCTACGAAGTTTAGGAGAAACTTGATCTGAAGTTTCATGATCATCATCATTAGCTTCCTCACTAATTGGTGTAGGAATCACTGGAACTAGTTTCTGTGATGTTCCACTTTCCAATTCGGGAGAAGGTACAATTACCGCATCAAGTTCTACTTTCCTCCCACTCACTTCTTTCGAGAGAAACTCCTTCTCTAGAAAGGAACCACTCTTAGCAACCAAGACCTTGCCTTCGGATCTGTGATAGAAGGTGTACCCAACAGTTTCTTTTGGGTATCCTATGAAGATTTACTTCTCCGATTTGAGTTCGAGCTTATCATGTTGAAACTTTTTCACATAAGCATCGCAGTCCCAAACTTAGAGAAATGACAGCTTAGGTTTCTCGTCAAACCACAGTTCATACGATGTCATCTCCACGGATTTAGATGGTGCCCTATTTAACGTGAATGTAGCTGTCTCTAATGCATAACCCCAAAAGCGATAGTTGTAGATCGGTAAGAGACATCATCGATCGCACCATATCTAATAAAGTACGGTTATGACGTTCGGACACACCATTACGCTGTGGTGTTCCGGGTGGCGTGAGTTGTGAAACTATCCTACATTGTTTCAAATGAAGACCAAACTCGTAACTCAAATATTCTCCTCCACGATTAGATCGTAGAAACTTTATTTTCTTGTTACGATGATTCTCTACTTCACTCTGAAATTCTTTGAACTTTTCAAATGTTTCAGACTTGTGCTTCATTAAGTAGATATAGCCATATCTGCTCAAATCATCAGTGAAGGTCAGAAAATAACGATACCCGCCGCGAGCTTCAACACTCATTGGTCTGCATACATCAGTATGTATGATTTCCAACAACACTGTTGCTCGCTCCACAGTTCTGGAGAACGGAGTTTTAGTCATCTTGTCCATGAGGCATGGTTCGCAAGCACCAAGTGATTCATAATCAAGTGATTCCAAAAGTCCATCACTATGGAGTTTCTTCATGCGCTTTACACCAATATGACCTAAACGGCAGTGCCACAAATAAGTTGCACTATCATTATTAACCTTGCATCTTTTGGCTTCAATATTATGAATATGTGTATCACATGATCGAGATCCAACAAACCATTTTCATCGGGTGTATGACCATAGAAGGTTTTATTCATGTAAACAGAACAACAATTATTCTCTAACTTACATGAATAACTGTATTGCAATAAACATGATCAAATCATATTCATGCTCAACACAAACACCAAATAACACTTATTTAGGTTCAACACTAATCCCGAAAGTATAGGGAGTGTGCGATGATGATCATATCAATCTTGGAACTACTTCCAATACACATCATCACTTTATCCTTTAACTAGTTTCTGTTCATTATGCAACTCCCATTTCGAGTTACTACTCTTTAGCAACTGAACCAGTATCAAATACCGAGGGGTTGCTATGAACACTAGTAAAATACACATCAATACTCTGTATATCAAATATACCTTTGTTCACTTTGCCATCCTTCTTATCCACCAAATATCTAGGGCAGTTCCACTTCTAGTTACCATTTCCTTTGCAGTAGAAGCACTTGTTTCAGGCTTGAGTTTAGCTTTGGGTTTCTTCACGGGAGTGACAACTTGGTTGTCATTCTTCTTGAAGTTCCCCTTCTATCCCTTTGCCCTTTACTTGAAACAAGTGGTCTGGTTAACCATCAACACTTGATGCTCTTTCTTGATTTCTACCTTCGCCGATTTCAGCATCGTGAAGAGCTCGGGAATTACTTTCGTCATCCCTTGCATATTATAGTTCATCACGAAGTTCTACTAACTTGGTGATAGTGTCTAGAGAACTTTGTCAATTACTATCTTATCTGGAAGATTAACTCCCACTTGATTCAAGCAATTGTACTACCCAGACAATCTGAGCACATGCTCACTGGTTGAGCTATTCTCCTCCATCTTGTAGGCAAAGTACTGTCAGAGGTCTTATACCTCTCGACACGGGCATGAGTATGAAATACTAATTTCAACTCTTGGAACATCTTATATGCTCCGTGGCGTTCAAAACGTTTTTGAAGTCCCGGTTCTAAGCCGAAAAGCATGGTGCACTTAAACTATCAAGTAGTCATCATACCGAGCTTTTGTCAAAACGTTCATAACGTCTACATCTGCTCCTGCAATAGGTCTGTCACCTAGCGGTGCATCAAGGACATAATTCTTCTGTGCAGCAATGAGGATAATCCTCAGATCACGGACCTAGTCCGCATCATTGCTACTAACATCTTTCAACTTGGTTTTCTCTAGGAACATATGAAAAAAAAAACGTGGATCAACATCGCGAGATATTGATCTACAACATAGATATGCTAATACTACCAGGACTAAGTTCATGATAAATTAAAGTTCAATTAATCATATTACTTAAGAACTCCCACTTAGATAGACATCCCTCCGGTCATCTAAATGATCACGTGATCCAAATCAACTAAACCATGTCCGATCATCACGTGAGATGGAGTAGTTTCAATGGTGAACATCTTATGTTGATCATATCTACTATATGATTCACGCTCGACCTTTCGGTCTCTAGTGTTCCGAGGCCATATCTGCATATGCTAGGCTCGTCAAGTTTAACCCGAGTATTCTGCGTGTGCAAAACTGGCTTACACCCGTTGTATTTGAACGTAGAGCTTATCACACCCGATCATCACGTGGTGTCTCGGCACGACGAACTTTCGCAACGGTGCATACTCAGGGAGAACACTTGTACCTTGAAATTTAGTAAGGGATCATCTTATAATGCTACCGTCGTTCTAAGCAAAATAAGAAGCATAATAAGATAAACATCACATGCAATCAAAATATGTGACATGATATGGCCATCATCATCTTGTGCTTTTGATCTCCATCTCCAAAGCACCGTCATGATCACCTTCGTCACCGGCGCGACACCTTGATCTCCATCGTAGCATCGTTGTCGTCTCACCAACTATTGCTTCTACGACTATCACTACCGCTTAGTGATAAAGTAAAGCAATTACATGGCGATTGTATTTCATACAATAAAACGACAACCATATGGCTCCTGCCAGTTGCCGATAACATTACAAAAGATGATCATCTCATACAAAGCCGTATAACTCATCATGTCTTGACCATATCACATCACAACATGCCCTGCAAAAACAAGTTAGACGTCCTCTACTTTGTTGTTGCAAGTTTTACGTGGCTGCTACGGGCTTAGCAAGAACCGTTCTTACCTACGCATACAAAACCACAACGATGTTTCGTCAAGTATGTGTTGTTTTAACCTTCACAAGGACCGGGCGTAGCCACACTTGATTCAGCTAAAGTGAGAGAGACAGACACCCGCCAGTCACCTTTAAGCAACGAGTGCTCGTAACGGTGAAACCTGTCTCACGTAAGCGTACGCGTAATGTCGGTCCGGGCCGCTTCATCTCACAATACCGCCGAAGCAAAGTATGACATGCTGGTAAGCAGTATGACTAGTATCGCCCACAACTCATTGTGTTCTACTCGTGCATATCATCTACGCATAGACCTGGCTCATGATGCCACTGTTGGGGAACGTACTATTTTAAAATTTTCCTACGATCACGCAAGATCTATCTACTAGATGCATAGCAACGAGAGGGGAGAGTGTGTCTACGTACCCTCGTAGACCGGGAGCGGAAGCGTCAAGTGACGCGGTTGATGTTGTCGAACTTCTTCGCGATCCAACCGATCAAGCACCGAACGTACGGCACCTCCGCGTTCAGCACACGTTCAGCTTGATGACGTCCCACGAGCTCTTGATCCAGTTGAGCTTCACGGGAGAGTTACGTCAGCACGACGGCGTGGTGACGGATATGATGTATCTACCGGCGCAGGGCTTCGCCTAAGCACTGCAACGGTATGACCGAGGTGTGTTTCTGTGGAGGGGGGCACCGCACACGGCTAAAACAATTCAACTTGTGTGTCCTAGGGTGCCCCCTGCCCCCGTATATAAAGGAGCAAGGGAGAGGCCGGCCCTAGAGGGGGCGCGCCAAGTGTGGGGAGTCCTACTAGGACTCCCAAGTCCTAGTAGGATTCCCCTTTCCTTTCCGGAGTAGGAGAGAAGGAAAGAGGGGGAGAGGGAGAAGGAAAAGGGGGCTGCACCCCTTGTCCAATTCGGACCAGAAGGGGGGCTCCTTCCTTTTGGCCTCTCTCTTCTATTCCCGTAACTCCCCAGTACTCCGAAAATACCCGAATCACTCGGAACCTTTCCGATGTCCGAATATAGTCGTCCAATATATCGATTTTTACGTCTCGACCATTTCGAGACTCCTCGTCATGTCCCCGGTCTCATCCGGGACTCCGAACTCCTTCGGTACATCAAAACTCATAAACTCATAATACCGATCGTCATCAAACGTTAAGCGTGCGGACCCTACGGGTTCGAGAACTATGTAGACATGACCGAGACTCATCTCCGGTCAATAACCAATAGCGGAACCTGGATGCTCATATTGGCTCCTACATATTCTACGAAGATCTTTATCGGTCAAACCGCATAACAACATACGTTGTTCCCTTTGTCATCGGTATGTTACATGCCCGAGATTCGATCGTCGGTATCTCAATACCTAGTTCAATCTCGTTACCAACAAGTCTCTTTACTCGTTCTGTAATACATCATCCCGCAACTAACTCATTAGCTGCAATGCTTGCAAGGCTTATAGTGATGTGCATTACCGAGTGGGCCCAGAGATACCTCTCCGACAATCGGAGTGACAAATCCTAATCTCGAAATACGCCAACCCAACAAGTACCTTCGGAGACACCTGTAGAGTACCTTTATAATCACCCAGTTACGTTGTGACGTTTGGTAGCACACAAAGTGTTCCTCCGGTATTCGGGAGTTGCATAATCTCATAGTCATAGGAACATGTATAAGTCATGAAGAAAGCAATAGCAGTAAAACTTAAACGATCATAGTGCTAAGCTAACGGATGGGTCTTGTCCATCAGATCATTCTCCTAATGATGTGATCCCGTTGATCAAATGACAACTCATGTCTATGGCTAGGAAACATAACCATCTTTGATCAATGAGCTAGTCTAGTAGAGGCATACTAGGGACACTCTGTTTTGTCTATGTATTCACACATGTATTAAGTTTCCAGTTAATACAATTCTAGCATGAATAATAAACATTTATCATGATATAAGGAAATAAATAATAACTTTATTATTGCCTCTAGGGCATATTTCCTTCAGAGGCGCCGGCGGAAGGGTGGTCGCCGGCGAGGAAACTCACGGCGCCACCAAGTCCAAGGACAAGACGGACGACCGGGCGAATTCCAAAGCCTCGGTATCCGTGGACGCACCACGTCTCTCTTAGGAGGTACAAGACCCGCAGCAGCGTGGTACTGGAGGTACCATACGCTTGCTGGGGCGTGGCCAAGCCGGAGGATCGCAGGATGCTCAAGGCCAGCATGCTGGCACAAGCAAGGCGCGGTCGCCGGGGCGGGAACATGCTCCTTCTAACGCGGTTAGAAGTCCGAGCGTGTTCCGCTCCTCGCACCGCTCGCCGCCGTTCCCCTCTTCTCCAGCAAAAGCTCTAGCAAGAGCACAGCTGCTCCTCGATTTCCCTCCAGCGGCAGACAAGGCCGAAGACTGGAGGGCGACGATCCAGAGTCTCATCGCCTTCGCCAACAATGACGTGCCGCAGCAGCCGGCAACTTCACGGCCGCGGCAAGTCGACCAAGCGAAGACCGATGGCAACAGGACCGCCGGGGGTGCAACTACCGTGCACTCCCCGCCGCGGAAGTAGAAATCGCCACCCCGCCGGATCAACGTCGACGACGACTCTACGACGTCGTCGAATCCGCGGGCTCGCCGCGATCAGCGCCAAGTCCTAGACGACAGGCGGCAAGAGGACGCTCGGACTCGCATCGAGCGTCGACGAGAAGCCCGAAGACTGTCAGATCAGCGCGCTGGGACCGCTGTCGACGCGCACGCGCCCGATGAACCAGGCGACTTGCCGTACGCGGCAGGTTGCCCTACGTTCACTCGTGAGCTGCGGCAAGTCCAGTGGCCCAGCATGAAAAATTTCAAGCCCGACTAGGGGTGGATTAACGAGCTACTCGGCTTGTTAAGCTCGTACTCGTTAAGCTCGTGCTCGTTAAGGCTCGGCTCGTTAAGCTCGTTAGGATTAACGAGCAGAAAACCATGTTCGGCTCGGTTCGTTTAAAGCTCGTTAAGCTCGTGAGCGCTCGCTAGGCTCGTTAACAGATTTTGATGTGTTACAGTCCACACAATAAGCATGTAGATTTGGTTTTTAAAAAAGAAGATGGTGACTACAAAATAAAATGCACTATTTTGTTGCCTCCTATGTGTATTAGATTGAGTGGATGAGACGAGGTGCTACGAAAATTTTGTGAGGTAAGATGAAAATATGTGTTATGTTGTTACTAACAAGCTTAACGAACTACTCATGAAACTCGTTAGCTCGTTCGTTAAGCTCATTAAGCTTAACGAGCTCAAATCAATGATTGGCTCTGTTCATTAAGAAGCGAGCCACGAGCTTAACGAGCCGAACTATCGAGCGCTCATTAAGCTCGCGAGCTTCGAGCTTTTGGTCCAGCCCTAAGCCCGACGTACCCGAGAAGTACGACGGCAAGACGCACCCCTCGGAGTTCCTCAGCATCTACACCATTGCGGTGCAGGCTGCCGGGGGACGCGATGAGAAGATCCTAGCCAACTACTTCCCGCTAGTGCTTAAGCCAAACGTCCGGTCTTGGCTTATGCA
Organism: Secale cereale; assembly: GCA_902687465.1. Classification (NCBI taxonomy): domain Eukaryota; kingdom Viridiplantae; phylum Streptophyta; class Magnoliopsida; order Poales; family Poaceae; genus Secale; species Secale cereale. The sequence continues at coordinate 708,321,945 of LR738711.1, forward strand.
CTTGCCGGAGAACTCCATCTCTTCATGGGCGGATCTGTGCCACCAGTTTGTTGGCGCCTTCACGGGCGGCCACAAACCCCACGGCCAAGAGAGCGATCTCCACATCCTCGCCCAGAAGGAGGGAGAGTCCCTGCGCAAATATATCCAGAGGTTCAGCCGCGTCCAGCACAACATTCCCGACGTCCACCCTGCCGCGGTTATCAGCGCGTTTCACCAGAACGTGCGTAACCGCCGGATGAGGGAGGAGATGGCCATGACCAAGATCCGGGATGTCAGCGAGCTCTACGCTCTGGCTGACAAGTGCGCGCGCGCCGAAGAGGGGAGGAGACTCCCCGGAGAGGATGCTGGCGCAGGAGGAAGCGACGGCGAGGATACCGCCCCGGCAAGGAAAAGCCGGCGGCGGAATAACAGAAAGAAGAAGAACAAGGAGGTGCTGGTTGTCGAGCAGTCCGGCAAGGAGGCCCCGCCAAGAAGGCACAGGCTGGCGGCTCCGGCAAGGAGCCCACCCCTGCAGCGGCAGCCGACAAGCAGGACGGCTCCGACAAGCAGTACTGCAAGATCCACCGCACCAAGGGCCACGATCTTCAGAACTGCAAAAGAGTCGAGTACCTCGTAGAGCAGCAGAAGGCTGAATACGAGCGTCGCGACAAGGAGAAGGCCCAAGGAGGCGGAGGAGAACCCAGCAAGAAGCTGCCGTTCAATGGCCGGGGAGGACGCCGCGGCAAGGCGAAGCAGCGGCAAGGTGACAGACCTCCCCGGGGCCGCGACAAGGATGAGGATGAAGATGACGATGATGACATGGAAGAAGGAGACAACAGCGAGCAGGAGTTCCAGAAGGCCACAGAGGTTCTGTGTGTCGACGGAGGTGCCTCTCTGCACACTTCCCACCGCCAGCTCAAGCAGTGGGTGCGGGAAGTGAATGCAGCAGAGCCACCCGTCGAGTCGCGCAGGCTCCTGAAGTGGTCCGTCACGCCCATCATCTTTGACCTTGAGGACCACCCTGACCACACAACTGCGGTCGGGTGTTTGCCGATGTTGGTCTCACCAACTATCCGCAACCTCAAGGTCACCAAGATGTTGGTTGACGGCGGGGCCGGCCTGAACTTGATCTCCTCAGCTGTGATCAAGAAGCTACAGATCCCGGACGGCGAGCTCGAAGAAACCGGGTCGTTCTAAGGGATCAACCCGGGAAGGAGCAAGCCAAAGGGGAAGAATACGCTGCCGGTGACCTTTGGCGGAGAGCTCAACTTCAGGACAGAGAGGATCACGTTTGATGTTGCCGATATCCCATTGCCATACAATGGGATACTTGGTCGTCCTGCCCTCGCAAAGTTCATGGCAGCTTCCCACTATGCATACAATGTACTCAAGATGCCGGGGCCGATAAGCGTCATCTCTGTCCCCGGCGACAAGAAGGACGCGCTTATCTGAGCCGACAAGATCTACCGGGATGCAGCAGCCGCAGCAGAGAGGAACACACTTGCCGCTGAAGCTCCCGGGGGGAAGACCAAGGCCAAGTCCGACAAGAGCTCTGGATCCCACTCCGGCAAATGCACCTCTTCGGAGTGCTGCGCTGCCGTCGAGGACGCACCATCGAGCTCCACCGGAAAGTGTAAGAAGGGAATGGCAGCTCCACCGGCAACCAAGAAGGTGTCCGCCAGGGAGGACGGCACTGGTGGTACCTTCCCCATGAGTGCTACGCTCGACAACAAATAGGAAAGCGCGCTCGTTGCCTTCCTGCGGGCGAATGTCGATGTGTTTGCATGGCAACCATCTGACATCCCCGGCGTTCCCAGGAAGGTAATTGAGCACAAGCTTGCTGTTTGTCCTCATGCGCACCCGTCAAGCAGAAAGATAAATACCAGACTTACGCTGGGGGCTGCGCTGGGGGCTGCTCCTCGGAGCAGCAGGCTGATCCGGCAAGCTCGTCGCCGGCGCGTCGCTTGTCGCCGCGACGGGCTCGTCGTCCTCAATGGTGACCACAGGGATCTTGGCCCTCTTCGCCATCCGCTGGGTCAAGGTCCTGTGAAGCAAAACAAAAGCAAGATCAGAACCAGCAAGGAAAATCAAGACAAAATCGAAGAAACTAAAAGAATTGCAAGTACTTACTCCTCTTCCTCTTCGTCGGAGCTGAGGGCGGAGAAGTCAAACTCCGCCTGAGGTGCTCCCGCGCGAGGAGCTGGAGGAGAAGGCTCCATCGGGCGCTTGGCGGTCTCCGGGGCTGTGGGCTGTGAAGACCCGGCCCCCGTTGTCGCCGAGGACCGAGGGGCAGAAGGAGCACCCGTTCCGCTCCGGGAAGATCCCCCTCCGCTTGGCGCTCGGGCACGGGGCACCTCCTTGACGACTTTGCTCGTCTTGGTGGTGTGCGTCGCACGGCGCGCCGGCTGCTGTCGAGGCGCCTGTGGCCTCGCCGCCTCAGCTGCTTTGCGGAGGCGTTTCTTCGGCTGCTGCGTAGGGCTTGGCGGAGGCGGAGAGTTCTCCGAGGACGAGGAGGCATCATCGTCAAGATTCAGAGATCCACCAGAATCTTCGTCGGAATCTCCAGCCTCGGCGTCCTCCTCCTCCTCGGCAGGCCCGCTGGACTGAGGGCCATGCCCGGCGGCCTCGCTCCCCCCGACAACCTCGCTCGTCCCGGGAAACTTCACGGAAGGCTCCCCGACAAACTCCTCGGGCGCAAGCTTCAGCAGCTTGAGGATTTCCGCCTCCTCTGCTTGGCTCACTGCGTCCGCGGCCTGTGCCTCTTCCACGGTGTACCCAAAGTCACCCGCAGCCGCAACTGCGGCGGCCTCCTCCATCCTGGAGGCGATATAAGCTATATCCCGTTCAGTAGTAGCCCGGGTGAGGCCCTTGTTCTCCTCGGCGTTGCGGGGCTTCTCGACTAAGTTATCGAAGAAGGTCAGCACGGTATTCGGTGGAGGCTCCAGCCAAGTGGGGACGACGACATGGGAGTCGCACTCGGGCATCATCGCGCGTAAGGAATCGCGGGCAGTGCTGTTGCATAGCGGCACCACTCCCCGGGAAGGTCTGAACCACTCCGGGTGGGCCGGGTCATGCTTGAAGAGCTCCCGGACCATCCCCTTCAACTCCAAGGCGGTGAAGTTGTAGTTCAATCCAGGGCGCAGCCTCATGATGTCCGCCGCATTGCCGAATTCCCAGGCGGGCCTTTTCCTTTCTTGTAAAGGAGCGATGCGGCGGCGGAGGAAATCTGCTCCAACTTCTCCGATAGTCAGATTGGCGACCCGGAGACGAATGATCCTAATGAGGGCAATCTGAAGCTTGCTGTCCTCCGGGGCCAATTCACTCCAATCCCTGCCGCGCACTATGGCAGTCTGGCGCGGCGAGGTAAAGGGCTCAGGGTTATCTTCCAGCACCCAGCACCAATCGGCTCTCCACTCCTCCCACTTGCCGCGAAGCTCTCCCTTCAGGTACGAGTCCTTCTTGTTCAGCCTAAAGATCCAGGAGATGCCGCCAGAAAGGGGGGCACCTGACTCTACTCTAGGCATGAAGAAGTGGCGGAAAAGAGCTACGTTTGGATGAACCCCAACATAGTTTTCGCACAGATGTACGAAAACGGCCATCGTAAGGATGGCGTTGGGGGTGAAATCTAGAAGGTGGAGGCCGTATGTATTCATTACATCGCAAAAGAACTCCGAGAACGGAGGACACAGACCGCAATGGAAGAACGCGGCAAAGAAAAAGTACCTGTCGGGGAACATGTCAGCGGCGACGGCGGGGAAGACTCTGGTGCGGGGATGAGCTTTGGTCTCCCTCGCCCAGAACAAATAGTATTTGTTCCGCAGCTCCCTCGCGCCAAGCCTCGGCGCGAAGACCACGCACTTCTTCCGCAGGGCTGCCAGCTTCGCCGCCTGCTCGGACTTCTCCTTCTTGGCCTTGTCGCTCTTTGCCTTGTCGCTCTTCGGAGCCATGGCGGGGGCGGTGAGGAAAGAGGCGAGAAGGTCGACGGTGCCGCGGATGCGGGAGACGGCGGAGGAAGGAGGGGCTTGGCTCTCTGTCGACCTTTGGGAGGCGGAGGGCGACGGGGGTTTCTGGAGAATCAAGGCGCAATGAAGACGATGGAGAGGAACTGCCCCTGCTTCCTCTGCTTTTAAGGGGTAAGTGGGGGACGTTCCGCATTTCCCATTAAAGAACAGGCCACGATCTCTCCCACGACGCCGAAATCGACGCGTGCCGTTAGGGAGGGATGCAGCGGATACGGAAGGGGATACGGCTTGTCGTGGGCCGCGTGTGCCCGTGCACTGTCTTGGGCCTGGCCCAACAGCGCTCGGCACCGTGTGTGGCCCAGGCCCGGGGGCTCCTGTCGGTGTACTAAGATAGGGGTACCTTAGTACCCCAACTTGTGCACGGGCAGTAGCAGCTTCCCGTGGCAGGGCTTACCACGTGCTCGCCGGGAACCTTTCTGGTCCCTATGAAGCCATTCAAGAACAAAGTATACAAGACAGAAGGTCAAGGCCCCGGCGAGAGGAGCTTGCCGGGAAGGCCGCACCAGGCTCAGGGTTATCACTTTAACACAAGACCCTGGCAAGAGAAGCTTGCCAGGAAGGCCAAGGAACACATACCTCAAGAGATGCCTCGGCGCATCATGCGCCCCGGCAGGACCCGGAGAGCGACAAGCTTCCGGGCCCGGCAAGATCATGACCCCGGCAAGGTGCTTGCCGGGGAAACCTACGCTGTGTGCCCGTGCTCCAGCTGGTCGGCCCACGCGTCGCCCTGGGGCCCTTCCAGTGGCACGTGGCAGATGGCTGTGCAGCCTGGGGCACACGGTGGCAAGCCACGGTGACGAGGCTACCGCCGTGGCGAACGGAGAAGCATGGACGGACGCTTTTGGGGGCGACGGCGACGGGCATTTAATGCCCTTGTCCCCCACTGTCAAAGTTAGGTGAAGACCACTATTCACGCACTGTTACAACTACCACCAAATTTACATTTTTACCCTCTTCTACGTTGACACCTGTCGGTGACCCCTTTGAGCTATAAAAGGAGGCCCATGCATAACGTAGAGGGGGTTCGATCCCAGAAACTTGCTCACTCTCCCGCTCGGTGTAGCTGTTACTGTAGATCTCCAAGCTCCCGAGCCCAAGAGCACAATACAACCAAGGCAGGAGTAGGGTTTTACGCGTCTGCGCGGCCCGAACCTGGGTAAAACTGCCCGCGTGTGCTCCTCGATCTGCTCTCCGTGCTCCCTCCGCTCCCTTACCGCAACGTAGAAGGGGCTTCGGTCCCATAGGTGCTCATGGGAGGGCAGTTTCCCCCGACAGAATCTCACGGGAACAGAAGGTTGCAGCGGTGGAACTAGGGTTATCTCTGTTGTTCTCATAGTTTCGGGGTACGTAGATATATATAGGAGGAAGGAGGGCACCGGGGGCCCACGAGGCAGGGGCGCGCGCCCTATAGGGGGGGCGCCCCCCACCCTCGTGGACGCCACGTCAGCCCTACTCCGTGGTTCTCAAGTCTCCCGTGCGTATTTTGCTCCAAAAATATCTCCCCCGAAGGTTTCATTCCGTTTGGACTCCGCTTGATATTCCTGTTATGTAAAACCCTAAAACAGGCAAAAAACAGCAATCTGGACCGGGTCTTTGGGTTAGTAGGTTAGTCCCAAAAATAATATAAAAGTGTATAACAAAGCCCATTAAACATCCAAAACATCATAAATAATAGCATGGAACAATAAAAAATTATAGATACGTTGGAGACGTATCACATATCCCAAGGATACAATAATTGGGATTCTTCCCAGTGATTATCGGAGTATGAGGAGTTCAGGTATTCACTATATGTTAATGCTTTGATCCGATTCTCTATTAAAAGTAGGCCTTAATATCCCTTAGTTTCCTTATGGACCCCGCTGCCATGGGAGGGTAGTGCAAAAGATGTCATGCAAGTTCTTTTCCATTAGCGCATATGACTATTTACGGAATACATGCCTACATTATATCGATGAACGAGAGCTAGTTTTATGTCGCCCTAGGTTATAACTGTTATATGATGAATATTATCCAATGATATCACCGATCCAGTGCCTACGAGTTTTTCCACATATTGATCTTGCTAAGTTACTACTGTTGCTGCTACAACTAGAATTGCTACAAAACTGATGCTGCAACTGTTACTGTCAGTACTGCTATCAAAACTATCATACTACCGTGCTACTGATCGATTTTCTGCAGATATTTAATCTCCAAGTGTGGTTGAATTGACAGCTCAACTGGTAATACTTACAAATATTCTTTGGCTCCCCTTGTGTGAAATCTATTAATTTTGGTTGAATACTCTGCCCTCGAAAACTGTTGCGATCCTCTATACTTGTGGGTTATCAAGTCCTTTTTCTGGCGCCGTTGTCGGGGAGCATAGTTATATTTCTTCAGTCACTTGGGATTTATATTTGATTATCACTATGAAGAATCAAAAGGACACTAAAACCAAGATCTTTCCCTCTAATACAAGGGGCGGTAAGGAATTGCCATCTAGCTCTGCATTTGATTCTCTTTCAGTTATAAGTAAGCTTGCAACACCACCACCTGCTATTAAAGCTGATATGTCGCAAGTTATTGATGATGCTACTTCTGCTATGAATGATGCAATGAATGATGCTTATGATGATGCTAGTACATTGCTTGATAAGACTGTGCCACTAGGTGAATTGCTTGATGAACAACTTCCTAGAATGAAAAATATTGAGAATCTTGAAACTGTTGAAACTAATGAAGTCTTTGAAACTAAAAATTATGAAACACGAGCTCTCCTAGATATGAATTACCCGATATACCTGAGGGTTATGTTATGGAGGGAGAGGTAGCCGAGGGCTTTCTTGCTTGTAAGGATTGAGATGACCTTAATAAATTATTATGTAAGTAGAAAGAAAAATCTTTGAATGCTAGAATGAAATATGATCCTAAGTTTTCTACTTCACCTATCTTTATTACTGATAAGGACTATGAATTTTATGTTGATCTAGAGTTAATTGCTTTGGTTGTGTCGGGGGAAACTGTCCGCCACGAACACCTATGGGACCGGAGCCCCTTTGTCTGTGCGGTACGAGGGCGGAGGGAGCACAAAGAGCAGATCGAAGCAAACACGCGGGCAGTTTTACCCAGGTTCGGGCCGCGGTAGACGCGTAAAACCCTACTCCTGCTTGGTTGTGTATTGAGTTAGGCGCTCGGGAGCTTGAAGAAGCAGCTACACCGGCGTGAGAGTGATCTAGGTTCCGAACCCCCTCCACGTTGTGCATGGGCCTCCTTTTATAGTGCAAGGGGTCACCGACAGGTGTCAACGTAGGAGAAAGGGGTAAAAATGTAAAAGAGGTGGTAGTTGTAACAGTGCGGGAACAGTGGGGCTACAGTATAGAACAGTGGTCTATACCTACTCTAACAGTGGGGGACAAGGGCATTCAATGCCCGTCGCCGTCGACCCCAAAAGCTCCCGCCTTAGCGTCTCCTTCCGCCACGGCGACGTATCCATCACCGTGGAGTGCCACCGTGTACCCCAGGCTGCACAGCCATCTGCCACGCGTCCCTGGATAAGCCCCAGGGCGACGCGTGGGCCGATGAGCTGGAGCGCGGGCACACAGCGCAGTCTCCCCGGCAAGCACCTTGCCGGGGGGCCTCGATCTCGCCGGGCCCGGGAGCTTGCCGCTCCCCGGGCTCCTTGCCGGGGCGCGTATAGCGCCGAGGCGTTGTATTCTAGTCTTCCTGGCGAGCTCCTCTTGCCAGGGCCTTGTGTCAGTGGAACAGTCTTGAGCCTGGTACGGCCTTCCCGGCAAGCTCCTCTTGCTGGGGTCTCGATCTCATGTCTTGTATACTTTGTTTTTGAATGGTTTAATAGGGAGCAGGAAGGTCTCCGGCGAGCACGCAGTAAACCTTGCCGCGGGAAGCTGCAACTGCCCGTGCACAAGTTGGGGTACTGAGGCACCCCTACCTTAGTACACCGACAGGAGCCCCCGGGCCTGGGCCACACACGGTGCCGAGCGCTGTTGGGCCAGGCCCAAAACAGTGCACGGGCACCCGCGGCCCGCGGCGCGCCGAATCCACTTCCATATCCGCCGCACCCCACGGTAACGGCACGCGTCGATCGCGGCGCCGTGGGATGGGACGTGCCCACGATCTCTTAATGGAAAGGGCGAAACGCCCCCCACTCCCCCATAAAAGCAGAGGTAGCGGGCGCGGTTCCCCTCCTTGCGCTCTCATTACGTCGTCTTCCACCTACAAAAGATTTCTTCTTGTGCTCCGCCTCCACACCTCCGCCGCCGCCAAGCTCTTCGTCCCCCTCCTTCCACTGCGTCCGCCATGGCCCCAAAGGTCGACAAGGCGAAGGCGGAGAAAGCCAAGAAGGAGAAGTCGGAGCAAGCGGCCAAACTCATCGCCTACCGGAAGAGGCACGTCGTCTTCCCGCCGAAGCTCGGCGTGCAGGAACTCTGGAACAAGTATTACTTGTTCTGGTCCAAGGGAACCGATGCGCATCCCCGCACGCGAGCATACCCGGCCGTCGCCAAGGACAGCTATCCCGGCGGGTACCACTTCTTTGCTGCCTTTTTCCATTGCGGTCTCTGTCCTCCTTTTTCGAACTTCTTCTGTGATGTCATGAACACATATGGCTTCCATCTGCTTGACTTCACCCCCAACGCCATTCTCACCATGGCTGTTTTCGCACATATGTGCGAAAACTTCATAGGAGTCCACCCCAATGTAGCCCTCTTTAGACACTTCTTCACTCCTAGAGCCGAGGCCGATGCCCCCCTCTCCGGAGGAATTTCTTGGATCTTTCGCCTGAATAAGAAAGGGGCGTACTTGCCGGGGGAGCTCCGCGGCAAGTGGGAGGAATGGCGAGCGGAGTGGTGCTGGATCGTAGAAGACCAGCCGCAAGCCTTCACCGCGCCGCGCACAACGCCCATTGTGCGCGGCAGGGACTGGAGTGACCTGGACTCGGACGATGTTAAGCTCAACATCGCCCTTGTCCGGATTCTTCGTCTTCGGTTGGCCAATCTATCTGTTGCCGAGGTGGGCGTAGATTTCCTCCGCCGGCGCATCGCCCCTCTCCAAGACCGGAAGCGGCCGGCATGGGAGTATGGCGGCCCGGCAGATATCATGAGGCTGCGCCCCGGGCTCAATTTCAACTTCACCACTCTGGAGCTGCGGGGGATGGTACGTGAACTCTTCAAGTACGACCCGACGCACCCCGAGTGGTTCAGGACTCCCCGGGAAGTAGTGCCGCTCTGCAACAACGCCGCCAGGGACCGGATCCTCGCCATGATGCCCATGTGCGACTCGCATGGCTTGGACCGCTCGTGGATCGCCCCGAAGCCCATCGACGTCCTCAACTTCTACGACAACCTTGCCGAGGTGGCGAGGAACAAGGAGGACCTCAAGCTGCACACGCGGGACACCACCGACCAGGAAATCGCCTATATAGCTTCTCGGGCTGAGGAGGCCGCCGCAGCCGCGGCGGCAGGAGTTTTCGGGTTCTCGCCGGAGGAGGCGGAGGCCGAGGAGGCGTCCACCCAGGCGGAGGAGGCGGAGATCCGCAGGTTGCTGAATCTTCCACCCGACGCGCTCGCCGGGGTCCCCTCACTGAGGCACTCCGGGATCCATGGGATCGCGGCGGAAGCCGCGGCAATGGAGGGCACCGCTGGAGGGAGCAGAGGCGCCGCGAGGGGCAGAGGCGCCAAAGGAAAGGGGGCCGCAGCGCAGGACGCTGGGCCCAGCGAGCCGGCCGGGGCAGAGGAGGAGGAGGAGGAGGAGGTCGAAGACTCCGGCGGATCCACGGAGTTATACGCCGACGACCTCTCCTCGTCGGAGAGCTCCCCGCCCCCGGCAAGCCCGAAGCAGTCCCCGGCAAAGCGCCTCCGCAAGGCGGCGACGGGGGAGAGGGCGCAGGCGCCCCGGCAACAGCCACCTCGGCGGGCGGCTCCCCGGGGGAGTCAAGCCGCACCAAGGCCGTCCGGCGCACCAGCCGCAGCGGAGGCGGCTCGTGCGCGGACCACGACGGAGGCGCCCCGCAGGCCGGCAGCGAGCCGGCAGGGGTCTTCTCGGAGCGGAGCAACGGCTCCGCCCGCCCCCCGGGCGCCGGCAGCCACAGGGGCTGGGTCTTCGCAGCCCCCAGCCCCGGTGAGCACCAAGCGCGCGAGGGAGTCTTCGTCTTCCGTTCCTCGTGCCGACGCGCCCACGGTGGAGTATGACTTCTCCGCCCTGAGCGAGGACGACGAGGAGGATCAAGAGTAAGGATTCTGGACCTCATATCTTCTTGATTTCTGTCTTGATTCTTCTGTTGATGCTGACTCTGTCTACTGTTTTGATTTCAGGACCCTGGCCCATCGCGCAGCGAAGAAGGCCAAGGCGCCCGAGGCCGAGGTCGCGGAAGGCTCAGCAGCAGCGGCAACAGGGGGTGTGCCGGAGCCGAGCCTGCCGGACTCGAGCGCTGCTCCGATGAGCAGCCCCCAGCGCAGCCCGCAGCGCAGCCCCCAGCGTAAGTCTGGGGTTCTCTCTTTTCGCTTTGGGGAACGCCTGAGGATTTGATTTTGTCTTCACGTATTGACATCTCTTGTCTTGTTCTGTGCAGAGGTGGAGCCCCAGCGGGAAGAGCGTCCGGAGACCACAGCTGAAGAGCCGCAGGCCCCGCCATCCCCGCCAAGGCAGAACTCTCCGGCAAGGGAGAGTGCTCCGTCAAGGGCGGGTACTCCGCCAAGGCAGAGTACCCCGCCGAGGACGAGCAGCCCGGCGAGGGCGGCCACCCCGCCAAGGCCAAGCTCCCCGGCGAGGGTGACTACTCCGACAAGGCCGAGCTCCCCGGCGAGGGAGCCCGCCGCTGAGGACGTCCGCCAAGGTAAGCTTTGCGACTTGTTTTCTTGGCCTGTCTCTTTTTTGGATATTTGCTTGAGCCTTGAACTTCTTTGTTTCTTCTTCTTTTTAGATCTTCCTCCTCCTGCGCCCATGGAGACGGAGGTCATCGACCTTGAGGAGGAGGGCGCGCAGGGCGGCGGCGGCGACATCCCTGTCGTTGAGGAGATAGCCGAGGCCGCCGAGCCGGCCGCGCAAGAGACTGCTCCGGCTGCAGACGCAGCGGCCGGGGAGGGGGACGGTGGCCGCACCGCCGACCCGGAGGCGGCGGGAGCATCGGATGCTGCACCGGCCACCGGTCCCTCCGCCGGCGAGGAGCAGATGTTCTATCTCGAGGCCCCCAATGGCGTCTTCATCCAGATGCCGTGGGGGTCTTCGTCGCGAGCTCCTGCGGAGGGCGAGGCATTCGACGGAGAAGTCCTCGCCTCCGCAGGCCTGAAGATCGTCCAGGCGCCCGGCGGAGGTGAGGGGCCCGAGGAGGAGAGGTTGCTCCACCAACTCCTGGCCCTTTACCGGGCCAGGCAGGCAAAGCTCGCCTCTCGGGAGGCTCTTGCCGCCAAGGCCGCGGCAGAAATGGAGAAGCGTGCGGCGGAGCTCAGCGCCGCCAATCAGGCTGCCCTCCGCCAGGTGGCGGAGGAGCGTGAGCGTCTCGCCGGTGAGTACCAGGAATGGGTACTCGAGAAAGCTGAAGCGGAAGAACAGCAGCGCCTCGCCGGAGTGGATATGTCCCGGCGGGAAGGAGAGCTCGCGCAGCGGAAGGTTGAGCTGGACTCTCATGAAGAAGACCTTGCCGCTCGCGAGGCTGCCCTTGGCGGGGAGCTGAAGGAGGCGAAAGCCGCTGCGGTTGCCGCGGAAGACGCCAAGAAAGAGCTCGCCGCCAAGGTCGAACAGTTGGAGAAGGCGATGAAGGTGAGCGCCGAGAAGGTTGCCGCGCTCATCTTGGAGCGCGAGAAGGACGCTCACACAAACTCTGAGCTTCAGGTGAGTCTCTCCAAGAGGGGCGACGAGCTGAAGGCCGCCAAGGACTCCATCGAGGACTTGGAGCTGAAGGTCACCACTCTGAAGGAATCACTCGACGCCGCCCGAGCCCAGGAGACCAAGTTGAAGGATGAGCTCCGCAAGGAGCGAACCTTGGTGGAGAGCGTCAACAAGGCATCCGAGCTCTTCCGGCAGACTATTGAAGTGTGGACCGAAGAGCTGGTTTCTTCTGCGTCCAATATTGACCAGGAGTTGCTGGCTTTGAAGGTCGAACATCTTATCTACTCGCCGGATCCGGATCTCCCGCACAGCGCCAAGCTCAGCCTCTTCTTCAGAGGGGTCGCTCCGGCTCTTGCAGGTCTCCGGAACCGCATCCCCGCGCAGCTGGCCGAGGAGTCGCGTCGGCTCTGCGCGGGGACTCTGGAGCGGGTGTTGACGAAGATCGTGTACCGCAACCCGGGAATCAACCTCACGAACGTTCTTCGCACCCTGCCGGCAGATGCAGATACGGAGGCCCTGAAGGAGCAGGTCGGCCACATCATCGCCAAGGTGGCAAAGCTTGGCAGGAAAGAGGGCGACCGCGTAGACTAGGGCTCCATTTATCTTTATCTTTTTGTTGCTGCACATTATGTCACGAACCTATTAGTCCATTGCGACAAGTTATCCTCTGTAAGATATTTACTCTATTTTGATCAATCAGTGCAATGTTATCTTCCTTGTTTCAATCTTTGAGTTTGTATGTTTTTCACCCTACGCTCCCGGGGAGCTTGCCGGCAAGGGGCCCTTGCCGCGAGCGCTGAGTGCTGGACTCTGAGCAGCCTGCTGGCCAAGGTCTTCGCCGGCAAGCAACCTTGCCGCAGCTAATCGCAACGCACTTAGCTTGCTGAGCGTACTCGGAAACGAAGCAAGGGCGCGACACTTGTCGCAGCTCACTTAAATCGTTGAGTGAACTCGAAAGCAAGATAAGGGTGCGGCAAGCTACGGGTAGGTTCCTCCGCGCACAGGTTTTCCATACAAAATGTGATCGTTCAAGGAAGACAACTTAAAATTTAAAATTTGAACTGGTCAAATTCTAACAACTTATCTTTCATATGCTGCTTGCTTATACTGCTTGCTTTTCGGTAAGACTTCTCTTTCTTGAACAGCACTTGGTTCCTCCTCCAACTCCTTCCCCCCCGGCAAACTTGTGCGCGAGGAATCGTTCCTTCTGCTTAAGAGGAAAGAAAAAAGGGGGGAGGGAAACAAGTATATGGCCTTTCGGCGCGCTAATGCTTACCGTACACTTGAGTGTTGCATCGAAACGCCAAATAGAACATGCAAATAGCAATGAAAGGCATGCAAAAGGCAATCGATGCGAGAAACACGAAAACTTTACTGATGCACGGGGTCTGCGCCCGGCTTTGTACAAAGGGTTATATGCAACAGCGGCAAAGCTTGTACAAAATGTGGTTGCCGGGGCGGATCACGGCAACCGCGCCTTAGGGGTGAAACTTGCGAAGATGCTCTATGTTCCAGGAGTTGCTCACCGGTAAGCCTTCTTCGGTCTCGAGGCGGACAGCGCCGGGCCTCGTAACTTGTCTCACCCGATAAGGGCCTTCCCACTTCGGCGTCAACTTGTTGGAATTCTTGGCGGACTGAACGCGCCGAAGAACAAGGTCGCCTTCCTCGAGACTCCTGGCCTTGACTTTGCGGCTATGGTAGCGGCGCAAAGCTTGCTGGTATCGAGCAGCTCGTACAGCAGCCTGGAGACGTCCCTCCTCAAGGAGCAATGCGTCATCTTGCGGCAGCTGCTCTTGCTCGAGCTCATCATAAGCGAGCACTCGAGGAGATCCGTATACGAGTTCCGTGGGGAGAACTGCTTCTGCTCCATAGACTAGAGCAAAAGGCGTCTGTCCGGTGGCTCGACTTGGTGTCGTTCTGATTGACCAAAGAGCCGCCGGGAGCTCCTCTATCCAATTTCTTCCACACTTGCGCAGCCTGTCAAAGGTCCTTGTCTTGAGTCCGCGCAGCACTTCAGCATTTGCCCTTTCCGCTTGACCGTTGCTCCTCGGGTGAGCAACAGAAGCAAAACAGACCTTGGCGCCAAGGTCTTGGACGTACTGCATGAAGGTGCGACTAGTAAATTGCGTACCGTTGTCGGTGATGATCCTGTTAGGGATCCCGAAACGGCAAACAATCGACCTGATGAACCTGACCGCTGACTGTGCTGTCACCTTCCTCACTGGCTCCACTTCTGGCCACTTTGTGAACTTGTCGATTGCAACGTACAAGTACTCAAAGCCCCCGACAGCGCGAGGGAAAGGGCCGAGGATATCGAGCCCCCAGACCGAGAAGGGCCATGACAAAGGGATTGTTTGGAGAGCTTGAGCTGGCTGATGGATCTGCTTCGCATGGAACTGGCACGCTTCACACTTGGTTACTAGTGCAGTTGCATCTTGGAGGGCTTCTTGCCAAAAGAACCCTTGCCGGAAAGCTTTCCCGGCAAGTGCCCTTGCGCCAATGTGGTGGCCGCATATGCCTCCGTGTATTTCCGCCAACAGCTTCTGTCCATCTTCTCTGGAGATGCACTTCAACCTGACACCGTTGAGTCTTCTCCTGTACAGCTCGTTATCCATGAACTGATACATACTTGACTGCCTGGTTATCTTCTCCATCTCTTGAGGGTCGTCGGGAAGTTCTCCAGTTTGCAGAAAACGGACGATCTGCTGCGCCCATGCCGGAGCCCGAGGCTCGGCGGCAAGGACTAAAGGCTCGAGGGCCGCTGCGGGAACCTCAGCTTCTACGGCAAGGACCTCTGGTCCTGCCGGAGCTGACGGTCCCCCGGCAAGCTCGCCCGGGCGAGGCTTGCCGGGAACGCTTGCTTCAACTGTACAAGCCCGAGGACTTGCAGGAGCAAACTGTTCCTCAGCGTTCTGGTTGTTGATCTTGGAGACCTTGGCGGCGGTTTCAGGAAGATCCGCCGGCAAGTAGTCGCCGGAGACCAACTTTCTCTTCTTGGACTGCCCAATTGATGGTGTAACGGATGGTTGAGTTAGCTTGAGTAAGAAGGTCCCTGGTTCCACAGGTAACTTCATTGCGGCGCACTTTGAAAGGCCATCTGCAATTTCATTTTGAGCTCTCGGGACGTGCTCCATCTGCAAACCTTCAAAGTGCTCTTCAAGCTTTCTCACTTCATCGACATATGCTTCCATCAAAGGGCTCTGATAGCTCTTGTTAACTTGTCGGACCACCAACTGAGAATCGCCCCGCACAATCAGCTTTCTGATCCCAAGTTCGGCCGCAATCCTGAGGCCGGCAAGCAAGCCTTCATATTCTGCAGTGTTGTTAGTCGCTTGCTCCCTGGGAAAGTGCATCTGGATGAGCCGGTGAGGAATGGCGCACCCACCCTCCCTCCCACCCTCCTCCCCGTGACCTAGGCTTCCGGCGAACAACCATTCCCGCCGGCGTCTACTCGATCTGCTCCGCTCATTGGCTCCAGCGTCCTCTGATCTACACGTCCACATCCATCTCCTATGGGTTCCTCTCGTGGATCTACTTTGGATCTGGACTTTTCGGCGGGGCTGGACTTTGCATCTAGGGTTTTCAACGTTTGTGGGCAAACGATCCATCCTTCGGACGACACACATCATTTTGTTATGGTGGTGTCCTTCAGCAGGCACATTTTCCGTCTTACTGAGGATTCAGTTGCGGCTGCCCTTGAATCAGCCCTTGGAGGTTCTGCTATTGATTTCATGGTCTCTCATATTAAGGATAAGGTATTTTCTTTCTTTGTTTCTTGCAAGAAAGTTGGGCTCTATATTCTGCAGCTGCGTTCTTTTGCTTGCATGCAATTCAAATGCTTTTTTCACCTCTGGGGGCATGGAGGCCCGAACTGGCGACGTGAGTTTGAGATCTGGAAGAAAGAATGTGATGCAGAATGGATTCTTGTTAGTCCATCTAAAAAACGGGCTACTCTTGGACTTTTGGCCATGCATAAACCCCCAACCAGATCATCTCTACGTTCGGGTGTTTCATCGGGGAAAAGGATTTCGTTTGCTACTTTCCAGCAATACCCAGCTTGCCGGGGTTACAGATATCCTGCTACTCAAGCGTGCATTGATACCGTTGCTGAGGCCGGTTATGAAATTAATCCTCGTGAACGTGTCATCATCTCCTCGCCGCCGGCGAGCAACCTCCAGTGGACGGTGGCCACGCCACCCATCTCTTTTGGAACTATCAACGTCCCGGCGAAACTTACGCCCGTTATTTCAGGATCGGATCAATCTGCACCTCTTTCGGATTTTCTTGCTCCACAAGTCACGGCTGTCACGGCTACTTCGCCGCAGAAAACTCCCCCCGTGGCCCAGTCGGACCTTCCAAGCCTGGGCGCTCCATCGGCCCGTCCCCCTGAGGCCCACGGAAACCGTATCCCTCCGGTTGCTTCTTTCGCCTCGTCGGAGACTACCAATCTTAATTCTCCGAACAGTAATTGCCTATCTGTTACAGATGAGGATTTTATTAATGATATGGTGTTTCAAGTTTGGAAGTGCAAAAATTGTCTCTCAATGAAGCACGCAACGGTAACGTGTTCTAATCAAATCCGTTGTAGAAAATGCTTCCGTTTGGGCCACAGAGCGAAATCTTGTGCGGACTCTGCACCTTCCCCCGCTTACAAGTGGGTCCCCCGGGTCAATATTGCGGCTCAAATCCAGTCTAAGGATTCTTTATCGCCTGCCGCTTCGATTTCCTTCCCAGCCGGCCGCCCTGCGCCCTTGTCCAGTCCCATCGCGTCTGCCACCCCATCGCCTCCACCATTGCCAGCCGAGCCGCCGCCCATTACTCCACCGCAACCTGCTTCAGCTCCGCCGCCCACTCCACCGCCCACACCCCCGTCACCAAACACTCCCCAGCAACCACCACCAGCCATGGCAAACTTCGAGCTTGACCCAATGGACTTCCTCCCACAGGGCTTCGACATCGTCGACGGTGGACCCCTAAGGCTTCCACGGGCTTTCTTCTCGCCGGCGGTGGCCCCCGACAGGCAAATCGAGGCGTTCGCCATCGCCATTGTGGAGCCTGCACCTCTTCAGGCCGAGGTTCCTCTCTTCCGCAACCTGGTCAGTGACTTTGTAGTCAATCAGCTTGGACGCGCTGTTCTGGATGCACAACCTTGGATTCAAGGCGTAGGGCTATTCCGCTTCCGCAGCGCTGTTGCTAGGCAAACTCTTGTGGATCACCCTCCGTTTGACCTTGGCAATGATCGGTTCGTCCGATTCATACCCCATGACGAGGGCATCAATTATCGGGCTGTTCATGGTTTCCGCCGAGGTTGGATTATGCTTGTTGGCATCCCGCTGGACTACAGAAGAACAGCCTATATTGCGGATGCGATTGGCTCTTTTGGCAGATTCCATTACTGGCATCAGGAGGATCCCGTTCTTGGACGCACCTTGGCGTATGTATCTTTCCCTGCTCCCTCCCTTGTGCCGCGCGATATTGTCTACAGGGAATATTCAGACTTTGGTGGAGCACGCGTCTCCTGGACAGTACCTGTCTACATCCTCTCTGCAGACTTTGCGGATGTTCTGCCCGCTGACGAAGATCCTATGCCTGCCAACGGGAATCCACACCCCCTGCCTGGTCAAATGGTGGCTGATAATCTCAACTGGATGGTTCTGCCTGAATTTCCGGAACTGGGCTGGAATGATGTGCCTCCACCAGTCCAAGAGCAACACCATGGCTTCCAGCAGCAGCCCGAGGACATTTTGGAACAGGTGGACGATAACCAGCATGATGAGGAGCAATCCCAGGAATCCATGGTTCTACAGCTTTCTGAAGATTCCATCAACAATGATGATGTTGCCGTTGCTGTCAATCAACCACCGCTTCATGTTGGTATGGTTCTAACCCTCTACGGACCTGAATTGCCACCTTGTTTGCAATGGCAGCGCAGCTTCGAGCGTTTGCTGCCGCTTCAGTGGGTCTCAGCGGTTCCAAGACCTCTTCACCAACGGGATTTCTTGCCTTTCGAGTTGCCCCTCAGTGTATGGGATTTTAACTGCACCTTGTCTGGGTTCGACATTGCTCTGCGGGCGGACTGCAACACCGCATTATCTGGTCCTGCGAAGAAGCCAGTGGCCCGCGCGCTCTGCTTCGACGACATCTCCTGCCCGGTGACGGAAGCCTTCCAGTTTTCTGCCAAGATGCCAAGGAAGCGCGGCCGTAAGGCGGCTACACCCCTCGTGGTCTCTGAGGTACGCCGCAGCGCCCGCCTCTCCGCTCTCAAGGGAGGCTTTCGCCAAGTCCCGGTGCCTGACGAATCGAGCCATCACTCTGCCCCGAAGAAGCGCAAGACGAAGGCGTCTGCGCATGGCCTGCCGCCCCCCCCTCTGTGCTCGATTGACGACCTCCAGCGCATTGGCACTCGTCTTCGGATTGCCCAGGAGAAAATGACCAAGGAGAAGCTTACGGCGGATCCGTCTGTCACCAGCAGCACGAGTTCTGATGATCATTAAACCTCTCACAAGTCTGGGTCTATGGCGTACCTCCCAAATCGCCATCTATCTTTGTTTTATTTACTTTGTTCTGAACTTTATGGCTCGGTTATGTAATATGCTACTCTATGGATCACTGCGTGATTCATGCTGCTTCTGCTTTCTACATGTTCCCCATGAATCAAACCAACTGTAGAGCTTGGAAGGTCTTTTGCTGGAATGTTAGGGGTCTTAACTCGGAGGCACGTCAACTTGCTGTCAAGCAAAAGATTGATGAAAGCGGATGCTCTGTTATTTGCCTCCAGGAAACCAAGTGCATGCATATTGATCATCGTTTCCTCCGTAAATTCTGCCCCAGGCGTTTTGATAATTTTGTGTATGTTCCTTCAGTTGGGGCCTCTGGTGGTATTGTAGTCATATGGAATTCCGCTTTTTTCATTGGCAAGCTAATCGTGGCTAAGCCTTATGGTATCGTCCTGGAATTCAGCTCGGCTCACACCTCTGAAGTCTGGACTCTTGTCACAGTTTATGGACCTTGTCAGGGCCCTGCCCGAGACGAGTTTGTTCAGTGGCTCTATAACCTTAATATTAATGTGGATGACAAATGGCTTCTTCTAGGTGACTTTAACTTCATGAGATATGTGGACAATCGTAATCTTCCAGGGGGCAACATAAACGATATGTTCTTGTTCAATGAAATCATCGGGCATCTTGGCCTCATTGAACTACCAATAAAAGGCAGGCAATACACTTGGTCCAATATGCAAGCACACCCACTGCTCGAACAGCTTGATTGGTTTTTTACTTCAGTTGCATGGACGCAGGATCATCCCAATACTCTGGTCTATCCCCTAGCCAGAACTGCCTCTGATCACGTGCCCTGTGTTGTCTCGATTGCCACGAGCATCCCTAAGGCCAAGGTATTCCGATTCGAGAACTACTGGATTGATCTCCCTGGCTTCTTTGAGTGTGTCTCATCGGTGTGGAACAGAAACTTCAGGCAGACCAATATTGCATCACGAATATCGGCAAAGTTCAAAGCCCTACGCTATGCCCTTAAGCAATGGCATACTCGGCTGGCTACGGTGAAGGCACTTATCGAGGATTGTAACAAGGTTATTCTTTTCTTTGACCAACTTGAGGACTGTCGTCCTTTGAGTTGGCCTGAAACGAACTTCCGCCGCATTGTTAAAACACATCTTGCGGATATCCTGCACATGCAGTTCATATATTGGAAGCAGCGTTGCACGATCAGAACCATTAAAGTGGGTGAGGAGAACTCCAAATTCTTCCATGCCATGGCCACGGAGAGGTATCGCAAAAATACCATCTCTTCGCTTAGAAATGCTGAGGGTGAAGTAATTTCTGACCATCAACAACTGGCGACTATGTTTTGGTCTGATTTCAAGCACCGTATGGGCCATGCTAAGGGAATTACGATGGATTTTGACCTTGCCACCCTTATCGCCAAGGTGGATGGCCTTGAAGAACTGTCTCGGCCCTTTTCTGAGCAAGAAGTGGAGGAAGTGATCAAAAACATCCCCCCTGATCGTGCTCCGGGCCCTGATGGGTTTTCTGGTCTGTTCTTGAAGAAATGTTGGCCAATTCTCAAACAAGATTTCTTATCCCTTGTCCGAGACTTCTATGAGGGCAAGTGTGATCTTGAATGCTTGAACAATTCCCTCATCACCCTCATTCCGAAGAAGTTAAGTCCTGAGGTGGTGGGAGACTTTCGGCCTATCTCCCTGACCAATACATGTTTGAAATTTCTGACGAAGTTGCTAGCTAACAGACTGCAACAGGTAATCCTCCGGTGCATTCATAAAAACCAATATGGTTTTCTACGTTGCAGATCAATCCAGGACTGCCTAGCTTGGTGTTTCGAATACATACACCAATGCAAAGCTTCCAAACGGCCCATTGTGCTTCTCAAGCTTGACTTCACGAAGGCGTTCGATACTCTGGAACATGATACCATTCTTCAGATGTTGCATTATAAGGGTTTTGACAAGCGTTGGACTGGCTGGGTTAATTCTCTATTATCGTCTGGCTCTTCTTCTGTGCTTCTTAATGGTGTTCCTGGACAACATTTCCACTGCAGAACTGGAGTGCGCCAAGGGGACCCTTTATCCCCGCTTCTTTTTGTCATTGCAGTGGATCTTCTTCAATCGGTGGTGAATGATATGTGCGCTCGAAACATTCTACAAATGCCAATACCTACCAGCTCCAATGATTACCCAATTGTTCAGTACGCTGATGATACTCTGATCATTCTTCCAGCCGCTGATGACCAGCTCCTTGCTCTGAAACAGATGCTCGATAAGTTTGCTCAGGCCACCGGGCTCCGTGTTAACTTTAGCAAGTCTTCATTGATTCCTTTAAACATATCTGATGATGAAGGCTCCCGCATTGCGTCACTGCTTGGCTGTGAGGTGGGTACTCTCCCCTTCACATACCTCGGTTTGCCTATGGGCACCTCGAGGCCAACTGTGGCAGAGTTAACACCGCTAGTGGATCGCCTGGAGAGGAGACTGTCTGCTTCATCATGTTTGCTCAACCAGGGCAGCCGCCTGCAACTCCTTCAATCGGTCCTAGCTTCCATGCCGATTTATTTCTTGTGCTCGCTGTCTCTCCCAAAAGGCATTATTAAGCAACTGGAACGGATCATGCGCCAATGTCTCTGGAGAGGAAATTCGGAGACGCCTCGTCAATCTCTCGCTGCCTGGGACCTTGTATGCCGACCCAAGAAATATGGTGGACTTGGTATCACCCATCTGGAAACTCAAAATGAGGCTTTACTCATGAAGCACCTATTCAAATTTTTTAACAAATTGGATATTCCTTGGGTCCAATTGATCTGGGACACTTATTACGTCTCCTCTCCTCCTCAAGCTACTCGCAACTGTGGCTCCTTCTGGTGGAGGGACATCTTTCGGCTCTATGATCAATTCTGCTCCCTCGCCGTCCCACAGGTTTCCTCGGGTGACACGATCTTGTTTTGGACGGATAAATGGCATATTGATAATAGGGTGATTTCCCTACAGACCAGATTTCCGCATCTGTTTTCATTTGTAATCAATGAATTTATCACTGTCAAGGATTTCTTCTTGGAACCAAGTGAAACACAGAATTTCCATTTACCACTGTCCATCGAAGCCTTTGAGGAACTACAGCTGCTGCAGTCTCTTTTGGTTACTATACACCTTGATCCCTCAACACATGACAGCTGGAAATGGCCCTCCAAATCTGGCACCTTCATCTCCAAGGTGTACTATGATTTCAGGTTTTCTCACATTGCGGTGGATCCCATATTTAAATGGATTTGGAAATGCTCTTGCACGCTGAAGATCAAAGTTTTCGGATGGCTTCTTCTAATGGATCGACTCAACACCAGAGATATGATGCAGCGAAGACATTGGCATGTAGAAGATGCTAATTGTTCTATATGTCTTTTGCCACATCTTGAAGACCGGGCACACCTCTTCTTCGTCTGCAATTTCAGTCAGCGAGTTTGGAACTACCTTGGTATTTCTTGGACATCTACAGGACACTCCTCCACGTATTCCATGGCTCTAGCAGCACGTCAAGACTTCGGACAACCATTCTTCACTGAGGTAGTCTTCACTGCTGCTTGGAATATCTGGACCCAGAGAAATGGCAAAGTTTTCAGGAATGAACAACCTAGCTTCAGATCCTGGAGAAGAAACTTTGTGTATGATATCTCCTTACTTGCACATAGAATTAAATGTAAATATAGAGATAGACTCCTCTCCTGGATAGCCTCTCTCCAGTAGACTAGCTGTAAGTCCCTTCCCCTTTCCTCTGTATATACTTAAGTCTTTTGTACTCTATTCCCTCTCTGGGATTTTAAGATAATAAAACACTGTGAGGCTGTTGCCTTGCAGTACATAGTCAAAAAAAAAGTGCATCTGGATAACATATTTGAGGTGCTCTCCGGTGGGCGCGGTGAGTACCACGCCAGCACCGGCGCCTTGCAGCGAGAAGGCACCGTCAAAATACATTACCCATTCACTTGTCGCTTCTTGTACGGGTACACTTGTTTCTTGAATTTCTTCTTCTGGTGTTGGGGTCCACTCAGCTATGAATTCTGCCAAAGCTCGGCTCTGTATGGTTGAAGTACTTTCAAACTTGAGTCCAAAGCTCGACAGCTCCAGTGCCCACTCGACGATCCTGCCGGTTGCTTCTGGATTGTGCAATATCCTTTTCAACAGAAAGCGAGTGACCACTGTTATCTCATGGGCTTGGAAGTAATGGCGCAGCTTTCTCGAGGCCATGAGGAGGCCGAAAAGCAATTTTTGCACACCAGAGTATCTTGATCTAGCCCCCTGGAGAAGGGAACTTACAAAATACACTGGGCGCTGCACCATCTTCTTCCGCACCTCTCCTTGTTCCTGCGCAGTGTCTTCCTTGTCGGGGCCAGAACTTGTCGGGTCAGCCCCCTGTTTGTCGCTGGATTCGCTTGCCGGTGGTGCTGACTCCTCGTCGGACTCCCTCTCCGCTACCAACGCAGCACTAACCACCTGGTTGGTTGCCGCTAAGTATAGCAACAACTTTTCCTGTGGTCTAGGTGCGACAAGTATAGGAGTGGAGGACAGGTACCGTTTCAAATCCTGCAACGCCGCCTCCGCTTCCGGAGTCCATTTCATAGGACCTGCCTTCTTCAAAATTTTGAAGAAAGGTAGGGCGCGTTCCGCAGACTTTGAAATGAACCTACTGAGGGCGGCAACACAACCTGCAAGCCTTCTGACATCCTTGACGCGCTTCGGGGCTTCTATCTGCTCAATGGCTTTGATCTTGTCGGGGTTGGCTTCAATCCCCCTCTGTGACACAAAGAACCCGAGAAGCTTGCCGGAGGGGACTCCAAAGACGCACTTCTCGGGGTTCAACTTAAGCTGTATCCTGCGCAGGTTCTGAAACGTTTCTTCCAAGTCTTGAATCAGGGTTTCCTTGCTTTTGCTCTTCACCACGATGTCATCCATGTAAGCTTCTACATTTCTGTGAATCTGTGGCTCAAAAGCAGTGTACACTACCCTTGCAAAGGTTGAGCCTGCATTCTTCAATCCAAATGGCATGCGGATAAAGCAATAAGTGCCACATGGAGTGATAAATGCAGTCTTCTCTTCATCTTCCTTGGCCATGAAAATCTGATGATAGCCTGAGTATGCATCAAGAAAACAGAGTAGCTCACATCCGGCAGTGGAGTCAACGATCTGGTCAATGCGCGGCAAAGGGAAGGGATCCTTGGGACATGCTTTATTAACATCGGTGAAGTCTATACACAGTCTCCACTTCCCGTTGGCCTTGCGCACGACGACTGGGTTTGCCAACCACGTCGGATGGATCACACCTCTAACTAGGCCAGCTGCTTCTAGCTTCTTGATTTCCTCGTTGATGAACTCTTGGCGCTCCACGGCTTGCTTCCTCACTTTCTGCTTGATAGGCCGCGCATGAGGACAGACAGCAAGCTTGTGCTCAATTACCTTCCTGGGAACACCGGGGATGTCGGATGGTTGCCAGGCAAACACATCGACATTCGCCCGCAGGAAGGCAACGAGCGCGCTTTCCTATTTGCTGTCAAGGGTTGCACTGATGGTGAAAGTACCACCAGTGCCATCCTCCTTTGCGGACACTTTCTTGGTTGCCGGAGGAGCAGCCATTCCTTTCTTGCTCTTGCCGGTGGAGCTCGATGGAACGTCCTCGACGGCAGCGCAGCACTCCGAAGAGGTGCGGTTGCCGGAGTGGGTCCCAGAGCACTTGCCGGACTTGGTCTTCGTCTTCTTCCCCCCGGGAGCTTCAGCGGCAAGAGTATCCTTCTCGGCCGCAGCTGCTGCATCCCGGTAAATCTTGTCGGCGCAAATAAGCGCATCCTTCTTGTCGCTGTGGACAGTGATGACGCTTATCGGCCCCGGCATCTTCAGCACGTTGTAGGCATAATGGGAAGCTGCCATGAACTTGGCGAGGGCAGGACGGCCAAGTATTCCATTGTAGGGCAATGGAATATCGGCAACGTCAAAGGTGATGCGCTCAGTTCTGAAGTTGAGCTCCCCGCCAAAGGTCACTGGCAGAGTGATCTTTCCCTTGGGCTTGCTCCTTCCCGGGTTGATTCCTTGGAATGAACCGGTCTCTTCGAGCTCGCCGTCTTGAATCTGGAGTTTCTTGATCACAGCAGAGGAGATCAAGTTCAGCCCGGCCCCGCCGTCAACCAACATTTTGGTGACCTTGAGGTTGCGGATGGTGGGAGAAACCAGCATCGGCAAGCACCCGACCGCCGTGGTGCGGTCAGGGTGATCCTCAAGGTCAAAAACGATGGGCGTGCTGGACCATTTGAGGAGCCTGCGCGACTCCACGGACGGCTCCGCTGCGTTCACCTCACGCACCCACTGTTTTAGCTGGCGGTGGGAGGTGTGCAGGGAGGCGCCACCGTCGACGCATAGGACCTCCGTGGCCTTCTGGAACTCCTGCTCGCTGTTCTCGTCGTCCTCCATGTCTTCATCGTCGTCTTCGTCGTTGTCGCGGCCCCGGGGAGGTCGATCTCCTTGCCGCTGCTTAGCCTTGCCGCGGCGTCCTCCCCGGCCGTTGAACGGCCGCTTCTTGCTGGGCTCTTCTCCGCCACCTTGGGCCTTCTCCTTGTCGCGCCTCTCGTACTCAGCTTTTTGCTGCTCGACGAGGTATTCGACGCGCTTGCAGTTGGAGAGATCGTGACCCTTGGTGCGGTGAATCTTACAGTATTGCTTGTCGGAGCTACCCGGTTTGTCGGCCGCCGCTGCAGGGGCAGGCTCCTTGCCGGAGCCGCCAGCCTGTGCTTGCTTGGCGGGGGCCTCCTTGCCGGACTTCTCGACGGCAAGCACCTCCTTCTTGCCCTTCTTCCTGTTGTTCCGCCGCCGGCTCTTCTTTGCCGGGGCGGCGTCGTCGCTGTCGCTTCCCCCTGCGCCAGCATCCTCCCCGGGGAGTTTCCTCCCCTCTTCCGCGCGTGCGCACTTGTCAGCAAGAGCGTATAGCTCGCTGACGTCCCTAATCTTGGTCATCGCCATCTCCTCACGCATGCGGCGGTTACGCACGTTCTGATGGAACGCGCTGATAACCGCGGCAGGGTGAACGTCAGGGATGTTGTGCTGCACCCGGCTGAAGCGTTGGATATACTTGCGCAGGGGCTCGCCTTCCTTCTGGGCCAAGATGTGGAGATCGCTCTCCTGGCCATGGGGTTTGTGGCCGCCGGTGAAGGCGCCGACAAATTGGTGGCAGAGGTCGGCCCAAGAAGAAATGGAGCCTTCCGGCAAGTGCATGAGCCATGAACGGACGTTCGGCTTCAGCACGAGCGGGAAGTAGTTAGCCAAAATCTTCTCGTCGCGCCCCCCGGCAGCTTGTACTGCAATGGTGTAGACGCTGAGAAATTCCGAGGGGTGCGTCTTGCCGTCGTACTTCTCCGGTACGTCGGGCTTAAAGTTCTTCATGCTGGGCCACTGGACGCGCCGCAGCTCGCGGGTGAACGCAGGGCAGCCTGCCGCGTACGGCAAGTCGCCTGGTTCACCGGGCGCGTGCGCGTCGACGGTGTTCCCAGCTCTCTTGTCGGATTGTCGCCGAGCTTCTCGGCGGCGCTCGATCGTGGTTCGAGCGTCTTCATCTCGCCGGTCGTCGAGGACCTGGCGCTGGTCCCGACGGGCCCGCGGGTCCGACGAGGCTGTGGAGCCGTCGTCGGGGTTGTTCCGGCGGGGCGGCGTCTTCTGTTTCTGCGGCGGGGAGTGCACGCTTGTCGCACCCCCGGCAGTCTTGTCGCCGATAGCCTTCGTCTTCTCAGCCTGCCGCGGTCGTGAGGCCGACGGCTGCTGTGGAGAGTCGTTGTTGGCGAAGTCTATCAGGCTCCGGATGGTGGCCCTCCATTCTTCGGCCTTGTCGGCCGCCGGAGGAAAGTCGAGGAGCAGCTGCGCCCTTGCGAGCGCTTCTGCTGGAGTAGAGGGGAACGCGGGTGAGCGGTGCGAGGAGCGGGATACGCTCGGACTTCTAACAACGTTAGAAGGAGCGGGGTCCCGCGCCGGCGCCTTCGCTTTGCTTGTGCCTGGACGGGGGTCCGGGGCGTCCCGCGAGCCTCCGGTCTGGCCTTGTCCCAGCAAGCGGATACCACCTCCCGTGGTATGGCGCTGCTGGGTCGTTGTGTGCTGCGATGGACGCGGCGCGTCCACGGAGACCGAGGTTCGGTCGTCCGTCCGGTTCTTGGATCTGGTGGCGCCGTGAGTGTCCTCACCGGCAACCACCCTTCCGACGGCATCTCCCCCGCCCACCGTTAGCTCTGGTGGCGGCGGGTGAGACGCAGACGGGCCTCCGACCTCCGAAGGCTTCTTCTTCGGGGCCATGGAGTTGTCGCTGATGAAGTTGCTGATGAAGCTGGAGGGGTTGATGAAGAACGCGCCCGCGCGAACGCCGGATCAGGTTCGCACAACCTCGACGCCCCCTACCTGGCGCGCCAAAGATGTCGGGGGAAACTGTCCGCCACGAACACCTATGGGACCGGAGCCCCTTTGTCTGTGCGGTACGAGGGCGGAGGGAGCACAAAGAGCAGATCGAAGCAAACACGCGGGCAGTTTTACCCAGGTTCGGGCCGCGGTAGACGCGTAAAACCCTACTCCTGCTTGGTTGTGTATTGAGTTAGGCGCTCGGGAGCTTGAAGAAGCAGCTACACCGGCGTGAGAGTGATCTAGGTTTCGAACCCCCTCCACGTTGTGCATGGGCCTCCTTTTATAGTGCAAGGGGTCACCGACAGGTGTCAACGTAGGAGAAAGGGGTAAAAATGTAAAAGAGGTGGTAGTTGTAACAGTGCGGGAACAGTGGGGCTACAGTACAGAACAGTGGTCTATACCTACTCTAACAGTGGGGGACAAGGGCATTCAATGCCCGTCGCCGTCGACCCCAAAAGCTCCCGCCTTAGCGTCTCCTTCCGCCACGGCGACGGATCCATCACCGTGGAGTGCCACCGTGTACCCCAGGCTGCACAGCCATCCGCCATGCGTCCCTGGATAAGCCCCAGGGCGACGCGTGGGCCGATGAGCTGGAGCGCGGGCACACAGCGCAGTCTCCCCGGCAAGCACCTTGCCGGGGGGCCTCGATCTCGCCGGGCCCGGGAGCTTGCCGCTCCCCGGGCTCCTTGCCGGGGCGCGTATAGCGCCGAGGCGTTGTATTCTAGTCTTCCTGGCGAGCTCCTCTTGCCAGGGCCTTGTGTCAGTGGAACAGTCTTGAGCCTGGTACGGCCTTCCCGGCAAGCTCCTCTTGCCGGGGTCTCGATCTCATGTCTTGTATACTTTGTTTTTGAATGGTTTAATAGGGAGCAGGAAGGTCTCCGGCGAGCACGCAGTAAACCTTGCCGCGGGAAGCTGCAACTGCCCGTGCACAAGTTGGGGTACTGAGGCACCCCTACCTTAGTACACCGACAGGTTGAATCTGATCCTTTTCATGGTTATGAAACTGAAACTGTTGTGGCATATTTTACTAAATTAAATGACATAGCCACCCAATTCGCTTATGATGAGAAAATTTGCTACTACTATATTGTCAAGTTATTTCTGTTCTCATTAAAGGGTGATGCTAAGACTTGGTACAACACTCATACTTCAGGTTGTGTGCGTATTCCCGATGATATGATTTACTACTTCTCTGAAAATTAATTTCCTACTCATAAGAAACAAGTTGCCTTATAAGAAATATTTAACTTTGTGCAAATTGAAGAATAGAGTCTCCCACAAGCTTGGGGAGGCTTCTCCAATTACTTAATGCTTTGCCTGATCATCCTCTTAAGAAAAATAAAATACTTGATATATTCTATAATGGACTAACCGATGCTTCTGTGCTGGTTGTGTTTTTAGGGAATGAACTGTTGAACAAGATGAGGGTTATTGAATAACATACCAATAAATTATGATGAATGGACACTTCCTGAACCACGGCCTAAACCCACTCCTAAGAAGATGGGTGTATTATTTTTCAGTCCTGAAGATATGCAAGAGGCAAAGAAATGTATGAAAGAAAAAAGCATTAAAGCTGAAGATGTCAACAATTTACCACCTATTGAAGAAATACATGGTCTCGACACACCACCACAGGCGGTGGAGGTAAATTCTCTTTTAAAGTTTGATGCATGTGACATCCCTTATAGTAAACCTCCTAGTCAATGATTGTATGAATTTGATAACTACATTAGAAAGCAAGCTCATTTCAATGCCCATGTTATGAAACAATTGAAATATAACTGTGATATGATTGCTTGCTTGAGTGACTTGTTATTTAGAAACACAAATGATGTAAGAGGACTAGGAAAACATGCTTCTATGATTCAATTAAACTCAGTTAGAACAAGTTGCTAAATCTCAAAGTGAGTTACTCAATGAAATGAATAGTAATATGAATGATCGTGCTATCAGAGTAATGACTAGAGGAGGTAAAATGAATCAAGAACCACTTTATCCAGAGGTCATCCTAAAATAATTGAACAAGACTCTCAAAGAATTAATGGTGATGCACCTAGTCCATCTAGAAATAAAAAGAAAAAGAAACATGATAGGACCTTGAATACCTCTAGTGAACCTGATATATAAAAACCTACACTTTTGGCAATGAACATTCACTTAGTGATAACGAGAATGAGAATAATTATGTTCATGTTGATGCTCAACTATATAATGATAAAGAGCCAGATAATGATGTTGAGATAGAACCTGCTGTTGATCTTGATAACCCACAGCCTAATTTTTTTATGATAAAAGAGACTTTGTTGCTAGAAAACATGGTAAAGAGAGGGAGCCATGGGATCAAAAATCCATGCCCTTTCCACCTAAACCATCCAATAAAAAAAGATGATGAAGAATTTGAACACTTTGCTGAAATGCTTAGGCCAGTCTTTTTACATACCCTTGACTGATCTTTTAAAGATGACCCCTTATGCTAAATACATGAAAGACATTGTCACCAGCAAAAGGAAAATACTGGAAGCTGAAATCTCCACCATGCTAGAAAATTATTCTTTTAAGAATGGAGTACCAAAGAAATTAGAAGACCCTGGAATACCAACTATACCTTGCTCCATCAAAACTAATTATGTGAGAACTACTTTATGTGATTTTGGAGCTGGTGTTAGTGTTATGCCTTTCTCTTTGTATAACAGACTTGCCTTGGACAAACTCGCACCTACTGAAATATCATTGGAAATGGCTGACAAATCCACAACCATTGTTGTCGTTGTTTGTGAGGATGTACCTGTTGTAGTTGCAAACGTTACTATCACTAGTACATCGAGGTGCTATACAAACGTTTTTTAACCCCTTTCCACGCCGGCATTTGGAACCGTCACCTAGTGAGTGTGGGCGATAGGGGGTCCTTCCCACACAACCTAGAAACCGTCGGGGATATGCCCTCCTGGCACACACGCTCGGCAAAATGAGGTCATGTGTGACCGGCGAGTGACCAAATACGGTTATACGTACAGTAGTGCTAAAATAAAATAAAATTATATAGGCGAAATCATTTCTGATCGTCAGTACAACCCACACAGTCAGTTCTCGGTAAACATTTCCGTCCGTATATACATCCCACACAGTCGCTCCAAGGACAACATTTCTGTTTGCAGGTACATCACACACAATTTCCCCCGTTAAATCGTTTGGGATAACATTTCCATTACACACGGTATTAACAATTTTATCGTTTGCGTTATTGAATCCATCACACACAATTTTTTTGTGGTAAATGTTTGCGCCAGGTGGCCTAACGCAAATGGTTTATTCCTAGAAACTGTGTGCGTTATTGAATGCATCACACACGGTTTTCTCTCTATAACCGTTTGCAATAGAAAAACCCAATTAGTAGGCTAATTATCCTATTATTAATAATCTATTTATTAATCTAATGGACATTTCATATTAAGCACATAATATATTTCATTTTCATAATTGAAATAGATCAGAGTACAACATCATATAGCTTTAGCACTCAGCTACCCCATTACACAACTGCACTAGCACCAAGTTTCACATGCAACATCTATAGCCTTTTGAAATTAGCAACATAGACGGTACATATACAGATGTATCTCATCTGGAAAACTGCTGAAGTAGAAGGCGAATATTGAGCCTTCAGTGATGTTGAAGGTCTTTGCAACTTTAGGCCAGTGCCTGTGGATGATTGACCGTCCATCCCTCGTCCTCTTCAGGAACACTTCAATGTTGAACCGTGGGTGTTGTATGACTACCTTCCTCGCCTCCTGACCATACATGTGATTTGAGAGGTAATCATCCGTGAACTACTCTGCAAAGGCCTGAAAACAAGGATGTGCATAAATATCTTCTCTATATTGGAAATGGGGCAAAGGAATAAAAAAGGCAAGGTATAATAGTTAGTACCATCCTGTAGTGAATCGATGTCTTATTCATTGTGCAGATAAAGATCTTGTTGTTTTTTGTCGCTAATTTCTTTATCCTAACAATCTTTCTAAGTTTCTTGACTTGACTCATATTCATGGACAACTCATTTTCCCATATACAAAAGGGTCGAATAGTGGGTCAAAACCTATGACAGCAGGGCCTACCTGTGCAAGACCAAATTGTTAAAAACCTAAATATTAGAATGGTTCCTGCAATTGCACAATAATGTGCTATTAGACAAAGGACCATGCACGTGCTAACCTCGATTGTAAACCTCAGTGCTTCCCATTGTTTCCCTGCAACACATATAAGGTAGTGAGTCATCAGGTTAAGTAAAGGTTCGCATGCTATGAGTACAATATATCGATGAAAAATAAGCACATTGCATATTCATCAGATTAATTCAAGCCACATGGAAAACCCATTTATCCAAACCAAGAATGATTAAGAACTAGGAAATACATTTATTCCTCACATGCACACCAATACAAAATTCTACCCACGACAATTGGGCATTGCATTGCAGAATTGAACCAAGCAGTTAACTAAACACCACAACAAATGAACCAAACATTAACTGAGCACCACATTGCACAATATAACATACTCCTAATAGAAGATCAGACGGTTAAGCAAACCAAGCATGCTTAACAACTTGGAAATATAGCAATTGTATTTGTTTCTCATGTATTTACTACAGCCAAATTCAATTTATTCCTCACATGGTAGACAATAACAGAATGCACCCACAACTATTGAACATCGCAGTGCAGAATTGAACCAAACAGTTAACTAAACACCACAACAAATGAACCAATAGTTAATTGAGCACCACATTGCACAATATAACGTACTCCTAATAGAAGATAAGACAGTTAACCAAACCAAGGATGCTAAACAACTTGGAAATATAGCAATTGTATTTGTTTCTCATGTATTTAGTACAACCAAATTCGATTTACTGTTCACATGGTATACAATAACAGAATGCACCCACAACTACTGAACATCGCATTGCAGAATTGAACCAAACATTTAACTAAACACCACAACACAAATGAACCAAACGTTAACTGAGCACCACATTGCACAATGTATAACCAAACCAAGCATGCTTGACAACTTGGAAATATAGCAATTGTATCCATTTCTCATGTATTTTGTAAAGATAAATTCGATTTATTTCTCACATGGAAGGCAATACAAAATTGCAGCCTGAAGAATTGAACATCACATTTGCAAAATTGAACCAAACAGTTAACTGAAGAAGACAACTAATTAACCAAACATTTAATAACTGAGCACCACATTGCACGACATATAGAACATATACACTAGGGCAACAGATTGCATGGTAAAATTAGATAGCACAATTCACTAGACTTTGTTAAGGAAAGGTAGGAGCAGCACACACAACGGGTAAACTGAGCAGGCTTAACCAACATAGCTAGCAAATGGCAAGGTGCTCCTCCAAGATCTGGGGGCCGACACGAATGGCAGCCATGGCGGCCTCATCCGCGCATGCGGCCGCGATTTCCTTCTCCGCTGCCAAATGCTCCTTGAGATCTTGGCTATACTGCGTGCACCATGGCTGAGGGCGGCACTTATTTGGTGGAGGGGTCGATGATTTGGGTGGAAAGTGTCGCGCTCTCGCCGACGGTCGGGGCATGTGGGATTTGGAAGGAGGAGGATGATGGGGGTCGGGTGTGGATTACCTGCCTGGATAGACGAGGCCGAGCAGCGTGAAGGAGAGGGTCGCCGGCGAGGAGGCGGCACTGCAAGCAAGGACTGAAGGTTTCAACTTGGAAAGGAAGGCGGAAACAGGGGAAATATGGCTTTTGGTAAGGGGGAGGGGGCGGGGAGGTAGATATTTCCGCGAAAGCCGAAAATTTGGAATCGCTTTAGCGAAAAAACTAGCGCACAAAGTGTCATCAGACACGGTCCCTTATTCAGAACTGTGTACGATATGTGAACATCACAAATGATTCGGATAGCTTAACCCGTATGTGATGAGTTTGGACGTCAATTTTTTTGGTCCACGTTCCCATCTTTCACCGGCGACGATTAAATAGTGAAATAATATTTGAGGAGCGGGCTAGTGTGCTTGACTCTCTGACGATGCTCCAAGATATTTTGTGCTGCATCTCACACGGTTGGTGATAATAAACTCTGTGCGATCTACTTGATTTTTCTTCTTGATTTGAATTACATAATGAGGTCACAACTGCAAAGGGTGGTGTTTGAATTGCTAGAACTTTTAACTGCAGTGAACATGCAATAATAGGTGTGTCGTAAAAAAATAGAATTATTCAGGGTTTGTTTGGACGTTTTTATATATTAACTTGGTTTTGTAGGCATTTCAGGTGCATAATTCAAATTTGAACTACATGCACATGCTCCAGTGCATATAAACGGGTTGAAAAATCAAAGTTGTGTCCTTGGTTGCATGCTTAGGTCCCATGCAGGAAATGGGAATGAATGCCAAACTCCCTGCCATCGTCACTCGACCGCAAACATTGAGATACCTGGTTTTTAAATTCTATTAAATCCAAAACTTGTCTGAAATTCATGGAACTTGGCATGCTATCATGGCAGGGGCATCAACATGCCGTGGTAAATTTTTTGTCCCATTTGGGGCAGGTTTGGGTATAAGCTTCTCACAAACTAGAGCTTCTCACAACACGCGTGATGGTTTCAGTAGGGAACGTTTCACCTTTGGGGATGAAACGATATCTGTTGCCTCTTATTGCTTTCAAAAAATTTCTTGTGTCAACATAGAACAACAGGAGTGTTGTGTTTAATTTTGGAATTATTCGGGGTTTGTTTGGACGTTTTTATACATCAACTTCATTTTCTATGCATTTTATGCGCATAATTCAAATTTGAACTACGTGCACGTGCTCCAGTGCATATAAACGGGTTGAAAAATCAAACTTGAGTCCTTGGTTGCATGCTTAGGTCCCATGCAAGAAATGGGAATGAATTTCAAACACCCTGCCATCGTCACTCGGCCGGAAACATTGAGATACCTGCTTTTTAAATTCTTGTAAATCCAAAACTCGTCTGAAATTCATGGAACCTGGCATGCTATCATGGAGCAGCATCAACATGCCGTGGTAAAATTCTTGTCCCATTTGGGGCAGGTTTGGGTATAAGCTTCTCACAAACCAGAGCTTCTCACAACAAGCGTGATGGTTTCGGTAGGGAACGTGCCACCTTTGGGGACGAAATGATATCCGTTGCCTTTTATTGCTTTCAAAAAATTTCTAGCGTCAACATAGAACAACATGAGTGTTGTGTCTAATTTTGAAATTTTTCGGGGTTCGTTTGGACATTTTTATACATTAACTGGGATTTCTAGGTATTTTATGCGCATAATTCAAATTTCAACTACATGCACTTGCTCCATTGCATATAAACGAGTTGAAAAATCAAACATCTGTCCTTCGGTGCATGCTTAGGTCCCATGCAAGAAATGGGAATGAATGCCAAACTCCC
The DNA here is from genome assembly GCA_902687465.1 of Secale cereale. NCBI lineage: Eukaryota > Viridiplantae > Streptophyta > Magnoliopsida > Poales > Poaceae > Secale > Secale cereale. The sequence goes on from LR738711.1 coordinate 708,356,163, forward strand.
TGCCACCATCACTCGGCCAGAAATATTGAGATACCTGGTTTTTAAATTCTGGTAAATCCAAAACTCGTCTGAAATTCATGGAATGTGCCATGCTATCATGGCTGCGACATCAACATGCCATGGTAAATTTTTTGTCCCATTTGGGGCAGGTTTGGGTATAAGCTTCTCACAAACCAGAGCTTCTCACAGCAAGCGTGATGGTTTCGGTAGGGAACGTTTCACCTTTGGGGACGAAACGATATCCGTTGCCTATTATTGCTTTCAAAAAATTTAGTGTCAAGATAGAACAACAGGAGTGCTGTGTTTAATTTTTAATTATCCAGGGTATGTTTTGACATTTTTATACATTAACTTGGTTTTCTAGGCATTTTATGTGCATAATTCAAATTTGAACTACGTGCACGTGCTCCAGTGCATATAAATGGGTTGAAAAATCAAAGTTGTGTCCTTTGTTGCATGCTTAGGTCCCATGCAAGAAATGGGAATGAATTTCAAACACCCTCCCACCGTCACACGGCTGGAAACATTGAGATACCTAGTTTTTAAATTCTAGTAAGTCCGAACTCGTTTGAAATTCATGGAACTTGGCATGCTATCATGGAGCGGCATCAACATGCCGTGGTAAAATTTTTGTCCCATTTGGGGCAAGTTTGGGTATAAGCTTCTCACAAACCAGAGCTTATCACAACAAGAGTGATGGTTTCGGTAGGGAACATGCCACGTTTGGGGACGAAACGATATCCGTTGCCTCTTATTGCTTTCAAAAAATTTCTAGTGTCAACATAGAACAACATGAGTGTCGTGTCTAATTTTGAAGTTTTTCGGGGTTCGTTTGGACATTTTCATACATTAAGTGGGTTTTCTAGGAATTTTATGCGCATAATTCAAATTTGAGCTACATGCACTTGATACGTCCAAAACGTATCTATAATTTCTAGTTGCTCCATGCTTCTTTTGTATGATATTGCTATGATATTTATGCACTTCTATACACTTTTGATCATATTTGGACTAACCTATTAACTCAGTGCACCCCAGTGCCAGTTTCTGTTTTCTGCTGTTTTTGTATTTCAGGTTTTCCCATTACTTAAATTGCCAGAAAAATTCCGGGAAATATATATAAAAAGTCTGCGCTCCAGAAGCTTCCACGCGCCAGAAATGGGGCCAGAGGGGAGCCAGGGGCAGCCCAGGCGGCCTGCCCATGCGGCCCCCCTCCTGGCCGCGCCGGGGGGCGCCTGGGCCCCCCTCTCCGCCTCTGGTGACCCCCTTTGGCATATATTTACCTCGCGTCCCGAAACCCTCGAGGACGGAAACCCTTTTTACGATCTTGTCTCTGTTCCGCCGCCGCCGCGCTTCCAAGATCGGGAGCACCAGGAGAACTCTTCCCGGCACCCTGCCGGAGGGGAGAACCACCACCGGGAGCTTCTCCACCACCATGGACGCTTCCCGGATGAGTTGTGAGTAGTCTCCCTTGGACCATGGGTCCATGACCAGTAGCTATGTGATGTTCTCCTCCCCTCTTTGTTCTTCATCGATTAGACCTCGTGAGCTGCCCTACATGATCGCGGCACATATGTAATCTTTATGCTGTTGCTATGCTGAGTTTGCTGGGATCCGATGGATTATGAGATTATGTTCAGATTGTGTGAGTAATATATTTGATTCACCTCTTTTATATTTATGTTCTTGAGTAATTCTTGCATGTTCTCCGTTGCTATTTATTGCTTTGGCCGAGTAGTAGGTAGTAACTCCAAGAGGGAACATTATGCTTGATTGTGGGTTCATGCCCCTCGATGACTAGCTTGAGTGACAGAAACATGAGTCTAGGGGATGTGCTGTTGCCACAAGGGGGAAAACAACGGTGCTTGTACTTGCGGGTGCAAGGATTGTTTACTTTACGCAAAGTTCTTTTAATGCAGTTGTCTGTTGCTTTGAGTTTACACTTTGGGTGGGACTCACAACTTAATACTAGCGAGATGTTCTGGATAGATATCTCAAGGTGGATGATTAGTAGTAGATGCAGATGGATTTCGGTCTACTTGCCTTGGCGTACCGCCCATGCTTTTGCGCCTCTACCTTTCTTTGCAGCATAGTTAGCATTGGTTTGCGCACATAATCCTGTCAATTGCCCAGCTGTAATTTGTTTACCTCGCTTAGCTGTTTTATCGTCTTTTGGGAGAGAGACATCACTAGTGAACATCATGGGACCCCGGTCCATATTACCATCACTGATCACACCCGTTATTTACTTCCTGTTCTTATTTCCTAGTTGCAGTCATATCTATCACTATTATCTCTTGCGTTTGATCCTTTGTAAACGACAAGGCCGGAGGGATTGGCAACCTCACTGTACTCGTTGGGAGCAAAGTTATTTGTATCTGTGTGCAGGTCCTGTCAAGCGAAAGTTCTGGCGCTATTGACACTTTCTTATCGACCCTCGGAGTCTCACGGGATTCGATCCTTGGTATCTTTGCCAAGGGAAATTTGCCGCTACGCTACATCTCAAACCTTCCACTTGGGGTAACCAACGAGGGGCGAGAAGCCATCAAGCAAGTTTCTGGCGCCGTTGCCGGGGACTCTACTCTTCAAGATAGGGGAGTTGCACGCTATCTTTTATCTTTGCTTTTTAGTCTTGTTAGTTTATTTTTCAGTTTCTTTATGTCTTTTCACTAGTTTTGCTTAATGGAAAACAACAAAAATATGAGAGAGCTTTATAAGCTCTACCTTGCTTTGGGACATGATGTGTTTGAAGAGAAAGTTAAAAAACCTATGGAACTTTATTATTTGCATAACAATCATGATGGTGGTGATGTTATTAGTATGCTTTCTTTGAATATCAATATTGCTAATGACATGGAAAGCTCTAAGCTTGGGGATGACACGTTTGATGAACATGATATTTTTAGTCCCCCAACTTTTGAAGAGAAAATTTACTATGATAATACTTTGCTTCCTATATATGATGATTACAATGATAAATGTGAGCTTTTTAGTCCACCTACTATTGATGATAAAATTTATTATGATTATGATATGCCTCCTAAATATGATGATGGTTATGATAGTCTTACTCTCACTATTCCTAATAAGAAAGATTTTGCTTATATGAAGAGTAATGACACTTTTATGCTTTTGGATCATGGAAATAATGCCTTATGTGATAGTTATATTGTTGAGTTCATCCATGATCCCACTGAAAATTATTATGAGAAGGGAACATATGCTTATAGATATTTCAACAATATCAAAGTCCCTCTCTTTATGTTGAAGGTTTTGAAGCTGCACTTGTTTTGTCTTCCTATGCTTATTGCTTTGTGCTTGAATGAATTATTCTATTGCAATATTCCTATGCATAGGAAGCATGTTAGGATTAAATGTGTTTGGTATTTGCTTCTTGATGCTCTCTTTTGTTCTTCAACTCTTATTCCTACGAGAGCATCATTAAAGTCTTAAGCCTATCTTTATGGCTATAAAGAAAGAGCTCTAGGGAGACAACCCTTGTTATATTTGCTTTCAGTTTGTTCTTTCAGTTTTTAATGGTCTTGATGTTTGTTACTACTGTAGCAACATCATTGTATCTTTTCTTTTTAGCTTTGTGCCAAGTTTAGCCTCCGATTGCAAGAAAGTTCAAAAGTTGTGACGTGCAGTCCAGAAAACAGATTCTGTCCTTGGACAGGAAAATTCGTATAAAATCACTAGATCATCTTTTTGATCTGAATGTTTTTGACAGCGTTCTCTATACAATTGGCTTTCGGGCGCCTGTTCTGAGTTTTTTGATTTGAGTTGCAGAAGTGCCCCGAAAAAATTATTTACTACCTGCTGGTCTGTTTTTCACAGATTCTGTCCTGTTTTGCCTTTTCTTCGTTTTGCAAACCTTGAGCTTGCTTTTTCTTTGCAAAAACCTTTTGGCAATCTTGAGAAACAGTAGCTCTTCAAGATTATCTTTATTTCCAGCAAGGAAAAATTATTTTATTATGGGTACTAACCTCGCTAATCAGATTATGATGAGTTATGTATGAAGGGAGTTTTCAAGTGTGCGAGGGAAGATGATAAAAAGATCCAGGAGGGTCAAACACTCAAGCTTGGGGATGCCCCCGTGCACCCCCAAGAAATATTCAAGAAGACTCAAGCGTCTAAGCTTGGGGATGCCCCCGTGCATCCCCTTCTCCATCAACAATTATCAGTTCGTCTTTCGTTCCACTATATTTTAATCACTTCATGCGTTATGTGCTATGTTTGGAGCGTCTTGCTTTTAGTTTCCTTTTTAGTTTTCTTTAGCTTTGCTTGCTGTTCATAACGAGTTAGAACCCAACTTTCTTTGTGTGGGAGAGAAACACGCTCCACTTCAACCTAGAACACAACATAGGATTTTCATGCTTATCTCTGCTGTGTGTGTTCTTTGTCTTTCCATAGTTACTGTCATGTTTAGCTCTTAGTTTTCATGCTTTTATTTTTAAAGAGCTTTTGTTTAGTTGGTTGCTGAACTCTCTTGAGTTTTCATGTTTATCTTGTTAAGAGAGTTTGTCTGTTGCACTGAGTTGTGTGTCTTAACTTAAAGTAGGTAATTGAGGTTGCTATTTAATTTTAGTAGTAACCTGCAATAGTTTTGAGGTATTGCCATGAGTAATGTTTGAACTTTTGGTGTCAAGAGCTTTAGCCTATTAGTGATAGATGTCGTATTTTGGGCAATCCGTGTTTATTTTCGAAAACCTACAAAATAGTTGAGTACTTTAGCTACTAAATGGATCACTAATCTTTGGAGGGATCGAATATTAGAGTACACTCACGTACCATGGGTCGAGGATGCGCAAGGGTAACCAAACCCCCATACACACCTCCTCGGGGTACTTGTCTCTTTGTGAACCTCCTAATTAGATTGAGAGTTACCGATAATAAGTGCATGAGTTCTTCGGACTAATGTGAGTATTCGAAAGTTGACACTTCCACCTATCCATATTTTTCTAGCCTCTTCGGTACCGTGCATTGGCCTTTCTCACCTCGAGAGTTGGCGCATACTTCGCCGGTGCATCCAAATCCTTGGCACGATACGCTCTGTCATCATAAGCCTCATTATATCCTTCCTCAAAACAGCCACCATACCTACCTATTAAGGCATTTCCATAGCCTTTCCGAGATACATTGCCATGCAACATCCATCCTCTCATGACTTGATCTTCATGTCATACATGCTTTTTGCTTGATCGATCAGCCGCATGCTAGTTGGGCCTTGCCCTAATCATTGCTACATGACGCGCTAGTATCATTGCATATCCTGCTACACTGGCAGAGGCATACATTTGCATACATCATGATAGTTTCATTTTCTTTATGTTGAGTACTTTTGTAAAGTGTGAAAGATCTTCTACACTTCTTGTAATACATAGAGTGTTGCCCCTAAAGTGAGGAAAAGATCCCAAAGAGGACAAATCAAAAGATCCCAAAGAGGACAAATGAGAGGTGAATAGAAAGAGCCATTGAGGCCACAAAAAAATATTAAAAAAATAGAAAAAAGAGAAAAAGAAATAAAAAGAGAGAAGGGGGCACACTACTATTTCCTCTTGAGAGATCAACACTCGTACTCCATCTTATACCTTGTACTCCATAGAGATTATCATTTATGCATATAGCTATGTGGGGACCTTTACACTATAGAACTTGGCTTGTATATTCCAATGATGAGCTTCCTCAAAAGAGCTCTAGGTCTTCTTGAGCAAGCAAGTTGGATGCACCCCCACTAGTTCCATTGGAGAGCTTACCTTAGCTCATATGTGCATCCGTTGCATGGCAATCCCTACTCCTCGCATCATATCTATCATTTGGCTTTCTCTCGCCGATGATTGTCCTCATTGATGTGAGCCTTTCACACCTTTTTTGTCTTCCCCCTCTATCATTTTTCTCTCTTTGCCATCCTAAGTGTCGACTTTCTTGCTTACGCTCATCCATTGCATGAGTGCTCAAAATATCGAAAGGGAGTGGATCATTTTGACTTGTACCTGGCTGACGGTCTGGGGATGAGTCAAGATAAGATTCCAAAGAAGACCAAGTGTGAAACTTTAGTAGATTAAGTTCTCAACAATACAAAAACTATGTTTTACTCTTTCATATATCCCTATCCCCTTTCTTGCACGAAAACACCATTTGGAGGCATTCGAGTCACGGACAGCGAGAGCTCTTGCACCTTTATGTTCTTATGTTACTTGTTACAATGCTAATATAGACTCTTGCTTGTTATGACTTGAATTGGATTACATGCCTTGATTGCTTTACTTAAAAGTTCTTATATGGTTGATAGCATGTCACCACATAAATTATGCTTGTTATCATTTACCTACTCGAGGACGAGCAGGAATTAAGCTTGGGGATGTTGATACGTCCAAAACATATCTATAATTTCTGCTTGCTCCATGCTTCTTTTGTGTGATATTGCTATGATATTTATGCACTTCTATACACTTTTGATCATATTTGGACTAACCTATTAACTCAGTGCACCCCAGTGCCAGTTTCTGTTTTCTGCTGTTTTTGTATTTCAGGTTTTCCCATTACTTAAATTGCCAGAAAAATTCCGGGAAAAATATATAAAAAATCAGCGCTCCAGAAGCTTCCACGCGCCAGAAGTGGGGCCAGAGGGGAGCCAGGGGCAGCCCAGGCGGCCTGCCCACGCGGCCCCCCTCCTGGCCGCACCCGGGGGGGCGCCTGGGCCCCCCTCTCCGCCTCTGGTGACCCCCTTTGGCATATATTTACCTCGCGTCCCGAAACCCTCGAGGACGGAAACCCTTTTTACGTTCTCGTCTCTGTTCCGCCGCCGCCGCGCTTCCAAGATCGGGAGCACCAGGAGAACTCTTCTCGGCACCCTGCCGGAGGGGAGAACCACCACCGGGAGCTTCTCCACCACCATGGACGCTTCCCGGATGAGTTGTGAGTAGTCTCCCTTGGACCATGTGTCCATGACCAGTAGCTATGTGATGTTCTCCTCCCCTCTTTGTTCTTCATCGATTAGACCTCGTGAGCTGCCCTACATGATCGAGGCACATATGTAATCTTTATGCTGTTGCTATGCTGAGTTTGCTGGGATCCGATGGATTATGAGATTATGTTCAGATTGTGTGTGAGTAATATATTTGATTCACCTCTTTTATATTTATGTTCTTGAGTAATTCTTGCATGTTCTCCGTTGCTATTTATTGCTTTGGCCGAGTAGTAGGTAGTAACTCCAAGAGGGAACGTTATGCTTGATTGTGGGTTCATGCCCCACGATGACTAGCTTGAGTGACAGAAACATGAGTCTAGGGGATGTGCTGTTGCCACAAGGGGAAAAACAACGGTGCTTGTACTTGCGGGTGCAAGGATTGTTTACTTTACGCAAAGTTCTTTTAATGCAGTTGTCTGTTGCTTTGAGTTTACACTTTGGGTGGGACTCGCAACTTAATACCAGCGAGATGTTCTGGATAGATATCTCAAGGTGGATGATTAGTAGTAGATGCAGATGGATTTCGGTCTACTTGCCTTGGCGTACCGCCCATGCTTTTGAGCCTCTACCTTTCTTTGCAGCATAGTTAGCATTGGTTTGCGCACATAATCCTGTCAATTGCCCAGCTGTAATTTGTTTACCTCGCTTAGCTGTTTTATCATCTTTTGGGAAAGAGACATCACTAGTGAACATCATGGGACCCCGGTCCATATTACCATCACTGATCACACCCGTTATTTACTTCCTGTTCTTATTTCCTAGTTGCAGTCATATCTATCACTATTATCTCTTGCGTTCGATCCTTTGTAAACGACAAGGCCGGAGGGATTGACAACCTCTTTGTACTCGTTGGGAGCAAAGTTATTTGTATCTGTGTGCAGGTCCTGTCAAGCGAAAGTTCTGGCGCTATTGACACCTTCTTGTCGACCCTCGGAATCTCACGGGATTCGATCCTTGGTATCTTTGCCAAGGGAAATTTGCCGCTACGCTACATCTCAAACCTTCCACTTGGGGTAACCAACGACGGGCGAGAAGCCATCAACACTTCCTCCAGTGCAGATAAACGGGTTGAAAAAACAAATATGTGTCCTTCGGTGCATGCTTAGGTCCCATGCAAGAAATGAGAATGAATTTCAAACACCCTGCCACCATCACTCGGCCGGAAATATTGAGATACCTGGTTTTTAAATTCTAGTAAATCCAAAAATCGTCTGAAATTCATGGAACTTGGCATGCTATCAAGGAGCGACATCAACATGCCATGGTAAAATTCTTGTCCCATTTCGGGCAGGTTTGGGTATAAGCTTCTCACAAACTAGAGCTTCTCACAACACGCGTGATGGTTTCGGTAGGACGTGCCACCTTTGGGGACGAAACGATATCCATTGCCTCTTATTGCTTTCAAAAAATTTATAGTGTCAACATAGAACAACATGAGTGTTGTGTCTAATTTTGGAATTTTTCGGGGTTTGTTTGGACATTTTTATACATTAACTGGGTTTTCTAGGCATTTAATGCGCATAATTCAAATTTGAGCTACATGCACCTGCTCGAGTGCATATAAAGGGGTTGAAAAATCAAATATGTGACATGCGGTGCATTCTTAGGTCCGTTGCAAGAATGGGAATGAATTTCAAACACCCTGCCACTGTCACTTGGATGGAAACATTGAGATACATGGTTTTTAAATTATAGTAAATCCAACACTCGTCTGAAATTCATGGAACTTGGTATGCTATCATGGAGCGGCATCAACATGTCGTGGTAAAATCATTTTCCCATCCGGGGCAGGTTTGGGTATAAGCTTCTCACAAACCAGAGCTTCTCACAACAAGCGTGATGGTTTCGATAGGGAACGTGCCACCTTTGGGGACAAAACGATATCCATTGCCTCTTATTGCTTTCAAATATTTTCTAGTGTCAACATAGAACAACATGAGTGTTGTGTCTAATTTTAGAATTTTTGGGGGTTCGTTTGGACATTTTTATACATTAGCTGGGTTTTCTAGGCATTTTATGCGGATAATTCAAATTTGAACTATATGCAGTTTCTCCAGTGCATATAAATGGGTTGAGAAATCAAATATGTGTCCTTCGGTGCATGCTTAGGTCCCATGCAAGAAATGCGAATGAATTTCAAACACCCTGCCACCGTCACTCGGCCGGAAACTGTCGGGGAAACTGATCGCCCACAAACACCTATGGGACCGGAGCCCCTTCTCGGTACGGCAGGGGGCGGAGGATGCACAAAGAGCGGATCGAGGCGAGCACGCGAGCAGTTTACCCAGGTTCGGGCCGCACGGATGCGTAAAACCTTACTCCTGCTTTGGTTTGTTATTGAGTTCTTGGCTCGGGAGCGAGGAGAGCAACAGTACACTCTAACCGCTAACAAGACCGAGCGTGGAGAATGATCGATGTCCGGAACCCCCTCTACGTTGCGCATGGGCCTCCTTTTATAGGTCAAAGGTGTCACCGATAGGTGGCAACACAGATGGGGGTAAAAATGTAAAAGGAGTGGTAGTTGGAACAGTGTTTGTATAGTGCTCTATACCTAGCCATGACGGCATGGGACAAGGGCATTGAATGCCCGTCGCCGTTGCCCAAACAGTGCAAAAAGTGGCTGTCAGGGGCGCCACCGTTCGACACGACGGTAGCCTCGTCATCGCAGCTTGCCACCATGTTCCCCTGGCTGCACAGCCTTCCGCCACGTGCGTCTGGGAGTGTCCCAGGGCGACACGTGGGTGGATGAGCTGGAGCGTGGGTACTGAGTGGAAGCTTGCCGCGGGAAGTTCCTTGCCGCGGTGGCTAGCTTGTCGCTACCGGGAGCTTGTCGCTCACCGGTCCTTGCCGGGACGCGTGGCGCGTCGCGGAAAGTTCTCTTGAGGTGCCTTGGTCGGCCTTCCCGGCAAGCTCCTCTTGCCAGGGTCTTGTGCCTTGAGTGGTTTTTGTGCCTTGAGTGGCCATCCCGGCAAGCTCCACTTGCCGGGGTCTTGTTTCCTTGACTTGGATACTTTGTTCTTGAATGGCTCCAAGGGAACCACGGAGGATCTTGGCGGTCGTCTGGCTAGCCCTGCCGCGGGACGCTGCAACTGCCCGTGCACAAGTTCGGGATACTAAGGTACCCCTATTTTAGTACACCGACAGGAGCCCCCGGGCCTGGGCCACACACGGTGCCGAGCGCTGTTGGGCCAGGCCCAAAACAGTGCACGGACACGCGCGCGGCCTGCGGCACGCCGTATCCCACTCCGTATCCACCGCGCCCTCCCCTAACGGCAAGCGTCAATCGTGGCGTCGTGGGAGAGATCGTGGCCTGTTTCTTTAATGGGAAATGCGGAACGTCCGCCACCTCCCCCCTTAAAAGCAGGGGAAGCAGGGGCAGTTCCTTCTATTCGCCCGTTGCTTCTTCATCCCTCAGAAACCTCCGCCGCTCCCCTCCTTCCCGAAGGCCGAAAGAGAGCAGTGCTCCGCCCTCCGTCGCCACCAGCATCACCAGCGCCGTCGACCTCCCCCACCGTCTCCGCCATGGCTCCGAAAGGCTAGAAGGGGAAGTCCGCGAAGTCCGTCGAGGCGCTGTGGCTAGCAGCAATGCGGAAGAAGATGGCGGTCTTTCCGCCAAAGCTTGACGCGGAGGAGCTGAGGGATTCCTTCTACCTCTTCTGGTCGAGGGAGACGAAGGCGCATCCGCGCACCAAGGTACTCCCCGCCGTAGCCTGCGAGATGTTCCCGAACGGCTACGCCTTCTTTGTCCTGTTCTTCTACTGCGGGCTCTGCCCGCCCTATTCCGAGTTCTTCTGCGATATCATGAACACCTACTGGTTCCACCTCCTTGACTTCACCCCCAATGCCGTCTTGACCATGGCCGTTTTCGCACATCTGTGCGAAAACTTTGTCAGAGTCTAGCCCAATGTAGCTCTTTTCCGCCATTACTTCACACCTCGAGTCGAGGCAGGGTCGCCTTTGTCCGGCGGCGTCTCCTGGATCTCGAGGACGCACAAGAAGGAAGCCTATCTGGAGGGGGAGCTCCGCGGCAAGTGGGATGAATGGAGAGCCAACTGGTGTTGGATTGTAGAGGAGAATCCGCAGCCGTTCACTTCCCGGCGCCAAGCCCCAGTAGTACGCGGCAACGACTGGAGCGACCTGGCCCCGGATGACAGCAGACTGAAGATTGCCACTGTGACGCCCGAGACCGACGTCCCAGAAGATCCGAGAAGACTCCAGAAGATTCCAGATGTTCCGGGTTCTCCCGTGTGTTCTTTGGTGCTTGTGTTATTTATTTTTGCATGGCATCATGTCATCATGTCATCATGTCATTTTTTGTTTTGCATCTCAACTTAAATAAATCGTGTGGACCGTCGGTCCATTTAAATCGAGGGAAGGATGACTTCTCTTTATAACATATAAAAGTCTCTCAATATTTTAGGGAGCTATATAAAAATATTCCATTGTTTGGAATTACCCGCAACACACGTGCATAATTTCCCCATGCTTTTTCCTACTTCGAGTTTCTCCTTCAAAAAAACCCTTGCCAATATTTCTTTTCCCGTTATCGAGGTTCCTCCAAAAACCCTCCAACCTTTTAATTAAATTCCTTGCATTTTTGCGAGTCTAGGGAATTTATCCCCATGCACAAATTCCTCCCCTACCTTCTCTTTCTTTTCTTTCTCTTTTTCTATTTTTTTGTGTTAAAGGGAATAAGGAGAGAGCCCAGCCACTGGCCTCCTTGGGCCAAGGCCATTCCTCCCGCAGCCCAACTCCTCTCTTCTGGCCCATCTGGCCCGTTTTCTCCCGAACCCTAGCGACCTCACCTCTTCCCCTCGCTCTCCCTTCCCCGCCGCCAGTTTCTTTTCTCTCTCGAGCCCCCTCGCTACGGACCTCCTCCAGCCCGATCCCCTTGGTGCATCTCCACCCCGAGCGCCCTCTCGCCGCACTCCACCCCCCTCCGCTCCTGAGGCCTCCCTCCTCCGCGCTGGAGTTTTCCTCCCTTGCGTGACCCCGCTCCCGAGAGCTTCGCCAGCGACCCCAGCGAGCGCGCCAGACGCCTCCTCCTCTGCCCTGCGCGAGCGCCCCGGCCTCCCTTCTCAGGGTGGCCGCGCCGCCCTCCCGTCACCTCTCCTGCGCGCCCCTCCGTCGCCGTCCGACGCTCCAAGGTCGCCGCCATCCTCCCTGTCCTCCCTTCGCGCCAGGCCAGCGCCGCGACCTCCACCTTCTGCGCTTCGCCGGCCCTCAGGCCCTTCCCTCCAGCCGCCTTGGATGGGCCGGACCCGTCCTCCAGCGCGCGCACGCACTCCTTCTCCAGCCAGGCCTCACCTCCAGTGCCGGCGCCGCTCTCCCTCGCCTCCAGCCCTGCGAGCCAAGGCCGAGGCCTTCTCTGCCGCGCTCCGTTCCTTCCTCGCCGGCTCGACCTACTGCTGCCATGGCCTCGTCGTCCCGAGACCGTGCCTGTGTTTTTTTTTTTGCGTTGTTGCCTTGTGCTGTTGAGATTGTCCAGGAACCGTTTCTTTGCCAAGTGGAGACCTTGGTTCCGTCAAGTTCCTTTTCAAGATGTACGACGACCTCGAGTTCGACTACACGATGACAAGTACCCCTTCGTCGCCAAGTCCGGACCGACGCCAAGTACCACGACCAAGTACCCCTCCGATGACAAGTACAACTACGAACGGGAACGCCTACACTACGATCGGCGATACGCCAAGTACCTCTTCGGGGACGAGAAAGACTACGAACGAGAACGACTACCTTCGGAAGAGACGAGTACCACTACGTTCGACGACCGCGAGTACCACTACCGTCGCCCCGAAGATGTTGGGTTCATCAAGTCCCTCTCCGAAACGAACGTGTACAACTACTTCCACTACGATCTCGAACCGCCCCGAAACGCACGCTTCGAAGGTATAACCCGAGACGTGACCCGTGGATGCTTGCATGTGTTGTATGAAATGTTTCTCGTGTGTGCTCCGTGTCCGTTTCGTCCCTTTTGTCACGTTCCTCGGTTGCCTCGTCGCCGACTCGTGGGAACCCGGTGACGGGATCGCCCCACCTTTCATCTCGTTTGACTCGCTCACGCCATCTTTCCTTTTGCACCGGACTCTCAACGAGTTACCGGAACCGAGATGTTGCGTTGCATCATTTTCGGATCGTTGCCGTGGCACCCTTTCCTTCCACCGCGGTGACAATACTTCATATCCTCTTCTTGTCAACTTTTAATAAAATTGCATAAACTTGATCATGTCATCCGCATCATATTAACAACATTATTATGTTTATTTGTGTTTGCTTTATAATTACCAAACATGCTCATGGGGATTTTCCGGATATGTTGTTGTTATTTTCCGGCTTCATTTAAACTGCCTAAATAGTGTAGTTTTATTATGCTTCACCTCTTGCCATGTTAACAAACGTTTAACCTTGTCTTGTAAATAACGAGAGTCAACTAAATAATTAACATGTGGTGTTTTGTCAATATGCAACTCGTTGCATATTGAGCTCCACTTAACTTGTAGTGTTGTTTGTGCATTTTGCCATGCCATGCATTTTAAACCGGACATGCATCATACTTGGATGTGCATCGTATGCCTTGTTTATGCTTGTGTGTTTACCGTGTTGTTTCTTTCTTTCCGGTTGCTTCTCTTGTTAGCTTTGGTTTCGTTCCGGAGTTGTGAGGATTCGCTCGACTGTTGCTCCGTCTACTTCATGGATCCGTTCTTCTCCCTTGTGGAATCCCAGGCAAGATGATCATACCCTTGGATACCTTTACTACCATTGCCATGCTTAGTTGTCTCGATGCTATCGTTACATGTCGCGCTACCCATCTTTTATGTCAGCCTCTCCTTGTTGCCATGAAACCTCTAACCTTGAAACCTTCCTAGCAAAACCACTGTTTGGCTATGTTACCCGCTTGCTCAGCCTCGCTTGCTCAGTCCCTCTTATAGCGTTGTTAGTTGCAGGTGAAGATGAAGATCGTTCCAGGAGGGAACTTGTTGTTGGATATATCATAATATCTATGATTATTATTAACACACCTATATACTGGGCATGGGTGGAAGGCTTGGCCTTTTGCTCGGTGTTTTGTTCCACTCATGCCACCTTAGGCGCCGATAAACCGGCATTATGTTCCTTGATTTTGCGTTCCTTACACGATGGGTGGATGGGGACCCCTTGACAGTTCGACTTTGAATAAAACTCCTCCAGCATGGCCCAACATTGGTTTTATTTTGCTCATAATAACAACTTAATTAATTAATTAAATTGCATAGGGAGTTAGCGCTACCCGAGGATTCTTAATTCTACATAACAGGGGGGGGGGGCAGTGCTGATGGTGTTGGTCCCAAACTAGAGCCACTTGCGGATACCACCCAGTTCGCTGGGATCTTCGGTATCTGTACGTACTGCTCATCCGGACGTGGCCTGAGACGAGATACGCGCGGCTACTATCAGGGTGTCGGCACGCCGGGAGGTCTTGCTGGACTTGTTTTACCATTGTCGAGATGACTTGTGCTACCGGGAAGCCGAGCCTGATCGGATTTTCCTAAGATAAGGGGTGATGATATTATATTTATCACTTCAGCTAATCGTGAGAGCTTGTGATGGGCTAAGTTGGAACACCCCTGCAGGGTTATGAACTTTCGAAAGCCGTGCCCGCGGTTATGTGGCAGATTGGAATTTGTTAATGTCCGGTTGTAGAAAACTCGACAGATGATCCGAAGTAAAACACACAACTGTGTGAGTAACCGTGACTGTCTCCTTTCACTTTGAGAAGAGAACACGGTGGGGTTATGTTTGACCGTATGTAGTTCAGGATCTTTAGCGATCACCTTTTGCGACCGTTTGCGTAGCTTCTCATCTTATTCCGGTACTCGTAAGTTAGCCACCATATTTGCTTAATCGCTGCTGCAGCCTCACCACTTTACCTCTTCCTACCCATAAAGCTTTGCTAGTCTTGTTACCCATGGTTATGGGATTGCTGAGTCCTCGTGGCTCACAGATACTACAACACCAGATGCAGGTTCAGCCGAGTTTGATGCAGGAGCTGGTTCAAGTTCTTCACCGGAAGCTCGATGAAGAGTTTGGCCGTATGCTTGTGACGTTTTCGACGATCAGTAGTGGTTTCTACTAGGATTCGATCCTGACCTGTGGCTTTATGTTGTTTTGGTATCTTTCTTTTGGATCTTCACCCGTAGTCGGGTTGTGATGTTTTGAATGATGTATTGCTCATGTATTGTATTGTGTGAAGGGGCGAGTGTAAGCCAACTATCTCATTTTGCAATTTAATCCCTCTTTTACATGAGTCGTGCAAATATACCAAACTTGAGATCATTCTAGGATGGGCTTATATCTTTAAGTCGTGCCTCGACACGTAGGAGATATAGTCCCATCCTGGGCATTACAAGTTGGTATTCAGAGCCTTCTCCGACCTAGAAGCCCCCACTGATTGATCGAATCGTTGACGGTTGAGTCTAGGCACACACTGAAAATGTTTTGAGTCCTATATATATATCGGAGAGTAGGATTTCTTTTGCTTCTCATCTCTTTCATTCTGGTGAGGACTCCTGACGATTACTCTTGCCTCTTCTACTTTCAAAAATCGCACCAATTTTTTTTTAGGATCTCGCGAGTATTGTTTGGATTGTTCCGATGTCTTTGTGACGAGAACATTGTTCTCGATGCCTCCTGTCATTAGGGGTTGTGGCAGTGTCCCGGGGAGTTGAGCTCCGAGGTGTTGTCGTCACAAATCCATCGCGGCAGTACTAGAATACTTAAGACGGCCGACATCGAAAATCTCTCCTATACGGTTAGTGGCAAGATAACCCCGACATCACCCAGTACTGGGGAGGTAGCTCGAGAGTATTGCCATAGCTTGTTATAGTGGATGCTTTTCGAAGGTCCGAGGTAAACAGTTTCTGAGAAAGACTGGTTATGTGTTGAAGGATGGATACACCTGGATGTAGGTTTAGAGTTGATTGCGCGGTGCTTCCCGTGTATCCCCAACACCTGATTGCATAACTGGAAACTTTCGGAAATCTATAGGTGGGTTCATCTAGTAGTTCTAGGCATTCTTCCAACGGATGCACGATATGAAGTTCGGGGTTCTACATTGAGTGAAGTGGTTTTATGGACTTGGTCTGATCGGGAGTTGCATCTTAAAGGGTCCTTGGCTATGCTGATCCGGGGATTGCAAAACCCTTTTGTAACACGTTCCATGAGCTTTCAGCACGAATTTGTCGAACGAAGCTTCTATCTTGTATTTGTTCTATCTGCTCCTTGTTTCTTTTTATTTATCTTTTGTTCTCCCAAGTGGCTTCTCGACCAGTTGATGTACCTACGGAATTCATTCGTTCAATTCTCTGTTCGGATGATATTGTGAAGATCATGTTGCATATCTATCCTTTGTTTTTGTTTTGATTCTGGTATTCGAGTTGCTTCGATGTCAAATGTTGATTCCATACCTTTCTTAATCGGTATTCTCATGTTTCTATGGGAGTGCTAATTCTTCTTGACCATCAAGATTGTCATGTTAATTCTTTTCAACCGGTGTCCATTTTGTTCGTCTCAAGTTGTCTTTGTTTTCCCCACCCTCCCACCCTTCTTCTTCTTGGAGCCAGTAATCCTCAGATGAAATATCCATTTTATTCATGTGATATTTTCTTCATTCGTTTCCTTCAATGTTCTTATCTGGTGAATTATCGTGAAGATGCTCAAGAGCTTCAAGTTCATCATTCTTTTGTTCTCTAATTCTGCTGGTGGATGTAATTCAAGATTTCGGTGTTGATCTTATCATTTTCTTCATTCACAATGCTTTCTTATTCCGGTGCACTAATTAATCATTCTCCTCTTGCTATTCATATCCGGAGTGCTGAAGATTCATAATTCCATTCTTAATCCGTTCAAATTATTTTGAGCATTGTCTTCTTATTCAAGCCATTTAATTCAACCGGTGCAATATATCTTAAGCAATCTTTTCCAACGGTGATTTCTTTAGTGGGCCCTAACCCACAGGTCTTTTCCTAGGATCTTACCTGACTCTTCTAATTTTTCCGAAGTTATACTCAAATTCTTTTCAAAATGTGACGTAAGTATGATTCCCATCAGTCACATGCCTTCTCCAAGATCGCGTTCAATTCTTTCCAGCGTTGGTTCAACCTTTTTAATTCTTCATTTCGGAGTGCTCAACAATTCTTATGGCATTTCTCGTCTTCATTCTCAACATTGGAAGACCGGAGAAGACATTATCTTAAATTTTGAACCGTTATCTTGATGAGTTGTGGTTCTAGTTTCATGCCATCCCCATTATTGTTCAGATTGTGAGGAATTCTTTTCATACCCATCCGAAGCTTTTCGGGTATTCTTTTCTTTGTGATCCTCCGAAGGCCATCAATTCAGAAGATTCTTCGTTCTCAGTTTTCAACTTCGTTCTCCAAATATTCTTCATTGATGTCTCTTCGTTCGTCTCCATATTCTTACGGTGGTTCTTCAAGTTTACTCTTCCGTTGTTATCGTATCAATTCATTCGTTCTTTTCATAATCCTACCGGTGCTTTGTTGAATAATTATCCGAGCTTGTGCTATATCTCTCTTATATCTTTGCAACGAGAATAAGTAATATGCCAAATCCTTTGGTTGTCATCAATTTAAATTGGTGAAGGAGATGCATGACATAATTCTTATTCTTATTCCTTCAAGGTGATTTAATTCTTTTGTCTGGAGCTTGTTCATCATATCATATCTTTGGTTCTAAGTTGTTCATCTTGTCTTCCGGAGCTCCAAGTTATTTCAATGATATCATTTCAAGCTCCAACTAATTCATCGTTGGCCTTGAGTCTTATTCTTTTTCATCTTTCACTTCTCATGCTTTCATTACCGGAGTTCTCATGGTGGTTCATCATGTTTTAATTCATCCTCGAAGTCTTCATCAAGATTATTGTTGGAGCTCAAGCATTCTTCATCATGCATTCCAAGTGCAATTCTTTCTCCCTTATCTTTTGAGATGGTGTTATGTCATTTTTGACAATTTCCCTTCATGTTTCATGATTCACGAGTTGTCAAGAATGGGATATTTAAACCCATCATTTTCTTTGTTCAGGAGATCTTTCCAACCCTTTAATTTATTGTTGGAGTAATCTTGGGTTGTATTGCACCTATAAGCTTTCCCTAAGGATTGTTGCTATTATGGTGCTTATAAATGACCCAAGTTCTTCATTTATCATTCCGGTGAGATAAGTTTATCGTCTCCTTGTTGATCTCAATCCAATCTATTGTTTTCGTTAGTGGCTGGTTGTCACCTCTTAATTTTAAAATGTTTCCATAAGCCCACATCAAGCTTATTCTTTCGTTGTTAATTTCCAACAACTCTATTCAATCCATCTTCCTCTAGATGCTCTTTCCAATTCAATTTTGAGAGAAGTTGTCATATTTTTCTCCGTTCATTTCTTTCATTGATCTAGTCTATTCTTTCGTTTCGGAGGCATTGTGATGTTGCTCTCTCCAAACCATCATCTCGTCTTATCAAGATCTCGTTCTTCCCTTGCTTATCTTTTAACCGGAGTGTTGTATTCTTCATTCAGTTACGTCATTTATCTAGTTTTGCCTCACTCTTCAACCGGAGTGTTGTCTGAATCTTTCTTACCTTGTGCCATTCTTTTAATTGTTTCTAAGGCTATATGTTGTTGTTTTCTTCAAGTATCATCCCAACTTGGCAAGTTCTTCTTAATTCCTTCCATTTTCAGACGGAGTGCTGTCCAAATTATTTCGTTCTTATTCCTTCTCCATCTTGGTTAACCGGAGTGGTTTTGAAATTCTTCCGTCATCCGTGAGCTTTTGTTTCATGTCTTTCAACCTACAAGGTTCTCATAATGTTCCTTGTTCCTCTTTTCTAACGGAGTTTTCATATTCGTTCATCTCCGTTGTATTCTTGTTTCCATTTTGTTCAACCTCTCAAGGTTCATGGTTTCACTCGTCTGTCGAAGAAGCAACTTTGTTTTACCTCTTCTTTTTCGTTTTTCTACCCGGTGCTATCTCTAGGATCTCGGGTCGAGATCCTCTGTTAGTGTGGGAGAGTTGTGACGCCCGAGACCGACGTCCCAGAAGATCCCAGAAGATTCCAGAAGATTCCAGATGTTCCGGGTTCTCCCGTGTGTTCTTTGGTGCTTGTGTTATTTATTTTTGCATGGCATCATGTCATCATGTCATCATGTCATTTTTTGTTTTGCATCTCAACTTAAATAAATCGTGTGGACCGTCGGTCCATTTAAATCGAGGGAAGGATGACTTCTCTTTATAACATATAAAAGTCTCTCAATATTTTAGGGAGCTATATAAAAATATTCCATTGTTTGGAATTACCCGCAACACACGTGCATAATTTCCCCATGCTTTTTCCTACTTCGAGTTTCTCCTTCAAAAAAATCCTTGCCAATATTTCTTTTCCCGTTATCGAGGTTCCTCCAAAAACCCTCCAACCTTTTAATTAAATTCCTTGCATTTTTGCGAGTCTAGGGAATTTATCCCCATGCACAAATTCCTCCCCTGCCTTCTCTTTCTTTTCTTTCTCTTTTTCTATTTTTTTGTGTTAAAGGGAATAAGGAGAGAGCCCATCCACTGGCCTCCTTGGGCCAAGGCCATTCCTCCCGCAGCCCAACTTCTCTCTTCTGGCTCATCTGGCCCGTTTTCTCCCGAACCCTAGCGACCTCACCTCTTCCCCTCGCTCTCCCTTCCCCGCCGCCAGTTTCTTTTCTCTCTCGAGCCCCCTCGCTGCGGACCTCCTCCAGCCCGATGCCCTTGGTGCATCTCCACCCCGAGCGCCCTCTCGCCGCACTCCACCCCCCTCCGCTCCTGAGGCCTCCCTCCTCCGCGCTGGAGTTTTCCTCCCTCGCGCGACCTCGCGCCCGAGAGCTTCGCCAGCGACCCCAGCCAGCGCGCCGGACGCCTCCTCCTCTGCCCTGCGCGAGCGCCCCGGCCTCCCTTCTCTGGGTGGCCGCGCCGCCCTCCCGTCACCTCACCTGCGCGCCCCTCCGTCGCCGTCCGACGCTCCAAGGTCGCCGCCGTCCTCCCTGTCCTCCCTTCGCGTCAGGCCAGCGCCACGACCTCCACCTTCTGCGCGTCGCCGGCCCTCAGGCCCTTCCCTCCAGCCGCCTTGGATGGGGCCGGACCCGTCCTCCAGCGCGCTCACGCACTCCTTCACCAGCCAGGCCTCACCTCCAGTGCCGGCACCGCTCTCCCTCGCCTCCAGCCCTGCGAGCCAAGGCCGAGGCCTTCTCTGCCGCGCTCCGTTCCTTCCTCGCCGGCTCGACCTGCTGCTGCCATGGCCTCGTCGTCCCGAGACCGTGCCTGTGTTTTTTTTGCGTTGTTGCCTTGTGCTGTTGAGATTGTCCAGGAACCGTTTCTTTGCCAAGTGGAGACCTTGGTTCCGTCAAGTTCCTTTTCAAGATGTACGACGACCTCGAGTTCGACTACACGATGACAAGTACCCCTTCGTCGCCAAGTCCGGACCGACGCCAAGTACCACGACCAAGTACCCCTTCGATGACAAGTACAACTACGAACGGGAACGCCTACACTACGATCGGCGATGCGCCAAGTACCTCTTCGGGGACGAGAACGACTACGAACGAGAACGACTACCTTCAGAAGAGACCAGTACCACTACGTTCGACGACCGCGAGTACCACTACTGTCGCCCCGAAGATGTTGGGTTCATCAAGTCCCTCTCCGAAACAAACGTGTACAACTACTTCCACTACGATCTCGAACCGCCCCGAAACGCACGCTTCGAAGGTATAACCCGAGACGTGACCCGTGGATGCTTGCATGTGTTGTATGAAATGTTTCCCGTGTGTGCTCCGTGTCCGTTTCGTCCCTTTTGTCATGTTCCTCGGTTGCCTCGTCGCCGACTCGTGGGAACCCGGTGACGGGATCGCCCCACCTTTCATCTCGTTTGACTCGCTCACGCCATCTTTCCTTTTGCACCGGACTCTCAACGAGTTACCGGAACCGAGATGTTGCATTGCATCATTTTCGGATCGTTGCCGTGGCACCCTTTCCTTCCACCGCGGTGACAATACTTCATATCCTCTTCTTGTCAACTTTTAATAAAATTGCATAAACTTGATCATGTCATCCGCATCATATTAACAACATTATTATGTTTATTTGTGTTTGCTTTATAATTACCAAACATGCTCATGGGGATTTTCCGGATATGTTGTTGTTATTTTCCGGCCTCATTTAAAATGCCTAAATAGTGTAGTTTTATTATGCTTCACCTCTTGCCATGTTAACAAACGTTTAACCTTGTCTTGTAAATAACGAGAGTCAACTAAATAATTACCATGTGGTGTTTTGTCAATATGCAACTCGTTGCATATTGAGCTCCACTTAACTTGTAGTGTTGTTTGTGCATTTTGCCATGCCATGCATTTTAAACCGGACATGCATCATACTTGGATGTGCATCATATGCCTTGTTTATGCTTGTGTGTTTACCGTGTTGTTTCTTTCTTTCCGATTGCTTCTCTTGTTAGCTTTGGTTTCGTTCCGGAGTTGTGAGGATTCGCTCGACTGTTGCTCTGTCTACTTCATGGATCCGTTCTTCTCCCTTGTGGAATCCCAGGCAAGATGATCATACCCTTGGATACCTTTACTACCATTGCCATGCTTAGTTGTCTCGATGCTATCGTTACATGTCGCGCTACCCATCTTTTATGTCAGCCTCTCCTTGTTGCCATGAAACCTCTAACCTTGAAACCTTCCTAGCAAAACCACTGTTTGGCTATGTTACCCACTTGCTCAGCCTCGCTTGCTCAGTCCCTCTTATAGCGTTGTTAGTTGCAGGTGAAGATGAAGATCGTTCCAGGAGGGAACTTGTTGTTGGATATATCACAATATCTATGATTATTATTAACACACCTATATACTGGGCATGGGTGGAAGGCTTGGCCTTTTGCTCGGTGTTTTGTTCCACTCATGCCACCTTAGGCGCCGATAAACCGGCATTATGTTCCTTGATTTTGCGTTCCTTACACGATGGGTGGATGGGGACCCCTTGACAGTTCGACTTTGAATAAAACTCCTCCAGCAAGGCCCAACATTGGTTTTATTTTGCTCATAATAACAACCTAATTAATTAATTAAATTGCATAGGGAGTTAGCGCTACCCGAGGATTCTTAATTCTACATAACAGGGGGGGCCAGTGCTGATGGTGTTGGTCCCAAACTAGAGCCACTTGCGGATACCACCCAGTTCGCTGGGATCTTCGGTATCTGTACATTCTGCTCATCCGGACGTGGCCTGAGACGAGATACGCGTGGCTACTATCAGGGTGTCGGCACGCCGGGAGGTCTTGCTGGACTTGTTTTACCATTGTCGTAATGACTTGTGCTACCGGGAAGCCGAGCCTGATCGGATTTCCCTAAGATAAGGGGTGATGATATTATATTTATCACTTCAGCCAATCGTGAGAGCTTGTGATGGGCTAAGTTGGAACACCCCTGCAGGGTTATGAACTTTCGAAAGCCGTGCCCGCGGTTATGTGGCAGATTGGAATTTGTTAATGTCCGGTTGTAGAAAACTCGACAGATGATCCGAAGTAAAACACACAACTGTGTGAGTAACCGTGACTGTCTCTTTTCACTTTGAGAAGAGAACATGGTGGGGTTATGTTTGATCGTATGTAGTTCAGGATCTTTAGCGATCACCTTTTGCGACCGTTTGCGTAGCTTCTCATCTTATTCTGGTACTCGTAAGTTAGCCACCATATTTGCTTAGTCGCTGCTGCAGCCTCAACACTTTACCTCTTCCTACCCATAAAGCTTTGCTAGTCTTGTTACCCATGGTTATGGGATTGCTGAGTCCTTGTGGCTCACATATACTACAACACCAGATGCAGGTTCAGCCAAGTTTGATGCAGGAGCTGGTTCAAGTTCTTCACCGGAAGCTCGATGAAGAGTTTGGCCGTATGCTTGTGACGTTTTCGACGATCAGTAGTGGTTTCTACTAGGATTCGATCCTGACCTGTGGCTTTATGTTGTTTTGGTATCTTTCTTTTGGATCTTCACCTGTAGTCGGGTTGTGATGTTTTGAATGATGTATTGCTCATGTATTGTATTGTGTGAAGTGGTGAGTGTAAGCCAACTATCTCCTTTTGCAATTTAATCCCTCTTTTACATGAGTCGTGCAAAGATACCAAACTTGAGATCATTCTAGGATGGGCTTATATCTTTAAGTCGTGCCGCGACACGTAGGAGATATAGTCCCATCCTGGGCATTACAGCCACTACCCGGATCCTTCGCCTCAGGCACGCCAAGCTCACCGTGGGCGCAGTTGGAGCAGACTTTCTCCGCCGCCGAATCGCCCCCTTGCAGGAGAGGAAGAGGGCCGCCTGGGAGTTCGAGAACGCGGTAGATATCATGAGGCTGCGCCCGGGCCTTAATTATAACTTCACCGTCCTGGAGCTCAACGTGATGCTCCAGGCGTTGTTCAAGTATGACTCCGCCCACCCCGAGTGGTTCTCGTTGCCGGCGGGCGTAGTTCCGGTGTGCAACAACTCGTCGCTCAGCGCCATCCGTGCAGTGATGCCGCTGTGCGATTCCCACGGGATCGACCCCACTTGGCAAGAGCCTTCCGACGAAGCTGTGCAGGCGTTCTTCGACAACTTGGTGGAACAGCCAGTCAAGTCCGATGAGAAGAAAGGCCTCACCCGCGACACCACCGACCAGGAGATGGCATACATTGCCACCAGACTGGAAGAGGCAGCGGCAGCCGCGGCCGCGGGCGAGTTTGGGTACACAGTGGAGGAGGCGGAGGCAGCGGAGGCGACAAGCCTTGCCGAGCAGGAAGAGCTTCGCAAAGCGGGGAAGCTTGCCGGGCAAATCGCCGGGACAAGCGAGCCCACCGAGCAGGGCGTCGAGTCGAGCGGGCCCGCCGAGCAGGGTGCCGGATCAAGTGAGCCTGCCGAGGACTCGAGCGGCTCACTGGATATCGGCTCCTCCTCCTCGTCCTTGGGCAGCTCGCCACCACCAGCAAGTCCTCCAGCTCCACCAAGAAGACGCCTCCGCAAGGCCGCAGACGTGACGGGGCGGCAGATGGGCCAACAGCCGCAGCGCCGCGCGACACGCGTCACCGCGGCAAGCAAGGCCGCCACGGGAGCTCCTCGCGCTTCTGCAGCGGCTGGAGGGGGATCTTCCCGGACTGGCGCCTCTGCACCTACCGCCCATCGTGCCTCGGCGGCAACCGGAGCGGGGTCTTCTCAGACCACCGCCCCTGCTCCCGCCAAGCGGCCAAGGGAGCCTACTCCCCCGCCTCCTCGTGCCGGGACGCACAAGCCAGACTTCGATTTCTCTGCGCTCAGCTCCAACGAAGAGGAAGGAGAGTAAGTCGTCGCAATTCTTATTTATCTTTGATTTTTTGTTGCTTTGTCTTGCATCTCTTTCGCCTAACTCTGAACCTGTCCTTTTCAGAACTCTGGCCCTGAGGGCAGCGAAGAGGGCCAAGGTCCCGGTGATCGTCATCGAGGACGAGCCCGCCGCAACAGCAGGGGGTGCGCCCGAGACAAGCTTGCCGGACCCGGCGTCTGGCCTTTAGAACAGCCCCCAGTGCAGCCCCCAGCGTAAGTTTTTTGTCCACTTTCCGCTGTCAGGCGCGCATGGGTACTCTATCTTTGCTGACGCTTGCTTGTTGATTCATGCAGGAGCAGAGCAGCAGCATTAGGAGCGCCAGGAGACCGCCCCTGACGTGCCGCACGCCTCGATCACACCGCCAAGGGGGAGCCCCCCGGCAAGGGAGAACACCCCGGCAAGGGTGAGCACTCCGCCAAGAGCGAGCTCTCCGGTGAGGGATGGCGCTAGCGGCCCTCCGCCGGCGGGAGCTACCACCACGCCGCCGAGGGAGAGCTCTCCGGCCAGGAACCTCACCGAGGAGCCGGCCCGCGCAGGTAATCCCTTGGACTTTTCTTCTTTGAATTCTCCTTTTTGGATATTTGCTTGACTGTTTGTCTTTTCTTTTCCCGTCAGACCCGTCCGCGGCAGACCCAATGGAGACGGAGGCCGCTGTTGAAGATGCCGCCGTTGCCGAAGAAACGGTTGGCGCGGACGAGCCTGCCGGCGCAGAGGCCGCCAAGGCTGCCGCCGCGGCAGCTGGCGAAGAGGCTGGCGATCACACTGACGGCACTGAGGCCGCAGGAGCGCCAGGCGCTACGCCGACCGCCGAGCCCTCCGCCGCCGCCGCAGCTCCCAGCTCCGACGAGCCCGAGCCAAGCGCCTACCTGAAGGCCGGCGACGACGTCTTCATCCAGCTCCCATGGGCGCCATGTCCAGGGCGCCAGTTGAGGGAGAGGTCTTTGGCGGGGAGGTCCTTGCCTCCGCCGGACTGAAACTCGTCGATGCGCCGAGCAGCAGCAGCGTACCCGAGGAGGAGCGGCTGCTGCGGAAGCTTCTGTCCCTTTACCGTGCCCGACAGGCCAAGCTGGATTCCCGTGAGGCTCTGGCCGCCAAGGCGGGAGTTGACTTGGAGAAGCGTGCAGAAGAGCTTCGGGCCGTCAACCAAGCGGCTCTCCGGTCCTTGGCGGAGGAGCGGGAGCAGCTTGCCGAGGCGCAGCAGGCCTTCATCCTGGAGAAGGCCGAGGTGGAGGAGCAGCAGCGGCTTGCCGCTGAGCAGTTGTCCACGCTGGAGGGTGAGTTGACGCAGCGGAAGGTCAACCTCGATGGTCACGAGGAGGAACTTGCCGCGCGTGAACGATCTCTTGGCGGAGCTCTACATGAAGCAAGGGATGCTGCTACAGCTGCCGAGACCGCCAAAAGGGAGTTGGAGACGAGGGTGGCTCAACAGGAGGCCAACCTCAAGACGAGCGGCGAGGAGGTTGCCGCACTCAAGCTTGAGAGGGAGAAGGACGCCCACAGCCATTCTGAACTGCAGGTCCGCCTCTCCGAGAAGGGCAAGGAGCTCGCCGTCGCCAAGGAATCCATCGCCGATCTGGAGCTGAAGCTGTCCACTCTTACCACGACGCTGGACGGCGCCAGGGAGCGGGAGATGGCTCTGAAGGAGGAGCTTAGGGCCGAGAAGGCGCTGCTGGAGAGCGCCGCCGTTCCCCAAAACATCTTCAAGGAAACCGTGGAGCATTGGACAGAAGGTCTTGTCAATGCTCCCACGGATATCGACAAGGAGCTGGCGGAGCTGGGGGCGGAGCACCTCGGGTACTCCACCGACGAGGGTCTCCACCACAGCGCCAAGCTAACTTTGTTCTTCAGGGGGGTGGCGACGGCCCTCCAGCAACTCCAGGAGAAGATCCCGAAGCAGCTGGCGGATGAGTCGCGCAGGCTCTGCGCGGGGCCTTGCAGAAGGTGTTGGTGAAGGTGGCCTTCCGCAATCCAGGCCTCAACCTCACCAACGTCCTCAGGACTTTGCCGCCCGACGCCGACCAGGAGGCGCTCAAGGCCCTTGTCGCACCCATCGTGGACAATGTGGGCGGGATCAAGAGAGTCGAGGGCGACCGCGCGGACTAGTCTTGTCGAATTTCTTCTTTTCCTTGTCGCTGTTAACCATGTTATGAAACAGTCTATTAGAGCCGCGACAAGTTGTTTTGTAATATAACTTTATTTTGGGTAGTTAATGCAACGTTATTTCCTTTACTTGACTTCCTTGCTTTGTATGTTTTTACCCAACGCTTTTAGAGAACTTGCCGGCGTAGGAACCTTTGCCGCGAGCGCTGAGTGCGGAACTTCAGCAGCCTGCTGGCGGTGCCGTTGCCGACAAGAAACCTTGTCGCAACTAGTTGCAGCACACTTAAGTTGTTGAGCGGGCTCGGAAACAAAGTAAGGGCGCGACACTAGTCGCAGCACACTTAAGTTGTTGAGCGAACATGAAACAAAGTAAAGGGCGCAACTAGCTACGAGTTGGTTCCTTCGCGTACAGGTTTTCCATACAATGTGCGGTCGTTCAAGGAAGATAACTCAAAAATTTAAAAATTTGATTGCTCAAACTTTGGCAACTTATCTTTTGTGTTGTCTGCTTCCCGTCAAGGCGAGACTTTCTTGAACGGCACTTGGTCCATACCACTATCTTCTCCTCCCCCCGGCAAACTTGTGCGCGAGAGAACCTTCTCTTCCTTGAGAAAAAAGAAAGAAGGGAAAACACAGATATGGGCCCTTGCGGCTCGTTATTGCTTACCGGGGGTAGGTGCTGCACAGGGTGTCAGTTGATTCATGCAAAAAATAGAAAGCATGAAATGACAGGACGTGCGGGGCACATAAACTTTACTAATGCACGGGGTCTGCGCCCGGCTTTGTACAAAGGATTACATGCAACAGCGGCAAGACTTGTACAAAAGGTGGTTGCCGGAGCGGATCACGGCAACCGCGCCTTATGGGTAAAACTTACGAAGATGCTCGATGTTCCAGGAGTTGCTCACCGGCAAGCCATCTTCGGTCTCAAGGCGGACAGCGCTGGGCCTAGTGACTTGTTTCACCCGATAAGGGCCTTCCCACTTCGGTGTCAACTTGTTGGAATTCTTGGCGAACTGAACGCGCCGAAGAACAAGGTCGCCTTCCTCAAGACTTCTGGCGTTAACTTTGCGGCTATGGTAGCAGCGCAACGCTTGCTGATAGCGAGCAGCTCGCACAGCGGCCTGAAGACGGTCTTCCTCAAGGAGCGGCGCGTCATCTTGTCGCAGCTGCTCTTGCTCGAGTTCATCATAAGCGAGCACTCGAGGCGACCCGTATACGAGTTCCGTGGGGAGAACTACCTCTGCTCCATAGACTAGAGCAAAGGGTGTCTGTCCAGTGGCTCGATTTGGCGTCGTCCTGATCGACCAAAGAACCATTGGGAGCTCCTCGATCCAGTTTCTTCCACACTTGTGCAGCCTGTCGAAAGTTCTGGTCTTGAGTCCGCGCAGCACTTCAGCGTTTGCCCTCTCCGCTTGACCGTTGCTTCTCGGGTGAGCAACAGAAGCGAAGCAGACCTTGGCGCCAAGATCTTGGACGTATTGCATGAAGGTGCGACTGGTGAATTGTGTGCCGTTGTCGGTGATGATCCTGTTAGGGATCCCGAAACGGCAAACAATCGACCTGAAGAACTTGACTGCTGACTGTGCGGTCACCTTTCTCACTGGTTCTACTTCCGGCCACTTTGTGAACTTGTCGATGGCGACGTACAAGAACTCAAAGCCCCCGACTGCGCGGGGAAAGGGGCCGAGGATGTCGAGCCCCCAGACCGAAAATGGCCAGGACAAAAGGGATCGTCTGGAGAGCTTGAGCTGGCTGGTGTATCTGCTTGGAATGGAACTGGCACGCTTCACACTTGGTTACTTGTGCAGTTGCATCTTGGAGGGCCGTCGGCCAAAAGAAACCTTGCCGGAATGCTTTGCCGACAAGTGCTCTTGCGCCAACGTGGTGACCACATATGCCTTCATGTATCTCTGCCAACAGCTTCTGTCCATCTTCCCGGGGAATACACTTATATTTCACACCGTTGAGTCTTCTTCTGCACAGTGTGTTGTCAACAAACTGGTACATACTTGACTGCCGGGCTACTTTTTCCGCTTCTTCTTGCTCTTCGGGAAGTTCTCCTGTTTGGAGAAAACGGACGATCTGCTGCGCCCATGCTGGAGCTTGTGGCTCGACAACAAGGAATAAAGGCACATCTGCTGCTGTGGGAACATCCGCTTCTACGGCGAGAACTTGTGTCTCAGCTGGAGCTTGATGTTCCCCGGCAAGCTTGCCGGAGCAAACCTTGTCCGGAGCGTCTGCTTCAACTGTACAAACCCTAGGGCTTGCAGGAGCAGACCGCTCCTCAGCATTTTCGGTGTTGATCTTGGGGACTTTCTTGGCGGCGGCTTCGGGAAGCTCTACCGGAAAATAGTCACCGGAAACCAACTTCCTCTTCTTGGTCTGTCCAGTTGATGGTGTTACGGATGGCTGAGTCATCTTGAGCACATAGATCCCTGGTTCCACAGGTAACTTAAGTGCGGCGCACTTTGACAGGCCATCTGCGATGTCGTTCTGAGCTCTTGGAACATGCTCCATCTGTAGGCCGTCAAAGTGTTCTTCAAGCTTTCTTACTTCGTCGACGTAAGCTTCCATCAACGGACTCTGGTAATTCTTGTTCACTTGGCGGACGACAAGCTGCGAGTCACCCCTTACAGTCAGCTTCTTGATCCCAAGGTCTGCTGCGATCCTGAGACCGGCAAGCAAACCCTCATACTCTGCAGTATTGTTTGTCGCTTGCTCCTTGGGAAAGTGCATCTGGACCACGTACTTGAGGTGATCCCCGGTGGGCGCGACAAGCAGCATGCCGGCACCGGCGCCTTGCAGCGAGAAGGCACCAGCAAAGTACATTATCCATTCTTTGCTTGCTTCCTTGACGGGGATGCTCATCTCTGGAATCTCTTCGTCTGGCGTTGGCATCCATTCTGCTATGAATTCTGCCAATGCTCTGCTTTGGATAGTTGAAGTGCTTTCAAACTTGAGGCCGAAGCTTGACAGTTCTAGCACCCACTCGACAATCCTGCCTGTCGCTTCTGGATTTTGCAATATCCTCTTCAGCGGAAAGCGAGTGACCACCGTTATCTCATGTGCCTGGAAGTAATGGCGCAGCTTTCTCGAGGCCATGAGAAGGCCGAAAAGCAACTTTTGCACCCCAGAGTACCTTGACCTAGCCCCCTGCAAGAGGGAACAGAGAAAATAAACTGGCGCCGCACCATCTTCTTCTGTATCTCCTCTTGCATCTGCGCAGATCCATCCTTGTCAGGACCAGAGCTTGCCGGAGAAGCCCCTTGCTTGTCGCTGGACGTGCTTGCCGCGGCTGCTGGCTCATCGTCTGACTCCCTCTCCACTACTAACGCAACACTAACCACTTGATTGGTTGCCGCTAGATATAGCAACAACTTCTC
Organism: Secale cereale; assembly: GCA_902687465.1. Taxonomy (NCBI): domain Eukaryota; kingdom Viridiplantae; phylum Streptophyta; class Magnoliopsida; order Poales; family Poaceae; genus Secale; species Secale cereale. The sequence continues at coordinate 708,386,003 of LR738711.1, forward strand.
TTGTGGTTTATGTGCGACAAGTATGGGAGTGGAGGACGGGTACCTCTTCAAGTCTTGCAGCGCTGCCCCTGCTTCCGGGGTCCATTTCATTGGACCTGCCTTTTTCAAAATTTTGAAAAACGGCAGGGCGCGTTCTGCAGACTTAGAGATAAACCTGCTGAGAGCAGCCACGCAGCCAGCAAGTCTTCGTACATCCTTGACGCTCTTCGGTGCTTCGATTTGCTCGATGGCCTTGATCTTGTCGGGATAGGCTTCAATCCCCCTCTGAGACACGAAGAACTCGAGAAGCTTGCCGGAGGGGACTCCAAACACGCACTTCTCGGGGTTGAGCTTGAGTTGGATCTTGTGCAGATTCGCAAAAGTTTCATCTAAATCTTGGATCAGAGTATCCCTGTTCTTGCTCTTGACCACTATATCATCCATGTAAGCTTCCACATTTCTGTGTATCTGTGGCTCAAAAGCAGTATGGACTACTCTTGCAAACGTTGAACCAGCATTCTTCAATCCGAAAGGCATGCGTATGAAGCAATAAGTGCCACATGGAGTAATGAATGCGGTCTTCTCCTCATCTTCTTCAGCCATAAAGATCTGGTGGTATCCTGAATATGCATCAAGAAATGAAAGCAAAGCACATCCGGCGGTGGAGTCAACAATCTGGTCAATGCGCGGCAAGGGAAATGGATCTTTGGGACAAGCTTTATTCACATCGGTGAAGTCTATACAAAGCCTCCACTTCCCATTCGCTTTACGCACGACAACAGGATTGGCCAACCACGTGGGATGGAGCACACCTCTGACAAGGCCTGCCGCTTCCAGCTTCTTGATTTCTTCGGCTATGAACTCTTGGCGCTCTACTGCTTGTTTCTTGACTTTTTGCTTGACGGGCCGCGCGTGAGGACAAACGGCAAGCTTGTGCTCAATCACTTTCCTGGGAACACCAGGGAATGCAGACGGTTGCCATGCAAACACATCGATGTTCGCCCGCAGGAAAGCAACGAGCGCGCTTTCCTATTTAGGATCAAGCGTGACACTGATGGTGAAAGTACCACCAATGCCATCCTCCTTGGCGGACACCTTCTTGGTTGTTGGCGGAGCTGCCATCGCCTTCTTACACTTGCCGGTGGAGCTCGATGGTGCGTCCTCGACGGCAGCGCAGCACTCTGAAGAGGTGCGTTTGCCGGAGTAGGCCCCAGAGCTCTTGCCGTACTTGGTCTTGTTCTTCCCTCCGGGAGCTTCAGCGGTAAGTGTCTCGCTATCTGCTGCGGCTGCTGCATCCCGGTAAATCTTGTCGGCATAGATAAGGGCATCCTTCTTGTTGCCAGGGACAGAGATGATGCTTATCAGGCCTGGCATCTTGAGCATGTTGTAGGCGTAGTGAGAGGATGCCATGAACTTGGCGAGCGCTGGACGGCCAAGTATTCCATTGTATGGCAATGGAATATCGGTAACGTCGAAAGTGATCCTCTCAGTCCTGAAGTTCAGCTCTCCGCCAAATGTCACTGGCAGCGTGATCTTCCCCTTCGGCTTGCTCCTTCCCGGGTTGATCCCTTGGAATGTGCCGGTTTCTTCGAGCTCGCTGTCGGGGATCTGGAGTTTCTGGATCATAGTGGAGGAGATCTAATTCAAGCCGGCCCCGCCGTCAACTAACATCTTGGTGACCTTGAGGTTGCGGATGGTTGGTGAAACCAACATCGGCAAGCACCCGACCGTAGTTGTGCGATCAGGGTGGTCCTCAATATCGAAGATGATAGGCGTGCTGGACCACTTCAGAAGTTTGCGTGACTCGACGGGTGGTTCTGCCGCATTGACTTCACACACCCATTGCTTGAGTTGGCGGTGTGAAGTATGCAGAGAAGCACCACCGTCAACGCACTAAACTTCTGTAGCTTTTTGAAACTGCTGCTCGCTGTTCTCTCCATCATCCATGTCTTCGTCTTCGTCTTCGTCTTCATCCTTGTCGCGGCCGCGGGGAGGTCCGTCTCCTTGCCGCTGCTTGGCCTTGCCGCGGCGTCCTCCCCAGCCGTTGAATGGCCGCTTCTTGCCAGACCCTCCATCACCTCCCTGGGCCTTCTCCTTGTCGCGTCGCTCATACTCAGCCTTTTGCTGCTCAACAAGGTACTCGACTTTCTTACAATTTTGGAGATCGTGGCCCTTGGTGCGGTGGATCTTGCAGTATTATTTGTCGGAGCCGTCCTGCTTGTCGGCGGCTGCCACAGTCTGGCAGTTGGTGCACGCGGCAGTCTCCTTGCCGGAGCTACCAGCTTGGGCTTTCTTGGCGCCAGCCTCCTTGTCGGACTGCTCAACGACGAGCACTTCCTTGTTCTTCTTCTTCCTGTTGCCCCGCCGTCGGCTTTTCTTTGCCGGGGCGGCATCCTCGCTGTCGGATCCCCCTGCTCCTGTATCCTCTCCGGGGAGTTTCCTCCCCTCCTCAGCGCGTGCGCACTTGTCGGCCAGGGCGTACAGCTCGCTGACGTCCCTGATCTTGCACATCGCCATCTCCTCCCTCATCCGGCGATTACGCACGTTCTGATGGAACGCGCTAATAACCGCGGCAGGGTGGACGTCCGGGATGTTGTGCTGGACACGGCTGAACCTCTGGATATACTTACGCAGGGGCTCTCCTTCCTTCTGGGCGAGTATGTGAAGGTCACTCTCCTGGCCATGGGGCTTGTGGCCACCTGTGAAGGCGCCGACAAACTAATGGCACATGTCTGCCCAAGAAGAAATAGAGTTCTCCGGCAAGTGCATGAGCCAAGATCTGACGTTTGGCTTGAGCACCAGCGGGAAGTAATTGGCGAGTATCTTCTCGTCTCGTCCCCCGACAGCCTGCACCGCGATGGTGTAGATGCTGAGGAACTCCGACGGATGTGTCTTGCCGTCGTACTTCTCTGATACGTCGGGCTTGAAGTTCTTCATGCTGGGCCACTGGACTTGCCGCAGCTCACGAGTGAACGCAGGGCAACCTGCCACGTACGACAGGTCGCCTGGTCCCCCTGGCGCTTGCATGTCAACAGCGGGCCCAGCGCGCTGGTCAGATTGACGCCGCGCTTCTCTCCGACGCTCGATGCGGGTTCGAGCGTCCTCTTGTCATCGATCTGGAAGGACTTGGCGCTGATCGCGACGAGCCCGCGGATCTGACGACGCGGTGGAGTCGTTGTCGACGTTGATCCGGCGGGTCGGCGATCTTGGCCTTCGTGGCGGGGAGTGCACGGTGGTTGCACCCCCGGCGGTCTTGTCGCCATCGGCCCGCGCCTGGCTGACTTGCCGCGGCCGCGACGCGCTCGGCTACTGCGGGGTGTCGCCATTGGCGAAGGCGATGAGACTTTGGATGGTAGCCCTCCAGTCGTCAGCCTTGTCTGCCGCTGGAGGGAAGTCGAGGAGCAGTTGAGCTCGCGCCAGAGCTTCTGCTGGAGTGGCGGGTAGCGGTGGCGAGCGGTGCGAGGAGCGAGATATGTTCGGACTTCTAACGGCATTAGAAGGAGCAGCATCTCGTCCCAGCGGCCGTGCCTTGCTCGTGCCGGCGTGTTGATGCACATGCTGGCCTTGAGCGTCCTAGGATCCGCCAGCTTGACCTTGGCCCAGCAAGCGTATGGTACCTTGTGTACCGTGACGCTGCGGGTCCCGCGCCTCCTGAGATGGGCGCGGTGCGTTCACGGACGCCGAGGTTTTGGAGTGCGCCCGGTCGTCGTGGGAGCCGGCTGCGCCGCCGGTAAGCAGCGCAGCTTTGTCCTTGGACTTGGCGGCACCATGGGTTCCCTCGTCGACGTCCATACTTCCGCCGGCGTCTACTCCACCAGCCGTTAGCTTCGGCGGTGGTGGGATCGAAGCGGACGGGCCTGCTGCCTCCGAAGCCTTCTTCTTCGGCGGCATGCTGATGGAGCTGATGAAGTTGGTGAAGATCTAGCTCGCGTGAACGCCAGATCAGGTTCACACAACCTCGACGCTGCCCCTACCTGGCGCGCCAAAGATGTCGGGGAAACTGATCGCCCACGAACACCTATGGGACCGGGGCCCCTTCTCGGTACGGCAGGGGGCGGAGGATGCACAAAGAGCGGATCGAGGTGAGCACGCGAGCAGTTTACCCAGGTTCGGGCCGCACGGATGCGAAAACCCTACTCCTGCTTTGGTTTGTTATTGAGTTCTTGGCTCGGGAGCGAGGAGAGCAACAGTACACTCTAACCGCTAACAAGACCGAGCGTGGAGAATGACCCCACTACGTTGCGCATGGGCCTCCTTTTATAGGTCAAAGGGGTCACCGACAGGTGGCAACACAGATGGGGGTAAAAATGTAAAAAGAGTGGTAGTTGGAACAGTGTTTGTATAGTGCTCTATACCTAACCATGACGGTAGGGGACAAGGGCATTGAATGCCCGTCGCCGTCGCCCAAACAGTGCAAAAAGTGGCCGTCAGGGGCGCCACCGTTCGCCACGACGGTAGCCTCGTCATCGCAGCTTGCCACCGTGTTCCCCTGGCTGCACAGCCTTCCGCCACGTGCGTCTGGGAGGGTCCCAGGGCGACACGTGGGTGGATGAGCTGGAGCGTGGGTACTGAGTGGAAGCTTGCCGCGGCAAGTTCCTTGCCGTGGTGGCTAGCTTGTCGCTACCGGGAGCTTGTCGCTCACCGGTCCTTGCCGGGACGCGTGGCGCGTCGCGGCAAGTTCTCTTGAGGTGCCTTGGTCGGCCTTCCCGGCAAGCTCCTCTTGCCAGGGTCTTGTGCCTTGAGAGGTTTTTGTGCCTTGAGTGGCCATCCCGTCAATCTCCACTTGCCGGGGTCATGTTTCCTTGACTTGGATACTTTGTTCTTGAATGGCTCCAAGGGAACCACGGAAGATCTTGGCAGTCGCCTGGCTAGCCCTGCCGCGGGACGCTGCAACTGCCCGTGCAGAAGTTCGGGATACTAAGGTACTCCTATTTTAGTACACCGATAGAAACATTGAGATACCTGATTTTTAAATTCTAATAAATACAAAACTCGCCTGAAATTCATGGAACTTGGCATGCTATCATGGAGCGGCATCAACATGTCGTGGTAAAATTCTTGTCCTATTTGGGGCAGGTTTGGGTAGAAGCTTCTCACAAACCAGAGCTTCTCACAACAAGCGTGATGGTTTCGGTAGGGAACGTGCCACCTTGGGGGACGAAACAATATCCGTTGCCTCTTATTGCTTTCAAAAAATTTCTAGTGTCAACATAGAACAACATGAGTGTTGCGTCTAATTTTGGAATTTTTTGGGGTTCGTTTAACATTTTTATACATTAACTGGGTTTTCTAGGCATTTTATGCGCATAATTCAAATTTGAACTACACGCACTTGCTCCAGTGCATATAAGCGGGTTGAAAAATAAAATATGTGTCCTTCGGTGCATGCTTAGGTCACATGCAAGAAATGTGAATGAATTTCAAACACCAGGGCACCGTTGATTGCCGGCAAAACTTTGAGATACTTTGTTTTTAAATTCTAGTAAATCCAAAACTCGTCTCCAATGCAGGATTTGTGCAGCTCTTGATCGCAAAAAACACCCGTATGCAAACCGACAACTTCCCCAGGAAGCCAAGAGAAAATGCGCCGAGCAGGATTTGTACAACTCTTGATCGCAAACATTTTAGGTAGAACACCCGTATGCAAAGTGAGAGCTAAGGTCTTCCCCCTTAAGTGGAGGGAAAATTCGCAGCGCAAGATTTGTGCATCCCTTCAACACAAACAGTTGTTTTGGATGAGCCGTGTGCAACCATGTACAAACAATTTGTCAATCCTTGTAACACTGCGATTTGTCAAAATATGTAGCTAAAAGTCACTAGCACTATATAATTTTTGCAACTAAAATTCAGTAATTAAGCATAGATTTCATTCATAGATTAAGCAGTCGTTCTTAATTTATACAAATAGTTCAACTCGACAGCTGAACCGACCAAACTTTTCCCCAATTGTTGCCAACCTCATACTGAAATAGCTAGTTCAACTATATATACTAACTAATTTTAAGTACGTTGTATAGTCCACCACATCTATAGTCAGATGAATTGAACAAAATTGCCCCTAAATACTACTAATATGGAGGGACTTTGTGCTACTTTCGGCAGTCGATCTCCTCTACCAAGCGCGCTCAGTAAGAGACGGAGGAGAGGAGGAGTCTACCGACGAGCTGGACAACTGCAATACGGTGCCTGCCGCTACTGCATGTTCAGCGACGCTCGCCAGCTCGAATGCCCACTGCCGCTTCAGATGACCCCTCTCCAAGCGGCTTTACTGCTCGTAGATCTCCTGATTCCTCGCCTCTGCGTCGGCGTGTGCTGCGGTAAGGCTCTTTGCATGCTCGACGAGGCGCTCCTCCTCCTCCCGCAAGAACTCAATGTAGCGCGCAAGGTCACTGACGCATGTGCGCGCCTCCACCTCCGCCTCCCTCCTTTGGGCGGCCGTGGCGGAGCGGGTGATGATCCCGATGGTCGACGATAGGCTGGCGGCCACGGCGGCTCACGATGAGGTGGCGGCCACGACGACCACCTCCCTCTTTCAGGCGGTGGTGGCGGAGCGGTTGACGGCCGGCTGTGGGGTGGCGGCCACGATGGCCACCTCCCACCTTCGGGCCACGGCAGCGGAGCGGGTGATGGCCCTGGCTTTCGACGGTGGTGTGGCGGAAACGGCAGCCGGTAATAGCTGCCGACGGGCGGCGGCGGCGGAGCGTGTGGTGGGTGTTCCGCGCACACCCAACAGGGACGCCACGCGCACTACACTACGCCAGGGACTGCGCCGCCGCCGCGGTATAGCCTCCCAGCTGGATCTGTCCTCTGATGACGGCGAAGTGGCTGAGCGACGACAACGAACCAATGCCATTGGCAATTGTGGGAGAAGCAGACAAGATAAGCTACATGGAGGGAGGGGAAAATGCGATGCATGACTCGCCGGCCGTGAGGGTTTATATAGCAGGCCGGTAAGCATTGGGATTTTGGAGGATTTCGGGGGATTTCACTAAGTAGTGCGGGAAGCTTGCGTGGGAACCTGCGAGGTTGCGCGGGAACGGGCTCACCAACGATTCATTGACGCCACCGTTTGGCCCAAAAAACGCCCCCGCGTGCTGCACTTGCGTTATAAGCCATCCGCGGCAGCGGGGTGACAAGACGTGCAAGAGGAGGACGAAAGGACACATACACATTCGGTAAATACATAAAAAAACATTTGCGATTTAATTACCTACTATACCCCCGTCCTGGTTTATAAGTAGGATTTAACTAATAAAATATGAATGCACATCGCTCGCACAGTTCGTCTTATTTGCCTCGTATCACTGTGCCGGCCTTTGCTCGCGTCCCTCGGCAAGCTCTGCTCACCGTTAGGCGCCGTGGCGCGCTCTGCTCATGTCCGTCGACACGCTTGGCTTGTGGAAAGCATTTCCTTGCATGTTCAACTTCTATATGCATGCGGTTGAGGCGACCACGCAGCGCTCTGCTCGCGTCCCTCCGTGCGCGCTCTGCCAGCGGCTGGGCGTGCGCACGATCACGTCGGGGGCCCCATATGCATGTGGTTGCACCGCGCGCGTTGCCACGCGATGCAGTTATGTGTGGCACGATGGAGTCACGCGCTGCAAATTATAACTACCATCAGGGCCTGCTGATATTCCTGGTCGTCCGGCTTCCCCTTTAATTCCTGCGGCCATTGTAACCTTAGTCTCTTCAACCTTTCTATCACGCCCCACAACACAACAAGCACACCCACGACGACACATAGAGAGGGGATGTCTAGCGGTGCTCCAATGGAGTTCCGCGAGCATAAAGTGGAGACCCACGTGAGGGAGACGGATCTCTCGGTGGTGTACACCATCGACCCGGTCATGGTGGACGACTACATCAACAGCGTTGAGCAGTTGCTTGCTGGAGACAAGTACAAGGTGGTCGGCATCGACCTAAAGTACATCGCCGGTCGTCCCAACATAGATCAGAAGGTTGCCGTCGCCCAGTTGTGCATGCGCCATCATGTCCTCATCTACCACTATTGCATGGCCACAGAGCCTTGCCACCGTTTCAACAGGTTTGTCAATAGCATCGATTACAAGTTCGCCACAGTGGAAACCACCGACAATGTAAAAGCGCTCTGGGTTACAGGCTTGGCCCGCCAGAACCTTGTCGAAATCCATGAGCACTACAGGGTCTAGGGCAGCACGAAGAAGGACTCCCTGGTTGAACTCACCTCGGCCACCATCAACCCCTACTACGAAAAGAGGAAGCGGGATGCCAAGAGAACAAGTCCCGTATCCTGGCACACAACTTGTATGCGGCAAATGGATGAACCTCACCTCAGGTTCGCAACCAAGAGCGTGTACACATGCTACGAGATGCATAGGCGGATCGTTGACATGAGCAAGTGCCTTGTTACCCAAATCGACGAGCCCGGATCAAGCCACAAGCAGAGCAAGCGTCCCAAGAAGTAGATGATGATCAGATGATCGTTTATGCTAGTTGATCATGCATGTAATATATATTTTACTTTATTAGTGTGTGGAAATGTCATGTGTGTAGTAGCCACCTATGTAATTGTGCATGTAATAGTTTACTTTGGTGTGTGCAAATGCCATGGTTGTATAGTAGCCACCTATGTAAGTGGATGTTTAATTTGGTTATGCAACCATGTCCTTAAAAGTGTATATATATATATATATATATATATATATATATATATATATATATATATATATATATATATATATATATATATGTTGTTTTGTATGCATGCAATCCCATCGCACAACACAGACGTCTTATTAGCAGCAACCATCTGTGTTATTATCGGTCTTAGCACACATTTTTGATTATAGACTTGTTTGCCGCGTATCACACACATCTTCTTATATTGATCCGTTTCCGTTCTCTTGTCTCAACACAAACAGTTCATCCGAGTGAACCGCATGCCGTATATCGCACACACCTTGATCTGCCTAATCGTTTCTTTTGTGTTGCCTAATCACAAACAGTTCATCCGACTGAACCCTATGCTGTACATCACACACACCTTCATCTGGCAGCCCGTTTCTTCTATTCCTCCTCATCGCAAACAGTCAATTGAACCATGTTTGATGCATCCTCCATCGCAAACGTGTTGCACCTTTTTTGATGGGTTTTTACACCCCCGTTTGCGATTATGGCATAGCACACAGTTTCGTCAAATGGTCTCTGATCGTAGTGTCGTGTTAGCAGCATCCTGCAGTAGTGTATCTTAACATACTTTGTTATACTTGACATGCCCGAGGACTACAACATGTCAATTATCCTTGGTAGACCCTTTTTGGACACTGCATGGGTTGTTATTGATTGCAACAAAAGCAAGGTCACTTTTCATGTCAATCATAAAGAGCATACAATTCATTTTCTGAAGAAGAAATTGCAAGTAAATGGTATTAATGTTATTGGAAGAACTCGGACATTAACCATTGGAGGTTTTGAACTACCTATACCTACAGCTAAAAAGAAATATGAAATACTTATTGTTGGGGATATGCACATCCTCATTGAGGTAACTTGGTGTTTTACGAAAATTCTTCGGGTTCATGTTAATTTAATGTGGCTGTTAATAAGACCTGATCATCCTTATTAATGGATCATTTTTTAGAAGCATGTGTTCGATGAATTTAGTAGACATAACTTTCTGTACCCACTATTTATCCTTGGTTATTTTTAGTTAAATACAATAAAATGCCATGAAAATCCTGTTTTCTGAATTATCCGTGCAATAAAGAAGTGCCCAAAAAATAAAAGTTCTCCAAATGATCTGAAATTTCAACACGATTTTTTCTAAATATTTCAGAATTTCTGGTACAAATAACATCAATCGGGGGGTGGCCTGGTGGCCACAGTCCACCAGGGCGCGCCTGGTGGGTGGTGGGCCCCACATGGGTCCCCTTACTTATCTCTTAAGCCCATGTCATCTCCTACCTCCAGGAAAAAAATCGCCATAGCTCTCTCTCTCTCTCTCTCTCTCTCTCTCTCTCGTGTTCTTGCTCTCAAAACCGCGGATTTCGATCTCTTTGCTCGAAGATCCATTTCTGATACTCTTTTGGGGGATTGTTGCTTGGTATGTGACTCCTCCATTGCTGCAATTAGTTTTAGTTTTTGTGGTTTATACTTATAATAATTAGCTACTCTTGGTTCTGCTGTAGATGAGCTAGCATGTTGAATTCTTGAAGTTCTAAGTAGTTTGAATGCTTGATATAGGCCCTAGGCACCCATATGAGTAGTTGCTATCAATCTTGCGAAGTTTTGTTAACTTTATTTTTGTGACCCAAAAATTTCAGAAATTGCTCGCGAATAAAATCACTTATTTAGGAGTTCGTCAAGGAGGAGGTCCTTGGAGGCATCATCAAGTGGAAGCTCGATTCAACAATCTTATGTTGAACCTAGTGAAAGCTTGACGCGGGAAGCCAACACCAAATTGTGCCTATGGCCTTCTAATGAGTTTATGGTTGGTGCAGGTATCAAGGAAGAATTTGAGAAATATGTTCTTAACACTGAGCTTGCTCCCTTCATCAAAGATAAGTGCATCCAACACCTCAACCTAATACAAACATTTACTAAGAAATTCAAATTTTATCCTCGTGAGTTTAGAGTTTCATTTAGCGTTTATAATAATGCCTTTAACATGCCTATAGAAGACTTCTGTGTTGCATATAAAATTCCATATTGGGGTTTGCTGGACGAACCACCAAGATTTGAGTATGAGTCATTTTTAACTAGTCTCTATTATGGTGAGGATAGAGGAGTGACTCCAGCTAGAATAAAACGTATTCATTTTCCATCAATTCATTACTTTGCACTCTTTAATGGAAAATGCATCATGGGCAAGCAAGATTGTAGTACATTATGTGCCCCGGATTTGAGCCTCATACACACTGCTCTGACAGGAATTAAATTTTATAATCTTGGAGCGATCGTTGCACGAAGATTGCAACACAATGCTACTAGTGGTCACTTTTATGGTGGGATTTATGCTTCCCGTGTAGCTAAAAGGCTGGTTGTGTCACCTTGGCCTAACGATCCCATTCTACCTACCCAGTACCTAGACTTTGAGGCTATGAAGCGCCATAAGTCCCTTAAGGGCACAACCACTAATTATACTTACAACTTGAGGTTCAACAAGGAACTCATTGTACCGGTTGTTTTGTTGGCGCCTGCTCTCTTTGACCATTACAACAAAGGAAGATATTATGTTCTTGAGAGTGAGGCCTGTGAGTACAATGCGACGATTGAGGCTGCTCGTCGGGCTGCAGAGGCCACGCCGAGAGCATCTGTGAGCTACCACTCTGCTTATTATCCATGCCACGGGTGTTGATTACCAAGCTAGGCCAAAAGCCTAAGCTTGGGGGAGTACATATTCCTCATCGACATTACATTGACGTTCACACACTCTATTCCATCAGTCAGTGTTCACACTTTTTCATTGTATTATCCATGCTAGTTTTATTTTCTCGCTTTCTTCTTGTGTGTTTGAAAAACTTTGAGAAAATCCGAAAATATTTCTTGCTTCCTTTTGTTTTTCTTTCTAGTTTAATTTAGTTGTAGCATTAAAAGAAAGCCCCAAAATATTTCTCTTTTCTTATTTTGCATGATGGGAGCTTTCCGGTGTAAATAGTTTTTTCTCGTTTTTTGTGTTTCTCCCGTTAATTTGATTTCTTCAACAAAAACCAAAAACTCAAAAAAATATTGCAGTGTGTTTCCCTGATTTTTTATTTTGTTTAGTTAGTGTGAGGAGATCACGATGAAAATGTTGAGTGGTTTTCATAAGCAATGGTTGTTGATCTAACAAAGATCCCATATTACCTTATCTTCTCCTTTGAATAAATGCTTGCACTTCCAGCTTAGTCCATGACAATCTTGCAATATTATTAATCTCACATCGTTCGGTGGTGCAAGTGAAAGGCAATAATGACGATATATGTTGAAGTGACCGTGGTAAGGAAAAGCAGGTAAAAAATCAACTTGTTTTTGTTTTTGTAAATATGTTTAACTCAGTACCCATGATTCAGCTTTTCATGATGAAACATGTTTGCGTTGACCATTAGAGATTATAGTTGTTCATGACATTTTTAAGTAGCTAGGATGGATAATGATTTATCTTGGGTGTCAACATGAATTAAAATAATTGTGATGTAGTATGATGATATGGTATCCTCCTCCGAATGTTTCGAGTGGCTTGACTTGTCACATGTTCACGCATATAGTTGAATCAAAACCAACATATCCTCCATGATATTTATGTTCAAGGTGTCTATATCCTACTTATGCTAGTGCTCAATGGTAATTGTTCTCAATGCATGATTATGACCGATTTCGCTCTATAGCTAGCCGCTTCTCAATCTAATTGCTAGCGTTCACCTGTACTAAGAGGGAATACTGCTTGTGCATCAAAATCCTAAACCAAAGTTGTTCCAAATAAGTCCACTATATCTACATATATGCGATATTACTCCGTCGTCCTAAGTAAATTTGCATGTGCCACCTCTAAAATATTCAAAATGAACATCTATTTGGTGTAACCATACCGCTCATGGGGCGACAAGGTGTGGTCAGTATCTTCCATGCTAAGCGGGTTATTCTCATGATGAGTGTTCATTCACTCGTCCATGCACGAGAGGGGCCGGTAATAGGGATTCCCAGTCCCAAAATCAAAAATAACAAATAATTAAACAAAACTCCCCCAGGATTTTGTTGGTATGGATAACACCCATGGATTCTGCTAGCCGTGGAGTGTGTTTGTTTGTGGAGGGGGTAGTAAACCTTTACTTTTACTGCTTAGGAACCTCCGCTAATTTGTTTAGCAGGGAAGATATTGAAAACTGTTGGTCGTAACGTTGACAAGAAAGGTATACCTCCCAAAATTATATTTATCACTGATTTAAAGTTTGAGCTCTGGCACCTCAGAAAATCACTTCTTCGCTCTGTGAAGGGACTATATATTTACTTTTTTATGTTGAGCCAGCATCTTCTAAAATAAGCACCAGACCTGAGAGCACTATTGTCATTCTTATGCATTGAGTATAGTTAATGTTGGGTGTTAGCATGACTGGATCTCATCTACCATGAATTACTATGTCTAGTCGCTGCTTGAACTTTGGAGGTGCTCTGCATTTATGTTTAGCGGTCTCAGAAAGGGCCAGCGAGATACCATTATTTTCCTATTGTATCACGATTGTTTTGACAAAGTGTTGGCATTTGAGATATTTTATTATTGCTCGCTAATTGATTATGCCATTGATATGAATGAATACAATTTCTAAGAGTTATCATCTGCATAGTTAGTTATGATCTTTGCTGAAAACTTGAGTATTATTTAAGCATATATATGTAAACAAGAACAAAAGAGTTCGTAAATGTTTTTATTTATCACTTTCAGTTTGTCAACTGAATTGCTTGAGGACAATCAATGGGTTAAGCTTGGGGGAGTTGATATTCTACTTTTCCTAACGCTTTTGCTCTTGTTTTGGACTTTAATTTGCACGATTTGAATGGAACTAACCCAGACTAACATTGTTTTCAGCAGAACTACCTTGGTGTTGTTTTCGGTGCAGAAATAAAAGTTCTCGGAATTGGACAAAACTTTTTGGAGATTTTTCTGGAATAAAAGAGAATTATTGGAGCCAGAACCACCTTGAAGGGGTGCCCCAGCTTGCCACGGCCCCCCAGGGCGCGACAACCCCCTAGGCGTGCCCTGGTGGGTGGTGGGGCCCTCGGGGCTCTGCTGACCCTAACTCCATCACTATAAATTCCTATATTCAGATAAAAATAGGAGAGAAAGTTTCATCGTGTTTTACAATACGGAGCCACCGCTACCTCCTGTTCTTCATCGGTAGGCTAGATCTGGAGTCCATTTGGGGCTCCAGAGAGGTGGATCTTCCATCTTCGTCATCATCAACCATCCTCTGTCACCAATTCCATGATGCTCACCGCCTAGAGTGAGTAATTCCTTCATAGGCTTGCGGGTCGGTGAGAGGTTGGATGAGATTCATCATGTAATCGAGTTAGTTTTGTTAGGGCTTGATCCCTAGTATCGACTATGTTTAGAGATTGATGTTGCTATGACTTTGCCATGCTTAATGCTTCTCACTAGGGACCGAGTGCCATGATTTCAGATCTGAACCGTTTATGTTATCACCATTATATCTATGTTCTTGATCTGATCTTGCAAGTTATATGCACCTACTACGTGTTAGGATCCGCATACCCCAAGGTGACAATAATTGGGATTCTTTCCGGTGATTACCGTAGTATGAGGAGTTCATGTATTCACTATGTGTTAATGCTTTGATACAGTTATCTATTAAAAGGAGGCCTTAATATCCCTTAGTTTTCTTATGGACCCCGCTGCCACATGAGTGTAGGACAAAACATGTCATGCAAGTTTTTTTCCATAAGCACGTATGACTATTTCGATAAGTTATTTGTCGCCCTAGGTTATAAATGTTATATGATGAATCTTATCCAACGATATCACCAATCCAGTTCCTACGTGTTTTTCCACATATTGATCTTGCTAAGTTACTACTATTGCGGCACTACTGTTACAATTGCTACAAAACTGCTGCTACTAGTGTTACCGTCACTAGTGCTATCAAAACTATCATACTACTATGCTACTAATCGCTCGGCTACAGATATATTAATCTCCAGGTGTGGTTGAATTGACAACTCAACTGCTAATACTTACAAATATTCTTTGGCTCTGCTTGTGTCGAATCTACAAATTTGGGTTGAAGACTCTACCCTCGAAAACTGTTGCGATCCCCTAGACTTGTGGGTTATCAAACCCTACATCCTGCTTTGATTGTATTGATTCATGTTGCACAGAGTACATGTATCTACCACGAGATTGTTCTAATGAATATGACGTCATCTATTGACTAGCATGTGATAACGCACAAGTGTAGGGGATCGCAACAGTTTTCGAGGGTAAAGTATTCAACCCAAATTTATTGATTCGACACAAGGGGAGCCAAAGAATACTCTTAAGTATTAGCAGCAGAGTTGTCAATTCAACCACACCTGGAAACTTAGTATCTGCAGCAAGGTAGTTTAGTAGCAAAGTTATATGGAGATAGCGGTAACAGCAATAAAAGTAACGATAGTGTTTTTGTAGTTTTCGTAATAGCAGCAGCGGAAAAGTAAATAAGCAACAAGCAATATATGAAAAGCTCATAGACATTGGATCGGTGATGGGGAATTATGTCGGATGCGATTCATCATTAAAAGTTATAACCTAGGGTGACACAGAACTAGCTTTAGTTCATCAATGTAATGTAGGGATGTATTCCGAATATAGTCATACATGCTTATGGAAAAGAACTTGCATGACATCTTTTGTCCTACCCTCCCGTGGCAGCGGGGTCCTAGTGGAAACTAAGGGATATTAAGGCCTCCTTTTAATAGAGTACGGGACCAAAGCATTAACACATAGTGAATACATGAACTCCTCAAACTACGGTCATCACCGGGAGTGGTCCCGATTATTGTCACTTCGGGGTTGCCGGATCATAACACAACATAGTAGGTGACTATAGACTTGCAAGATAGGATCAAGAACACACATATATTCATGAAAACATAATAGGTTCAGATCTGAAATCATGGCACTCGGGCCCTAGTAACAAGCATTAAGCATGGCAAAGTCATAGCAACATCAATCTTAGAACATAGTGGATACTAGGGATCAAACCCTAACAAAACTAACTTGATTACATGGTAAATCTCATCCAACCCATCACCGTCCAGCAAGCCTACGATGTGATTACTCACGCACGGCGGTGAGCATCATGGAATTGGTGATGGAGGAAGGTTGATGATGACGATGGCGACGATATCCACTCTCCGGAGCCCCGAACGGACTCCATATCAGCCCTCCCGAGAGAGATTAGGGCTTGGCTGTGGCTCCGTATCGTAAAACGCGATAATTCTTCCTCTCTGATTTTTTTCTCCCCGAAGGTGAATATATGGAATCCGGGGGTATGTCGGTGGAGCAACAGGGGGCCCACGAGGAAGGGGGGCGCGCCCAGGGGGAGGGGGTGTGGGCCCCCTGGTCTAGATCTTTCCGCAAATATTTTTATATTTTCCATAATAATTCTCAGTGGATTTTCAGGTCATTCCGATAACTTTTTATTTCTGCACAAAAACAACACCATGGCAATTCTGCTAAAAACACGTCAGTCCGGGTTAGTTCCATTTAAATCATGCAAGTTAGAGTCCAAACAGGGGCAAAAGTGTTTGGAAAAGTAGATACGTTGGAGACGTATCAACTCCCCCAAGCTTAAACCTTTCCTTGTCCTCAAGTAATTCAAATGATAAACTGAAAGTGATAAAGAAAAACTTTGACAAACTATGTTTGCTCTTGTTGTTGTAAATATGTAAAGCCAACATTCAATTTTCAGCAAGATCATGAACTAACCACATTCACAATAACTTTCAGGTCTCACGTCTACTCATATCAATGGCATAATCAACTAGCGAGCAATAATAATAAACTTCGGATGACAACACTTTCTTAAAAAAATCATGATATGATATAACCAGATGGTATCTCGCTAGCCCTTTCTGAGACCGCAAAACATAAATGCAGAGCACCTTTAAAGCTCAAGGGCTGACTAGACATTGTAATTCATGGTAAAAGAGATCCAATCATGATCATACTCAATGCAAATTAATAGTAATACATGCAAATGACAGAGGTGCTCTCCAACTGGTGCTCTTCCATAAGAGGAAGTTGACTCAGCATAAAAGTAAATAGATAGGCCCTTCGCAGAGGGAAGCAGGGATTTGTAGAGGTGCTCGAGCTCGATTTTTAAATAGAGATGAAAAACATTTTGAGCGGTATACTCTCATTGTCAACATAACAACCAAGAATCTCGATATCTTCCATGCTACACATGTCGGCGTCCTGGGAACCAGGGTACCCAGACTTGCCTGTCTGCGGGCCGCGACGCGCTCCTACCACAGCCTGGTACGGCCCAGCTGATCGACCAGCTACCCAAGACCCTCGCGAGGAGGCTAGACCTTGCGCGGAGAACGACATCAAGACCCCCTCAGGAGCGGCCTCAGCAAGGTTGCTCCGGAGGGGCAGAGAATCCAAGGCCAAGCCTGCCTCAGGAGGAGGCAGTGACGCACCGCGCGAGCGGGTGCTAGCGCCCGCCAATGGCGCAGTTGCCGTTTCGGTGCAAAGGAGACAGCGCAGGCGTAGGTTCCTGAGGAGCAGGACACAGGTTTCCCCTTCGATGCAACAAGACCGAAGACTGCAAGGACGACAGGGAGGATGTCACCACCGAGTCCACCACCGCGTCACCGCCTGATCCTTTTGCAGGCGAAGACCGCTTTTGTCAGGATAGGAACGTCCTTGTGTTCCCGCTAAAAAATGGCCGTTGTGGGATTCCTTCCCGCCTAAACATTTTGGGGGAAGTGGACCCTGGCCGCCTATATAAGTAGCTAGGATCCCCACTATGAAGGGACAATTAGGACCAGATCCATAAACTCTGCCCTCGCACATAGGAGAAAGAACTCTTGCCTCCTGACCCTCCTGAGCTCAGGAACCACTGTACTAGTCCATATTCAAGCCCTCCTTAGGCCAATCCACCAAAGCAGGAAGTAGGGTTTTACACCACAAGGTGGCCTGAACCTGGGTAAACTCTTGTGTGCATTACTTGTTGTTCGCTTGAATCTCTTCACTTGACAAGGGAGAGACGCTAGGTAGACGTGAGTGGGAGAGATCTTCGTTCACGCCCCTGTGTTCGAACTTCTTGTGTTTGCGGAGCCCGTAATCCGACATTTGGCGCGCCAGGTAGGGGCGTGTCAAGATCTCGCCTCTCCGACGACCTCGTCCCGTCCTCGTCGTCGACTTCGCTCCACAACCATGGTGGACACACATCGAGCACGCGCCGCCCGCCGCGTCGCGAACGTCGCTCATACGGCACCCGCGGGCAACGACGCGCCGCCCCGTCCCAACTCACCGGTCGCCAACATCGCCACCGACTCAGCCATCCACGAGCAGCAAGACTCGTCGCCGCCGTCAACCGTGCGACGTGATGGCCACACGACGACGCCGTCACCCTCGCTGGCCGCGGCAGCGTCCTCGCAGATCCGCCGCGGGCCGGTCTACCAGCAGCCTGCGCTATTGATGGCGCGGGAGCTCCTGTGCTACCGACCGGCGGACAGCCCCTACAGCGAGTGTCTCCACCGCATCACCAAGATCGCCAACGCCGCCGGGGAGGTAACTGTACCGACTCACTCCCCCCGACCCCCGTCGCCCATGGCCAGGAACGAGGGCCACGGTGTCCCAGCTCCACCTCCTCTCTACGGCGCCGGTCAGGAGGTCACGCGCGAGGCTCCGCGGCGCGAGCCGCCCCGCAGGGCCCCTGCGCCCGACGAAGAGAGATGCCAGGTGATCCCGCGTTCCCAGGCAGGAGCTCATGGGCCCCCTGCCCCGCAGCACCAAGACCGCGCGCCACAGGAGGTGGTGGCGTCGACACCTCAAGGACCAGCACCGCAGGCGCAGGG
The DNA here is from genome assembly GCA_902687465.1 of Secale cereale. NCBI lineage: Eukaryota > Viridiplantae > Streptophyta > Magnoliopsida > Poales > Poaceae > Secale > Secale cereale. The sequence continues at coordinate 708,404,519 of LR738711.1, forward strand.
GGAACCTGCAATCACGAGCGTGGCAGGATCTCGCGCCTTGGCTCCCGAGCTACGGCGCCTCATCTGGCCCGGCAAGTTCAGGTCGTATCTGCCTCCGCGCTACGACGGCACCACCGACCCCACGGAGTTCCTCCAGCTCTACGAGCTGAACATCGAGGCATCTAACGACACCAAGCAGGTCATGGCGAACTAGTTCACCATGGCTCTCAAGGATGGCGCGCGCTCCTGGCTCCTGAACCTCCCTGTGGGATCCATCTCCTCCTTGGGGGATCTTCGTGAATGTTTCGTCGCCAACTTCTAGGGTACCCGCGACCGAGCCCCAGACGGATGGGTGGTGTACTTCGGCGGCGCCTTCTCGCGCCTTGGCGCGGGGGCTGGCACCGTGTTAGTATCCCCCGCTCTGGACAAGTCGCGCTACGCTGTGCGGCTTTGCTTCTAGCAAGGCGAGAAGGTCTCCAACAACATCGCAGAGTACGAGGGCCTAATTGCTGGGCTTAAGGCCGCCGCTGCACTGGGGGTCAAGTGTCTCACCATCAGAGGTGATTCGCAACTCCTCATCAACTTGTCCAACAAGAAATACAAGCCCAAGGAGGAGTACATGGAGGCATATCTGGAGGAGGTGCATGAGATGGAACAGCGGTTTCCAAGGCTGGAGATGCAGCGCATACCAAGAGGCGCCAACAAGGAAGCGGATGAAATCGCCAAGCGAGCCTCCAGGCGGGAGCCTCAGAGGCCAGGCGTCTTAGAGGAGCGGCTGCTCAAACCGTTGGTAACACCGCCCGTTCCTGAGTCGGCGTCCCCTTAGCAGGGGCTACCTGCGGCGCCTGCGGACGAAGCCCCGTCCTATGGACCCGCCTCTGGAGCCCGCCCGCTACTCGCCGCGGAGCCCGAGGAGGGTAGCTGGGCCCAAGGGCTCAGGATGTACCTGCAACATGACACCCTGCCAGACAAGGAAGAAGACGCAGAGCGCGTGGTCCGACAGGCCTCGGCTTACTGCATCCAAGACGACAAACTCTACAGGAGGCGCCCCAACGACGTCTCACTAAAATGCATCTCGAGGAATCAGGGGCGCGAGCTGCTGGCCGACATCCACGGTGGGGACTGCGGTCATCACACGTTGTCCCGCACCCTCGTGGGCAAGGCCTTCCCCAGCGGCTTCTACTGACCCACATCACTCAACGACGCCACGGAGCTTGTGCGGGCTTGCGAGGCATGCCAGTTTCATACCAAGCAGATCCACCAGCCAGCGCAGGGCCTCCAGACGATCACGCTCTCCTGGCCCTTTGCGGTCTGGGGATTGGACATCCTGGGTCTGTTTTCCGGGCAGCGGGGGGCTATTGCTTCCTCTACGTCGCCATCGACAAATTCACCAAGTGGGCAGAGGTGGAGCCTGTTCACGTGGTTCCAGCCGGGTCGGCCGTCAAGTTCATCTAGGGCCCCGTGAGGCGATTCGGGGTCCCTAGCCGCATCATCATGGATAATTGTTCACAACTCACAAGCAATCTCTTCAGGTCATACTAGCACAAATGCATGTGCGTTGCAACGGAGAAAAAATTGATGTGTGTTCACCAAAAAGAAAGCTGCACGACGACATTCGTATGTTGCCACCTAGAGGTCGCAAAAAGGGCATGCTGAGATTTAGAAGAAAAGCATCATCAACTACACATTAGTCATAATGAAAGAAGCCTTAACACCGATAATAAGAAACACTTATTTTTTTCGTAACCCTGAAATCTACTCTCTCCCTTCGGATTTCTCAGGCCTATCTCACAAATCTCAGCAAATAGGGTAGATAGTGATTGAAGAGAATGGATATCACATGCTCAAAACCACACAATTAACACACTTGCATTTTTCATAAAATATTGGATTGGAAAGATAATTTTTCACCCGCAAAAAAAAAAAGATAATTGTTGCACGAATGTGCAACTACTATCCACTGTTCAGTTTTTCAGCTTGTTTGCAACAACTTCTTTTCGGGGCGCTAGTTCAGGACATGTCATAGTGAATTGATCTGGGTGAATAACACTAACTTTTGATTGACATGTTGGTCACATCCTCCTCGACCCCGACATAATGTATTGCTGGTAAACATTGGTAAATATGTATTGTCATTGAATTCTGATAAACTAACCTTTTGTACGTTAAACCTATATAAGAGAGCATAGAGCTAGAGAAGTAACCGAAATTAACCAATAAGGCCTTATATATAGCAGTTTCCTTGTCGGGCTTGCAAAATTAATCAGTAACATGAATCATGCTAAACTGCAGAATGCACTCTCATTTGTGAGATTTAACAGGTAATTCCATGAAGTGCCAATGTACGCATGGAGAGTACATATAAACCTTTAAAGGAGAAACACCCCTAAAAATTTAAAACATAATGATATACAAGAGAATTAATACCAAATACCTATAAATAGACGATGCCAAACATGGCACTGCTGCTAATTTGGAGGGTTAAATTATTAGTGTAACCTATGTTGTTGAGAATTTCATCAAACAAAGCACATACAGTATGCCTGCAATAGATAGATCAGCACCAATCCCAGCATAACAAAGAACACAAATTGTAATCTTGACCTCTAGTTGTGGATTGGTGCAGCACTTGGAGGTTTCCTGCCACAGCATTAGGGCATGCTATTGGTGCGAAGCAGCACAATGGAAGCAGAGGGGCTTAACCTCATTATTTCTCTAGCAGGTGGAGAACACGGCCACGTGAGGTGGCCATGGTGATACAGGCAGTCAGCAGCATTGATCTGACCAAGTGTTTTGTCCGTTCTTCCTAATCAAGGAACGATGTCACATGTTCTCTTCCTAATCCATCATCGACGGCACCTGTTCATACTGAGCGAGCGATGTTTGCCGCAGGTCATGTCGGCTCTTTGCTGAGACGGGCTTGGCCACACCTTCATGACCTCCTACCAGCGCTGAACAGCTACACCAGGAAAGGTGCCATGCCGAGGTGCCGCACAATTTTTGCGATCGACTCCCCCGTCCACCCCTTCAGTCCTCCTCCCCCGACCGCCTCCTCCTCGACATCTTCCCCAATCACAGCCTCTAGTAGCCCACGGATCCGTCTGACCGCGAGCTACCGCCCCACGGCACGTCCACTTATACGGCCCACCGACAATGCATGTCGTCGATGATAATGTGGGCGTCCGCCATGGCCAGAATACCACCAACGGCATTGACGCCAGGCCCCACGCCCTCAACCACACATGGAGGTAGCTTTTGCTGCTGCCTCAATCGACCCAATCCTCTTTATTAGGCCCCTGGATCGGCGGTAAATAGTAGCTGGAAATTACGTTGAGTCCGTGAAGGACACAAACATCATGATCGGCCGAGCAGTTGCCTTCCCAGCTTTGGAGCAAGGAGGAATGCGGTCTCTGGCACAACACCGAACAGCTGAGCAGATTGGGTGCAGGAGCGTCGAAAATGGTGATCTCGACGAGCTCTATCATCATCAGGTTTGTCAAGGACAGATCCAATACTAACTCAAGTACGCTGTACTTGGTCGCCGTGACCGGCCAGTAGAACTTGCCGTGGCACAGCGTGACCGTGAGACGGGACACATAACTGATTAGCCCAAACATTGCCTCACAAGGCCGCCACCAAGGAGCCGCCCAGATTGTACTCGTTCTTGGCCCCAGCGAGCGCAACAAAGACTATGCATCAGAAGATTCAGTAATCACACAAGATGAAGCAGTAGCAAAAGTCACGGTTTGCATCAGAAGTTCAGAACCCCTCGTGAATTCATCATGGCTGAAGTAGAGCAAGAAAGGCCTTGGACCCTCAACTGAACCGTGCACCTCTCAAAATTGCTTCCGCATCTCGACCAGCGCTACAATTTATTTATACCATCACGCCCCAGTACTCGACGTTTGCACTGCACCACTACCTGCACAGGCACCCCGTTCGCTCGTTACAAAACCGCAATCTACCGAGGAGCAAGTCGACTACCACATCCACATGGCCGGCCACGGAAGCTATACAAGTCAGAACACAGACGAGAAGTGCGACGACGACGATGACGACGAGCCCGACTCTGGAGGCGGCGGCGCCGACGGCTGGTGGAGCTTCTTGAAGTAGTCCCTCACGTCGAAGCCCTCGCCGTCGGCTGCGTTGTCCTCCGCTGGCAGCGGGATGTAGGGCGGGCGGGTCACATCCGCGAGCATGTCCCACGCCATCCCGGCGAAGAACGGGTGCACCCGGATCTCGTCAGTGCCGCCAGCGTACCCGAGCCGCCTCGCGGGATCCCGCTGCAGCAGCCACGAGATGAGGTTGGTCAGCTCCGGCATCCGGCGCTGGGTGTTGCCCGGGAACTCGACCTCCCTGTGTAGCATGTTCCGGAACATCTCCTTGCGGTTCTTGCCCTTGAACGGCGTGCGGTCGAACACCATCTTGTAGATGAGCACGCCCACGGGTCACTTCCCACCGTGCGTGGCGCTCGGCGTCGGGCTTTGTCAGACTCCGATGAGAACAACCACCATGAACGCACGTCTCGAGGCATCGCCTCCCATCGTGAGTTTATGTAGGCGTCAGGAAGGCTAATAGATGCCGGGCAGTCTCGTATTTTTCTGAGTTTCTTGCTGGGGTTTTTTTCTCGAGGAAAGGACGGGAGATGTGTCCTGCATGGAAGATATATAGGTTGCACCTTCGATGGATATCAAATTGGTTGTATAGGACATCCCCAAATTATTATTACCACCTCGTTTATAAAGAAATTTTATCCATACAAATCGCAAAAGCGTATTATGACATGAGAAGAAAGCGTATTGTGACGGTGAACCCAACAAACTCGTTCTGTGCTTTATTATTAGGTAAAGATTGTGCTAACCTTGGAACACAGATCTGCTATGCCTCGATGGCTCACCCCAGGAGCAACGGTCAGGCCGAACGCGCCAACGCGGAAGTCCTGCGTGGCCTCAAGACGCGCAACTTTAAGAAGAAGCTCGAGGCTTTTGGCAGGGGCTAGATCGACGAGCTCCAGTCCGTGCTGTGGTCAATCCGAACCACTGCCACCAAACCCATGGGAGAAACTCCTTTCTTTCTTATCTATGGGGCGGAGGCGGTCCTCCCTCATGAGGTCAAGCATCGCTCCCCGCTAGTCTTGGCTTTCAATGAGGAATTCCAGGACGCCGCCTGGTGGATGAACCTCGTGCTCGGCGAGGAGGGCCGCCGCTGAGCTGCCCTCAGGGCGGCGTGATATCAGCAGGCGCTGCGGCGGTACCACTGCCGCAGCGTCCGCGCGAGAACACTTGAAGTTGGTGACTTGGTCCTGAGGCGGGCCCTCTCCAGGGAGGGATTACACAAGCTCTCGCCCATGTGGGAGGGCCCGTTCAGAATTGCCAGTGGCTCTAGGCCTAGTGCTGTGCGCCTGGAGACGCGGGATGGGATACCTATCCGGAATTCCTGGAACATTGAACACCTCAGGAGGTTCTATCCGTAATCAAGGCTCCGTGCCCGTGAAGGTCTCCGCTCGTGACACTCTCACGTAATAATGAGTTGGGGCTGTACACGCCTCGGAGTCTCCTGTGCGTTGCCTACGGGCCCTCAGACGGGGCTCCCACCCACGTCCCAGTGGCAGTCCTTAGCTCCGCGCTGGGAAGAAGACGTAGTGTAGGGGTTGGACGCGACCTTTTTCCTTTTTGGCTTGGTGTTTGGCTGTTAGCCTTTTCTACTTCCTTGGCTATCAGCCCTTCCTCTACCCCGTGCTATGAAGTTCTCGTGTTTCTCGTGTTTCTTGCATTTGGTTGGAAGTCTTGCTGGGGATCTTTCTCGCCGGTTTGAAGTTCAACTTGTTAAGAAGGGGATGCACCAATCGCTCTCCTTCGCACGCCTCGCACGTGGGGGCTGGGGCACGGTCGGTCACCATCCTTCGTCTGCCATGGCCCCGTGACCTCGGGTGGCCAAGCCTGCTCAGGCTCTGTCGTTGGGCTTCTCAGTCCGCGCAATCTATCCTACCGAGCCGGCTTAGGCTTTGGTGCCTCAACCCACGCTCGGCGCTCTCAGCAGCTCTCAGCGGCTCACCCATGCTCGGGGGCTGCACGAGCTCTCTGGATTCGGCCCTCCTCACGACCCGATGGGGGCTCATGACGCCAATGAGTCAGGAGCACTTCGCCTCAAGACGTCGCAACGCATTAGCTAAGTAACCTCACCAAGACCAAAAACATGATAACAAGTTCTCGCTTCATACATATGTCACAGTCCATTACACGCCTTCTCGAGGCAACTTAAAGTTTTGACACAGGAAGGACATGAAGAAAAAAGGGGAAGAAGAAGAAGCAAAGGCCGCTCCCGTTCAGTCATAGTCTCCCAGTTCCTCCGGCTTCACCGAGCCACAGCGGCGCAGCGACCCCCTACCCTCGCCGAGCCGAGCTCGGCGGCGTGGTGGCTCGTTGTAGCCACCGCTGCTGGAGGAGCTGCTGCTGCCACAGAGGGGGGACCTGCGGCGCCCCCCAGGACCAAGATCATCTTCGGAGGAGGAGCTGCTCCTCCGGACACTGTCTCCGCCGTCCTCTTCATCATCAGCCTCAGGACATCACCCAAGGCGCCTCCCTTCCTCCGAGAAGACCCTGACGAACATCATGGAGGTGCCATCGTACCTGAAGTGGAGCGTACACCTCCCCTGCAGCCGGCGCGTGCGTGCAAATGATTGACAGCCGCGCTCCAGGAACACGTCGCCCAAGGGAGCCACATCGACCTCCACCCAGGATGCACCGCTGCAGCAACCGTTGGCCTGCAGCCAGACGCCGCCGGGGCCTCCGGTCGGTAGCACGTCGCCAAACGAGCGGGGAAGCCGGAGCCACGAGCCGCCAGGCTTCTCCGCCCACACCACGAACTCCGACGACACGTCGAAGGAGTGGAGCTGCGGGCGCGGGGGGCGCACGACCGCCATACGCCGCCCCGCGCCTCCTCTCCCACCACGGCGGCGACCACCTTCACCGATGGAAGATGCACCGCGCCTCTCACTGGAGACCGTGGTGAGACCTGGAAGGCCGCGCCCGCTCCCTCGAGGAGTCACTGCAGGCGCGGTGGCATGCTTACGGGGACGCTCGCGGCCCCTCTTCGACGGTGGCGAGGCCAAAACATTTGGGGCCTTCCCCTTCTCCGCGGCAGACGGCTTCCTCGGCGGCGCCATGGAGATCTAAGCAGGAAGGAAGGGAGGCGATAACTCCTCTGCAACGGAGACGACCCCTTTTCTCAAGCTAGACGGTTGCCGAGACTGCGTGGGGAGCGGAGTTGCCCACGTCCCATCCAACCGTCACGCGCCAGCCTGGCCCGCAGCCTTTTTGGGGCCCACAATGCTTAGTCCTCGGCTAAGGCTTCCCCTTGAAGCCAACTCCGCGTGCGCCTTGGGCCCGGGGGCTACTGTCGGAGTCCTGGGAACCAGGGTAACCAGACTTGCCTGTCTGCGGGCCGCGACGCGCTCTTACCACGGCCTGGTACGGCCCAGCTGATCCACCAGCTGCCCAAGACCCTCACGAGGGGGCTAGACCTCGCGAGGAGAATGACGTCAAGACCCCCTCAGGAGCGGCCACGGCAAGGTTGCTCGGAGGGGCGGAGAATCCAAGGCCAAGCCTGCCTCAGGAGGAGGCAGTGACGTAAGCAGTGACGCACCGCGCCAGCGGGTGCCAGCGCCCGCCAGCGGCGCAGTTGCCGTTTTGGTGCAAAGGAGACAACGCAGGCACAGGTTCCCCAGGAGCGGGACACAGGTTTCCCCTTAGGTGCAACAAGACCGAAGACCGAAAGGACGACAGGGAGGATGTCACCACCGAGCCCACCACCGCGTCACCGCCTGATCCTTTTGCAGGTGAAGACCGCTTTTGTCAGGATAGGAATGTCCTTGTATTCCCGCTAAAAATGGCCGTTGTGGGATTCCTTCCCACCTAAACATTTCGGGGGAAGAGGACCCTGGCTGCCTATATAAGTAGCTAGGATCCCCAGTATGAAGGGACAATTAGGATCAGATCGATAAACTCTGCCCTCGCACATAGGAGCAAGAACTCTTGCCTCCTGACCCTCCTGGGCTCTCCTCCTGAGCTCAGGAACCACTATACTAGTCCATATTCAAGCCCTCCTGAGGCCAATCCACCAAAGCAGGAAGTAGGGTTTTAGACCACAAGGTGGCCTGAACCTGGGTAAACTCTTGTGTGCTTTACTTGTTGTCCGCTTGAATCTCTTCACTGGACAAGGGCGAGACGCTAGGTAGACGTGAGTGGGAGAGATCTTCATTCAGGCCCATGTGTTCGAACTTCTTGGGTCTGCGGAGCCCGTAATCCGACAACACACATTATAGGCGGTTCCCAAACAAAACGGTAAAGTTAAACTTCCCCAACCACCAACAAGCACACTCCACGGCTAACCCGAAACAACGGGTACCGTCCAAACCAGCAACAACCCTGGGGGAGTTTTGTTTATTTATTATGATTTGAGCATGGGACTGGGCATCCCAGTTACCAGCCATTTTCTCATGAATGATGAGCGGAGTCAACTCATCGTGAGAATAACCCATCTAGCATGGAAGATATTGACAACCCTAGTTGATACATGAGCTGTTCGAGCATACAAAACATAATTTCATTTTGAAGGTTTAGAGTTTGGCACATACAAATTTACTTGGAACGGCAGGTAAATACCACATATGGGAAGGTATGGTGGACTCATGTGGAATAACCTTGGGGTTTATGGAAGTGGATGCACAAGCAGTATTCCCTCTTAGTACAGATGAAGGCTAGAAAGAGACTGGGAAGCGACTAGCTAGAGAGCGACAACAGTCATGAACATGCATTAAAATTAATCAACAGTGAATGCAAGCATGAGTAGGATATAAATCACCATGAACATAAATATCGTGGAGGCTATGCTGATTTTGTTTCAACTACATGCGCGAACATGTGCCAAGTCAGACCACTTGAATCGTTTAAAGGAGGATACCACCCCATCATACCACATCACAACCATTTTAATATCATGTTGGCACGCAAGATAGACCATTATAAACTCTCAGCTAATTAAGCATGGCATAAGCAACTATGATCTCTAATTGTCATTACAAGCATGTTTCATTCATAACAAGCTAAATCAGGAACGATGAACTATCTTATTTACAAAAACAAGAGAGGTCGAGTTCATACCAGCTTTTCTCATCTCAATCAATTCATCATATATCATCCTTATTGCCTTTCACTCGCGCGACCGAACGATGTGGATAATAATAATAGTGCACATGCATTGGACTAAGCTGGAATTTGCGAGCATTTTAATACAAGAGATAAGACAAGGTAATATGGCTCAAGGTCAAATCAACAATAAAGCATATGAGAGCCACTAAGCATTTTCAGCCATGGTCTTCTACTCTTGACCCCCAAAGAAAAGAAAAGGAACTATTTACACGAGAAAGCTCCCAACAAGCAAAAGAAGAACGATAAATCTGTTTGGGTTTTCTTTTAATTACTACTACTACGAGCATAGAAAGTAAACTAGCTAAAACTACAACTTAATTTTAGTTTTTTGTTTTTCTTAAGGTTTTTCTAACACACAAGAAAAAGACTAAGAAAAATAATTGAAACTAGCATGGATGGTACAATGAAAGAGTGTAAGCACCGACAACTAGAATAAGTGTGTGAACATGAATGTATTGTCGGTGAGAAACACGTACTCCCCCAAGCTTAAGTTTTTGGCCTAAGTTGGTCTATGGCCACGGATCAAAGCTACTCTCTCAAGTGTACTGAGAAGTGTCCTCTGGGTGCCACTGGTTGGCAAGCATCATCCGGAAGCCACCCATAAACAGACTGACGGTAAGGATCGAGTGGTGGCTCCGGCTCAGGCTCTGAAGCTCGTGCCTGGCTCTGGTACTTGTAGAAGGCATATGATGAAATGAGGTATATGCGTAAAAATAGATCAAACAGAGATGGTTAGGCAAGGTAACAATCTCACAATATTTTTCATCAAACCTCAATTTATAATTAGGCAAATTCTCCTTGTCCTTAACAATAAAATCATGTGCTATCATTCTCTTATAATCTAGATAAATAGGGGCAAGCAATTTTTGTACCTTCTCATGATGCCTAATAGCTATTCTAAAATGTTCAGCAAGGCGAGAAGCAAAGATGCCTCCAAAGACGGGACCTTTTGTGCGGTTAAGACTTAATCGTTTAGCAACGACGGCACCCAAGCTAAAAGTTGTGTCTCGAAACACATGGCGCAAAATGACAATATCAGGGGCGCTAAGATTCCCACTATTCCCACGACCAATTAAAATCTACTAGCAAATAAAGCAAGGTAGCGCAAAACAGGAAAATGTATACTAGTAATTCTTGCCCCTGAAACTTGCCTAGTTTCCCCTACAGCTATCATGTCAATAAACCCTTCAACATCTTCACAATGTGGTTCATCAATACTACCAGCAAAGGGTATCTTGCATACTTCATAGAATTCAAAGAATGGCATCTCCTTAACCTCATCATATAAACGAAACTCCACTGTAGGTGGTGATTTCTTAGCATGAAAATGAAAGTTTTGCGTGAAAATATTAGTGGGTAAGAGATAATGTTCACGCTGGTCATGGAGGAAGTCGGTGAGGCCTGCATTGTTCGCCAAATAATAAAAGTCTTCATAGATTCCGGCGGTTTTCATGAACTCATTACAAGGCCATTCACACGGCCGAACTTCCGCAATGCGTGGAAGATTATATTTGGGCTTATTATTTTCTTCTTTCTTCTTTTCCTCTGAGCTTTTATTGGAGGAGCCTCTCAACAATCTCTTCATCATTTTCCTCCTGTGAAAATTTCTAAAATTTTTAGTAACTCAAAATAAAAGTAAACCAAACTCAACAAGATTGATAGCAACAACTCCTACAACTGTCTAGAGACTATATCATGCATTAGAACTACTTGGGACCAAAGAAATTTGACATGCAAGCTCAAGAACAAGGTCACCACAGCAGCAAAAATTTGCAATAAATAAAGCACTAGAACAAAAACTAACTGGACCAATGGAGGAGTCACATACCAAGGAACAATCTCCCCAAATAGTTTTGTGAATGGAGCTTTGAGCAAGGAGATCGAAAATGGCAGTAAGATGAGCTAGAACTTGTGCTTGAGCTGGATAGTGATTTTTTTGAGAGGAAGAAGAAGTGTGTGGGTGCAGGAATAAGTGGAGGGGGGCCACGTGGGGCCCACGAGGCAGGGGGCACGCCCTGTGAGGATGGGCGCACCCTAGACACTCGTGGCCAGGTGCTGGCTCCCCTCGTTGTTTTTTCTGTGGCATATATTCACAAATATTCTAGAAAAAAATATATTTCATTTTCAGGGCATTTGTAGAAATTTTATTTTCGGGGTATTTTTTTATTGCACGGATAAGTCCGGAAATAGACAGAAAATAGTATTTTTGCTTTATTTAATCTAATTAACAGAAAGTAAAAGGAGGATACATAAGGTTGTGCTATCTAGATTCGCCCATCTCATGCTCATCATAAGGAATCCATTAACAAGGTTGATGAGGTCTTGTTAATAAACTCTTTCCGAATAACATGAAACCGGAGAATTTTCGAACAACACTAGGTTACCTCAATGGGGATATGTATGTCCCCAACAATAAGAATGTCATATGTCTTCTTGACAGTAGGAAGAGGAAATTTGAAACCTCCAATAGTAATAGTTGAATTGTTTCCAATAGAATTGATATTGTGGTCCTGAGGTTGTTTCCTCGGAAAGTGTACCGTATGCTCATTACCATTGACATGAAAAGTGACATTGCCTTTGTTGCAATCAATAACAGCCCCTGCAGTATTCAAAAAGGGTCTACTAAGGATAATAGACATACTATCGTCCTCGGGAATATCAAGGATAACAAAGTCTGTTAGAATAGTAACATTTGCAACCACAACAGGCACATCCTCACAAATACCGACATGTATAGCAGTTGATTTATCAGCCATTTGGAAAGATATTTCAGTAGGTGTCAACTTACTCAAGTCAAGTCTACGATATAGAGAGAGGGGTAACACTAACACCGGCTCCAAGATCACATAAAGCAGTTTCAACATAGTTTCCTTTAATGGAGCAAGGTATAGTAGGTACTCCTGGATCTCCTAATTTCTTAGGTATTCCACCCTTAAAAGTGTAATTGGCAAGCATGGTGGAAATTTCTACTTCAGGTATCTTTCTTTTATTGGTAATAATATCTTGGATATACTTAGCATAAGGATTTGTTTTAAGCATATCAGTCAAATGCATACGCAAAAAGATAGGTCTAATCATTTCAGCAAAACGCTCAAAATCCTCATCATCCTTTTTCTTGGATGGTTTAGGAGAAAAGGCATGGGTTTCTGAACCCATGGTTCTCTTTCCTTACCGTGCTTCCTAGGAACAAAGTCTCTCTTATCATAACATTGATTCTTTGATTGTGGGTTATCAAGATCAATAGCAGGTTCAATCTCTACATCATTATCATTTCTAGGTTGAGCATCATCATGAACATCATCATTAACATTATCACTAGGTTCATGTTCATTACCAGATTGTGTCTCAGCATCAGAAACAGAGATATCATTGGGATTCTCAGGTGTGTCAGCTACAGGTTCACTAGAAGCATGCAAGGTCCTATCATTTTTCTGTTTCTTCTTCTTAGAAGAACTAGGTGCATCTAAATTAACTCTCATAGAATCTTGCTCAATTTTCTTAGGGTGGCCCTTAGGATACAAAGGTTCCTGAGTCACTTTACCACCTCTAGTTGCAACTCTAACAGCAAAGTCATTATTCTTACTATTTAATTTATTGAGCAAATCATTATGAGCCTTAAGTACTTGTTATACTTGAGTGGTAACCATAGAAGCATGTTTAATAATGAGTTTCAATTCACCTTTAACTCTAGACATATAATCACTCAAGCGTTCAATCATATAAGCATTTTGTTGCAATTGTCTACCAACATAAGCATTGAAGTTTTCTTACTTCACAATAAAATTATCAAACTCATCTAAGCATTGGCTAGCAGACTTATAACGAGGAATATCACCTTCATCAAATCTATAAAGAGAATTTACCTTTACTAACTGTGTCGGGTTATCAAGACCATGTATTTCTTCAATAGGTGGTAAATTCTTAACATCTTCAGCTTTAATACCTTTTTCTTTCATAGATTTCTTTGCCTCTTGCATATCTTCAGGACTGAGAAATAGAACACCTCTTTTCTTCGGAGTTGGCTTAGGGACTGGTTCAGGAAGTGTCCAATTATTTTCATTGGCCAACATATTATTCAATAGTAATTCAGCTTGATCAACTGTTCTTTCCTTGAAAACACAACCAGCACAACTATCCAGGTGGTCTCTGGAAGCATCGGTTAGTCCATTATAAAAGACATCAAGTATTTCATTCCTCTGAAGAGGATAATCAGGCAAATCATTAAGTAGTTGGAGAAGCCTCCCCCAAGCTTGTGGGAGACTCTCTTCTTCAATTTGCACAAAATTATATATTTCCCGTAAGGCAGCTTGTTTCTTATGAGCGGGAAAATATTTAGCAGAGAAGTAATACATCATATCCTGGGGACTACGCATTCAAGCAGGATCAAGAGAATTAAACCATGTCTTAGCATCACCCTTTAACGAGAAAGGAAATAACTTGGGTAGGAAGAGGTAAAGTGGTGAGGTTGCAGCAGCGGCTAAGCAATATATATGGTGGCTAACTTACGCGTACAAGAATAAGATGAGCATCTACGCAAACGGTCGCAACTAGAAATGATCTCTAAAGATCCTGAACTACCTACGAGTCAAACATAACCCCACCGTGTTCTCTTCTCAAAGTGAAAAGAGACAGTCACGGTTACTCATGCGGTGGTGTGTTTTACTTCGGATCCTCTATCAAGTTTTCTACAACCGGACATTAACAAATTCCAATCTGCCACATAACCGCGGGCACGGCTTTCGAAAGATCATAACCCTGCAGGGGTGTCCCAACTTAGCCCATCACAAGCTCTCATGATAAGCTGAAGTGATAAATATAATATCATCACCCCTTATCTTAGGGAAATCCGATCAGGCTCGGCATCCCGGTGCACAAGACATTTCGAGAATGGTAAAACAAGTCCAGCAAGACCTCCCGGCGTGTCGACACCCTGATAGTAGCCGCGCGTATCTCGTCTCAGGCCATGACCGGATGGGACATCCTACGGGAGCCAATCCTCGAGTTTCCCCGTGGTGGCCCCGCAGTCCGCCCGTTTGGGACCAACACCATCAGCACTGGCCCCCCTGCTATGTAGAAAGAATATCCGGGGACGCGGCCCCCTATGCAAATTTAATTAATTAATTAAGTTGCTATTATGAGGCAAATTAAAACCAATGTTGGGCCTTGATGGAGGAATTTTATTCAAAGACGAAGTGTCAAGGGGTCCCCATATACCCAACCGTGTAAGGAACGCAAAATCAAGGAACATAATGCCGGTTTATCGGCGCCTAAGGTGGCATGAGTGGAACAAAACACCGAGCAAAAGGCCAAGCCTTCCACCCATGCCCAGTATATAGGTGTGTTAATAATTATAATAGATATTGTGCTATTCCAACAACAAGTTCCCACCCGGAATGATCTTCATCTGGGGCTGAGCAAGCGGGTAACATAGCCAAACAATGGTTTTGCTAGGAAGGTTCCAAAGGTTAGAGGATTCATGGCAACAAGGAGAGGGGCTGACAATAAAGATGGGTAGCGCGACATACAACGATAGCATCGAGACACTAAGCATGGCAATGATAGTAAAGGTATCCAAGGTATGGTCATCTTGCCTGAGATCCCGCAAGGAAGACGAACGGATCCATGAAGAATATGAAGAAGAAGCCTTGAAGAAGAACCACGGGTAGACGAACGAATCCTCACGAACGCAACGGAACAAGCACTAACGAGAAGAAGCAAGCAACACGGTAAACACACCACACGAGACATGACAATATGCTCAACCAAGTATGATGCAAGACAGTTCTACATAGGATGCACTACAAGTCCATACAGGAAGCAAAACATGGCAAGGTAGGAATCACAGGAGAACAACACAAGTCTATATATGATGCAATACATGGCAAGGTATGATGCATGACAGGTCTATACAGGAAGCAATACATGGCAAGGTAGGAAGCACAGAAAAACAACACAAGTCTATATGATGCAATACATGGCAAGGTATGATGCATGACAAGTCTATACAGGAAGCAATACATGGCAATGTATGATGCATGACAAGTCTATACAGGAAGCAATACATGGCAAGGTAGGAAGCACAGAAAAACAACACAAGAACATGACAATATGCTCAAGCAAGTTTGATGCAAGACAAGTATATATAAGATGCAAAACATGGCAAGGCAGGAAGCACTCAAAACAACACAAGTCAACAAGTTTAAATGAGGCCGGAAACTACATATAATAAAACCGGTAAGTCCTCATATGCATAGTTTGGAATTAGTTCAGATCGGAGCAAACCTTAAGTTAAAGTTGTTAAACAGCAAGTTAACATGCACCACATCAATGACCATATAATGGTGCTTTTAAAACATCTAGACATGTGGCATGAGGACAAACACATCAATAGCAAAGATCAATTGAAATCAGCATCTCATAACAAGTTACAAAACCTAACAGCCGCATGCACATTTGCACCAGAGATAACCATGGCAATATGAACTCTAAAATACATGCTACAGCAACCAACATGTAATGCATCTCATGATGAACATTTTGACATATCATTTGCATCATTTGGATAAACATGCACCAAGTTATCACATCTCAAACATGGCATGAAAATAACAGGTAGCAGCAGTTTATAACAAGTAGCATTTTTGCAACAGAGATTAGAGCATCTAGATGAATTCAAACAAGCATGGCACAATGGAACAAAGTGTAGAGCATATCACCACGATCATTTTGAGATATTATTTGCTCAATTTGGATCACCACACAAAAAGTTATCACTATGCAAACATGCAACAAAAATGCCGACAGAATAAAAGACTTAGCAGTTTTTTAGAGGAAAACGAGCGACAGATAGCCATACAGCGCACATGGGCGAGGGATAGAAGGGGATCACCAGGTGGGCTCGGCCCATGGCAAAAGGAGGAGAAGGAGCTGGGCCGCGGGCTGGCAGGGAGGCACTGGGCCGAAGGAGGCCTAGAGGTGGGCCTGGAGCTGGGCCCGGCCGGTGGGATGCGGCCCAGGGGAGCAGCGGCTCGGCTGTCGTCGTTCCCAATCCGATCGCAGCGGCGGCGGGAGCACCTCGCTCTGGCGAGGGCCTAGGCGGCGGGGGAGGCCGGAGCAGGGCGTCGGCGAGTGGGGGAACGGCCGGATCCGGGCGGCCGGGGCCGGATCCTGCCGGATCTGGGTGTGTGGCGGCGCGGGAGCTTCGGGGCGGCGGCGCATCGGAGTTCGGTGGATGAGCAAGGCCAGGAACGGGCCTCGGGGGGCGCGGGGAACCTGCGGCAAGGACGGCCGCAGTGCTCGCCGGCGGCGGCCGGAGACGGAGGCGACGCGGGTCTCCCGCGGGAGTCGAACGAGCGGGCGCGCGGCGGCGGCGGTTGGGCTCCGCGGGCCTGGCACGGATCCGAGCGGGCTGCGGTGGAGGGAGGCGACGTGGCGGCAGCGGATTCGCTGAGGGCGCGGCGGCGGACATGTCCGGCCGTCGGCGGACGTGTCCGACAGCGCGGAGGGAGAGGGTTAGGGTTGGATCTGCGCGAAAAATGGAGGGGAGGCACATATTTATAGCTAGAGGGAGCTAGGAGTGTCCAAATGAGGAGCCGTTCGCGGCCACGCGATCGTGATCAAACGGCCAAGAGCATGGAGGGGTTAGAATGGGCTAGGTGGGCTGTGTAAAAGGGGTGCTGGGCCAAAAGGCAAAAGGCTTCCGACGGTTAACACGGTTAACCGTTGGGCTATCAAACGAACTCCGAACGCGACGAAACTTGACATGCAGTCTACCTATGATATAATAAGACCACACGCCAAGTTTCAACCCATTCCGAGAACATTTTCCGGCCACTTATAAAATAAATATTTGGAGGCGCCGCGGGCGCGTGTGAGTGTGTCTGGGCTCAGAACGGACAACGGAAAGGACGAGGGGACTCGGGCGGATGCAAGTTTTTAAAACATGATGATGCAACACACATGATGACATGGCAAGATGCAACACGCAAGCAGATGACATGGCACTGACAACGAATCACTGACTGACACCTGGCGCACCGGCCTCAGGGTGTCACATGAACCCCATCCGAGATGGTGTCTAGACTGGATCTGGTGGTTCTGGACTCTACAGCGGCTGGATGAATATTTCATCGACTCCCCTAGGGATTCTCGAATATTGGGGTATTTATAGAGCAAAGAGGCGATGCTGGACGCCACTGAGGTGGGCACAACCCACCTGGGCGCGCCAGGGGGGGCTGGCGCGCCCTGGTGGGTTGTGCCCCCTCGGGGCACCCCCAGGTGCAGCTCTAGCCCATCAGGTGTCTTTTGGCCCATAAAAATTCTCCAAAAAGTTTCGCGGCGTTTGGGCTCCGTTTGATATTGATTTCCTGCGATGTAAAAAACATGCAGAAAATAACAACTAGCACCCGGCACTATGTCAATAGGTTAGTACCAAAAATGATATAAAATGTTTGTAAAACATCCAAGAATGATAATATAACAGCATGGAACAATCAAAAATTATAGATACGTTGGAAACATATCAGCATCCCCAAGCTTAACTCCTGCTCGTCCTCGAGTAGGTAAGTGATAAAAACA
Organism: Secale cereale; assembly: GCA_902687465.1. Taxonomy (NCBI): domain Eukaryota; kingdom Viridiplantae; phylum Streptophyta; class Magnoliopsida; order Poales; family Poaceae; genus Secale; species Secale cereale. Next base: position 708,422,284 of record LR738711.1, read on the forward strand.
GAATTTTTTTGATGTGGAATGCTGCCTATCATGTCATATCATATTCTTTTCTTTATAGCATGGGCATTTGGACTTTCATATGGTTCAAAGAAATAATCTAGTTTTGACATAATAATTTAGATACTCAAGCATATCAACAAGCAACCATGTCTTTCAAAATATCAATGCTAAAATAAGCTATCCCTAGCCCATTATGCTCAACCATTGATCCATTCATGAAACATATTCGTATATTAGTTACACTCAATGCTCAAGTACGATCATAGTGTTTCCTAGTTGGTGCTTGTAAGAGAAGATGGAGACTCAAATTCAAAAATAAAATTTGCATAAGTAAAAGAAAGGCCCTTCGCAGAGGGTAGTAGGGATTTGTAGAGGTGCCAGAGCTCGAAGCTTAAATTGAGAGATAATTTTTTTGTGAGGTATACTTTTCCCACCAATGAGAACGACTTGAGGTTCCCAACACTTTCATGCTAGATATATCATAGGCGGTTCCCAAACAGAAAATAAAGTTTATTCCTTTTCCACCAAACTTTCACAAGCCATGGCTAGCCGAATCCACGGTTGCCTTCCATACCAACACTTTCCAAGGAATTTATTACTTGACAACATAAAGTAAATTTGTTTTTTTCATTTTGGGACTCGGCATCCCTAATACCTTTGCCTTACTCTCGTGCAATGACAAGTGAATAAACACTCATCGTGAGAATAACAAATCTAGCATGGAAAATATTGGCCACCCTTCACCGCCTCGCGAGCGGTACGAGCACACAAAAGGGAAATTTATTTTGAAAATTAGAGATGGCACATACAAGTTTGCTTAGAGCGGCAAGGAAATACCGCATATAGGTAGGTATGGTGGACTCATGTGGCAAAAACCGGGATAGAGTATTTTGGATGCACAAGTAGAGATCATACTTAGTGCAAAATGAAGGCTAGCAAAAGACTGGGAAGCGACCAACCATGAAACAAATAATCTCATAAGCGAACATTGAGCATAAATAACACCGAATAATGCACCACAAGTAGGATATAATTTCATTGCATAATTATTGACTTTCGTGCTTGCATAGGGAATCACAAACTGTAACACTAATATTCTTACTAAAGCATACTTAGTCATTCACATGACTCATATATCATATCATCATGTCTCAAAACTATTACATGGAATCAAGTTCATTTTGTCCAATGATCTTCATGAAAGTTTTTATTATATCCTTCTTGGATATCTATCACTTTGGGACTAATTTTCATGTGTTGCTTTTGATAAGCTCAAACAAATATAAATGAAGATCATGAGCATAATTTTTCTGCATTCTCACAAAATAATATAAGTGAAGCAAGAGAGAATTTCTTTAAAATTTACTAACTCTCAAATAAATTGAAGTGAAGAAAGAGAGTATTTCTTCAAAAATACTAAGCACACCATGCTCAAAAAGATATAAGTGAAGCAGTAGAGCAAATCGATAGCTCATAAAAATTTAAGTGAAGTATAGAGAGCTATTCTAACAAGTCACGGAATAATTTTGGCTCTCTCAAATAAGTGTGTACAGCAACGATTGATGATTGAAAAGGATAAACAAAACAAGCAAATACTCATATCATACAAGACGCTCCAAACAAAATACATATGATGTGATGAATAAAAATATAGTTTCGAGTGAAATACCGATAGTTGTTGGAAGAAAGCGGGGATGCCACTCGGGGGCATCCCCAAGCTTAGTTGGTTGCTCATTTTTGGATAATAGCTTGGGATGCCGGGGCATTCCCAAGCTTAGGCTCTTCTATCTTTCCTTCATCCATCGTAAGATAACCAAAAACTTGAAAACCTCAATCACACAAAACGCAACAAAACCTTTGTGAGATTCGTTAGTATAAGAAAGCAAATCACTACTATAAGTAATGTATCAAACCAATTCATATTTTGTTTTTGTATTATATCTACTGTATTCCAACTTTTCTATGGAAAAAACGCATCAAAGAAAATGATAGAGCCATCAAAATAAGCACACAACACAAAGAAAACAGAATCTGTCAAAAACAGAACAGTCTGTAGTAATCTGGAAGTTTTGGATACTTCTGGAACCCTAAAAATCTTGAAAAAATAGGGTCACATGGGAAATTTTTATATTAATCTTCTTCAAAAAGAATCAACTAAAAAGCATTTTCTGTTAAAAACGAGAATTTTTCTCGTGAGCGCAAAAGTTTTTGTTTTTTCAGCAAGATCAAATCTACTAATACCCAACGTGTTCCTAAGGCTTTGCTTGGCACAAACCTTTATTCAAACCACAAAAACACATCTCAACAGACATATTAAAGGTTTTTTATTGAAAACATCAAGGAAATCAAAAAGCAAAAAGAGACAAGTTGGGTTGCTTCCCAACAAGCGCTATCGTCTTACGCTCTTAGCTAGGCATAAGGTAAAGATCTATGTTTTGTCATCCTTGTCCAACTCTTCAATCAAGCACTTAGAATCCTTCAAAGATTTAGTATAAATACCTTCAATAGCAATACTTCTAGGAGTGAATTTAAAGATTTCATTCATGCAAAAAGGATCTCTTATCACTTCAACAAAATCCGGGTGAATACTAATTGTCCTAAGATCTCCTTTATTGCTATCACTAGAAGTTACACCCTTGTTCTTGTCGGCTCTTCTACTTTTTACGTGAGTTTTCTCGATAGTACTAGCGGAAAAAGCCGTGCTTAGATTACTAAAGATTTCTTCCAATTTATCAATCTGAGACGGGCTTTCTTCTATTCATTCATGGATTATAATAACTTTCTCTTTTAACAACTTAAAAATATTTCCCGCTTTTGACCCAATATTAGTGGAAAAATTATGCTTCTTTTTATCTATAATCTCCATATGATCTTTGGTGAGCATATTCTTTTCAATAGCATCTAATCTTTCCAAAACATGCTCAAGAGTTAAAGTTGTTTCATTGATCATAAGAGGGGGTGAGCCCACTAAATTTCCTGTGTCATTAAAAGCATCAAGAGAAGGACACATCAAGAAATTTGCACTGATAATCGTAACAAGGACAAATCTATAACAAGTGGTGATGCCAACATAAAAACAACGAAGAAGAACAATGGTAGATTTCTTACGGATAGATCTATTATGAGCATTGCAAATCCTATACCAAGCATCCTTTAAATTTTCTCCTCCCCTTTGTTTAAAGTTGAGAACCTCGTTCTCGGGAGTACAAGCAATAGAAGAAGTACTATCCATGATAAAAATGGCAAATGAGATTGCACACAAAAACATATCCGGCAAGAAAACGGCGAACAATAAAGAGAGGCGAATAAAATGGCAAATATTTGTGAAGTGGGGGAGATGAAAACGAGAGGCAAAAGGCAAATAATGTAATTGCGAGGATATGAGATTTGTGATTAGGAACCTGGTATATGTTGAAGGTGCTCCCCGGCAACAGTGCCAGAAATTCCTCTTGATGTCTGTTAGAACTACGTTGGTATTTCCTCAAAGAGGAAGGGATGATGCAGTATAGCAGTTGTAGGTATTTCCCTCAGTGATGAGACCAAGGTTATCGAACCAGTAGGAGAACCAAGCAACACAACGTAAACAACACCTGCAAACAAATAAGAAATACTCGCAACCCGGCGTGTAAAAGGGGTTGTCAATCCCTTTTGGGTAACAGACGTGATAGAGTTGTAAATATTGATAGATTGAATGATAAATAAGATAAATTGGAGCAAGGTATTTTTGTGTTTTTGGTTTTGTAGATCTAAAAATAAAATGAAAGCAAAGGAAAATAATATGAGAAAGAGACCCAGGGGTCGTAGATTTCATTAGTGGCTTCTCTCGAGAAAATAGCAAACGGTGGGTAACTACTTACTGTTGGGCAATTGATAGAACTTCAAATAATTATGAAGATATCTAGGCAATTGTCAATATATAGGCATCACGTCCAAGATTAGTAGATCGACTCCTGCCTGCATCTAGTACAATTGCTCCATACATCGACCGCTATCCAGCATGCATCTAGTGTATTAAGTTCATGGAAAAATGGAGTAATGCATTAAGAACGATGACATAATGTAAACAAGATCCGTTTATCTATGGCGTTAGATATGGTCTCGTCGTTTTATCCTTAGTAGCAACGATACATACGTGTTGGTTACCTTTCTGTCACTGGGATCAAGCATCGTAAGATCGAACCCACTACAAAGCACCTCTTCCCATTGCAAGATAAATAGATCAAGTTGGCCAGACAAAACCCAAATATCGGAGAAGAAATATGAGCCTATAAGCAATCATGCATAAAAGAGATCAAAGAAACTCAACTACTTTACTGGATATAAAAACATAGATCTGGTCATAAACTCAAAGTTCATCGAACAAACACACCGCAAAAGAGTTACATCATATGGATCACCAAGAGACCATTGTATTGATAATCAAAAGAGAGAGAGTAAACCATCTAGCTAATAACTACGGACCCATGGGTCTACAAAGAACTACTCAGGCATCATCGGAGAGGCACCAATGGAGGTGGTGAACCCCATCCGAGATGGTGTCTAGATTGGATCTGGTGGTTCTGGACTCTGCGGCGGCTGGATGAATATTTCGTCGACTCCCCTAGGTTTCTAGAATATTGGGGTATTTATAGAGCAAAGAGGCGGTGCGGGAGCTCACTGAGGTGGGAACAACCCACCTGGGCGCGCCAGGGGGACTAGCGCACCCTGGTGGGTTGTGCCCCCCTCGGGGCACCCCCCAGGTGCAGCTTTGGCCCATCAGGTGTCTTCTGGCCCATAAAAATTCTCCAAAAAGTTTCGCGGTGTTTGGGCTCCGTTTGATATTGATTTCATGCGATGTAAAAAACATGCAGAAAACAACAACTGGCACTTGGCACTATGTCATTAGGTTAGTACCAAAAAATGATATAAAATGATAGTAAAACATCCAGGAATGATAATATAACAGCATGGTACAATCAACAATTATAGATACATTGGAGACCTATCAGAGTGCCGCCGTCTCGATGCGGAACTTGGGCAGGAGCACTTTTGCCCTCCGGCGGAGCAATTCTGTCGGGGGAACTACCCTCCCGGAAAGGGAAATCATCGTCATCATCATCATGAACAACTCTCCCATCTTGGGGAGGGCTATCTGCATCAACATCTTCAACAACACCATCTCATCTCAAACCCTAGTTCATCTCTTGTGTTCAATCTTGTTACCGGAACTATAGATTGGTGCTTGTGGGTGACTAGTAGTGTTGATTACATCTTGTAGTTGATTACTACATGGTTCATTTGGTGGAAGATTATATGTTCAAATCCATTATGCTATTTAATACCCCTCTGATCTTGAGCATGTTCATCACTTGTGAGTAGTTACCTTTGTTCTTGAGGTCACGGGAGAAATCATGTTGCAAGTAATCATGTGAATTTGATATGTGTTCGATATTTTGATAGTATGTATGTTGTGATTCTGTTAGTGGTGTTGTGCGAACGTCGATGACATGACACTTCACCATATTTGGGCCTAAGGGAATGCATTGTGGAGTAGTAATTAGATGGTGGGTTGTGAGAGTGACAGAAGCGTAAACCCCAGTTTATGCGCTATTCCGTAAGGGACCAATTGGATCCAAAAGTTTAATGCCATGATTAGAATTTATTCTTAATACTTTTCTCGTAGTTGCGGATGCTTGCGGGAGGGTTAATCATAAGTAGGAGGTTTGTTCAAGTAAAAACAACACCTAAGCACCGATCCACCCACATATCAAATTATCAATGTAGCGAACACAAATTAAACAAACATGATGAAAGTGACTAGATGAAATTCCCGTGTACCCTCAAGAACGCTTTGCTTATTATAAGAGACCGTCTTGGCCTGTCCTTTGCCTCAAAGGATTGGGCTATCTTGCTGCACTTTTTCTACTACTATCGTTACTTGCTCGTTACAAAATTATCTTGTTATCAAACTACTCTGCTACTTACAATTTTAACACTTGCAAATACTGCCTTACTGAAAAACACTTGTCATTTCCTTCTACTCCTCGTTGGGTTCGACACTCTTACTTATCGAAAAGAGCTACAATTGATCCCTATACTTGTGGGTCATCAAGGAAATTTTCTGGCGCCGTTGCCAGTGAGTGAAGTGCTTGTGGTAAGTGGAAATTGGTAAGGGAACATTAATATAGTGTGCTGAAATTTATTGTCACTTGTTACTATGGAGAACAATACTTTGAGGGGTTTGTTCAGGGTATCTTCACCTCGACCGGAACCACAATTAGCTACCCCTCAACCCGCTGCACCTACTAAAAATATTGAATATGAAATCCCTTCGGGTATGATAGAACAACTGCTAGCTAATCCTTATGCAGGAGATGGAACTGAACATCGTGATATGCACTTCATATATGTAGAACAAATTTGTGGATTGTTTAAGCTTGCAGGTTTACCTGGAGATCAAGTAATGAAGAAGGTTTTTCCTTTATATTTGAAGGGAAAAGCATTAGCATGGTATAGTATATGCGATGATATTGGATCTTGGAATTGGAACCGATTGAAAATGGAATTTCACCAAAAAATATATCCTATGCATCTAGTTCATCGTGATCGGAATTACATATATTTTTTGGCCTCATTAAAGAAAGTATCGCTCAAGCTTGGGGGAGGCTTAAGTCAATGTTATACTCATGCCCAAATCATGAGCTCTCCAGAGCAATTATTATTCAGAATTTCTATGATAGGCTTTCTCACAATGATCGATCCATGCTTGATACTTCTTGTGTTGGTTCTTTTATGAAGATAACTATTGAATTCTGGTGGGATATTTTGGAAAGAGTTAAACGCAACTCCGAAGATTGGGAACTCGATGAAGGTAAAGAGTCAGGTATTAAGCTTAAGTATGATTGTGTTAAATCTTTTATGGATACCGAAGTTTTTTCAAAGTTTAGCACTAAATATGGATTTGACTCTCAGATAGTAGCCTCCTTTTGTGAATCTTTTGCTACTCATGTTGATCTCCCTAAAGATAAGTGGTTTAAATATCACCCACCTATTACAGAAGAAATTAAAGAACCGGTACCAGTTAAAGAAGAAACTATACTTTTGGCCAGTTCTTTTGGGCGGCTTAAAAAATAAGCTGCCTCTCCCCAGCTTAAAAAATAAGCCGCCTCCAAAAAGTTTTGAGACTTCTAAATTGGTTATCCGTTAACTAGTTTAGAAGCCCTAGAAAATAAAAGCGACGGCTTATGGAAAAAGCTGAGGAGGAGGCGGCTTATTTTTTAAGCTGCCAAAAGAACTAGTCCTTTATAATGTTGATCCACTTGTTCCTACTGCTTATATTGAAAAAAAAAACTTTTCTTGTTAGGCTAAAGGAACATGCTAAAGTTTCAACTGTGGTTTAGAAAAGTTATATCGGAACACCTAAGCCAGATGAACAAATTAAAGTAGAACCTAATATTTCTTTGGTCAAAGATCGGTCAAAATAGGAGATCACAGCTATCATGGTTTATGTGACATAGGTGCTAGCGTGAGTGCTATTCCCTACTCTTTATACCAAGAAATTATGAATGATATAGCACCCACAGAGATAGAAGACATTGATGTCACTATTAAACTTGCTAATAGATATATACGACCAATTGGGATTGTTAGAGATGTTGAAGTCTTGTGTGGGAACATAAAATACCCTACTGATTTTCTTGTTCTTGGTTCTCCACAAGACGACTTCTGTCCCACTATCTTTGGTAGACCTTTCTTGAACACCATTAATACTAAAATAGATTGTAAGAAACAAACTGTCGGTGTTAGTTTTGGTGATGAGTCTCATGAATTTAACTTTTCCAAGTTTAATAGAAAGCTTCATAAAAACGAATTGCCTAGTAAAGATGAAATTATTGCTCTTGCTTCTATTGATGTGCCTCCTACTGATCCTCTAGAACAATATTTGCTAGATCATTAAAATGATTTACATATGCATGAAAGAAATGAAATAGATGATATTTTCTTTGAACAACGTCCTCTGCTTAAACACAATCTACCTATTGAAACTCTAGGAGGTCCTCCTCCACCTAAAGGTGATCCTATGTTTGAATTAAAACAATTGCCTAACACTTTGAAATATGCTTATCTTGATGAAAAGAAGATATATCATGTTCTTATTAGTGCTAACCTTTCAGAACATGAAGAAGAAAGATTATTGAAAGTTCTAAGGAAGCACCAAGCTGTTATTGGATATACTCAGATGATTTAAAGGGCATCAGTCCCACTCTATGTCAGCATAAGATTAATATGGAACCCGATGCTAAACCCGTTGTCAATCATCAACGTCGGTTAAATCCAAAAATGAAAGAAGTGGTAAGAATGGAAATATTAAAACTTCTCTAAGCAGGTATAATCTATCCTATAGCTAATAGTAGATGGGTAAGTCACGTTCATTGTGTTCCTAAGAAAGGAGGTATTACTGTTGTTCCTAATGATAACAATGAACCTATTCTACAAAGAATTGTTACAGGCTATAGAAGGGGCGGAGTTGGACCTAAGGTCACCCTGATGCACCACTTCAATATGACATAAATTTTCCTAGCAAGAGTGTACCAAGTAATAATGCGTTCCCTACCTCTATCATATACTAACAAACATAATGCAAGTTAATGCATGTGAAATGAAATAAAAAAGAAACAACAAAAATGTTACTAGAATGGTGAAACAAACGACAAAATCACTAGGAATAAATGTTTTGGATTTCAAATCTCAAAATAAACCACCAAACATGAAGGTTCGATAATCTATATGGCAAAAAATTGACTTGAAATTTTCATCTAAAACACAAAATGGCTAAATAAAAGTAGTTAAGTAGCTAAATATTTGCACGTTACCTTTTAGTACATTTGCTTCTTCAAAGCCATGAAATACTCAACCACATTGATCATTGGTGACTTTCCGTCCCATACCGTCAAACTAATGAGGATTAAACCTTCGCTCTTCAGTCCTAAACTCTGAACATGCAAAATAGTTTTTTTCTTAGTTGATAAAGTCCACTAACCAAGTACTTTCTTCTTATCAAAAAATTTGAATTGAGATTGTTGTAATCTAGCAATTTCATCTTGCCTTGATCATATTGAATCTCTTCATCCCAATTCATGTTTTTCAGAGCTTATGACGTACATTTGATAAATACAAACAGGCCTGAATAAAAAAACACATGAGAAAATGACTAAAAATGAGTCATGGTTGCTCGCTTAGCGGCGATAAATTGACTTCTGGCTCACATGGCTGGCTCTCATCTTCCTACATCAATTAGCTTCTTTGTCCTGCTGTAAAAAAAGCCCACGACTTCCCTGCCCAAAAGGACTACATGCTCCAGCCAAAAAGGCCATCTGAACGGAGGCTGTCACTGACGCAAATTTTTTGCTCCCTGATGCACAACAATCAATGTAACCTGATGCACACAAGTATTATGGAAGCTAATCACTACTAGACAAACAATTCGACCCTGATGCATGTGCATCAGGGAGCAGACATCCAGCTCCGCCCTTGGGCTATAGAATGGTAATTTATTTTAGGGAATTAAATAAAGCAACTAGAAAAGATCATTACCCTCTACCTTTTATTGGTCAAATGCTAGAAAGATTATCAAAGCACACACACTTTTGCTTCCTTGATGGATACTCTGGTTTTTTCGCAAATACCTGTTTCTCAACCTGATCAAGAAAAGACTACTTTTCCTTGTCCCTTTGGAACTTATGCTTATAGATGTATGCCTTTTGGTTTATGCAATGCACCTGCTACCTTTCAAAGATGTATGACTGCTATATTCTCTGACTTTTGTGAAAAGATTGTGGAAGTTTTCATGGATGATTTCTCTGTTTATGGGAAGTCCTTTGATGATTGTGTAAGCAATCTTGATCGAGTTTTGCAGAGATGTGAACAAACAAGTCTTGTCTTGAATTGGGAGAAATGCCACTTTATGGTTAATGAAGGTATTGTCTTGGGACATAAGATTTCTGAAAAAGGTATTGAAGCAGATAAAGCTAAGGTTGATGCAATTGAGAAAATGTCGTGCCCTAAGGATATCAAAGGTATTCGTAGTTTCTTAGGTCATGCTGGTTTCTATAGGAGATTTGTCAAAGACATTTCTAAAATTTCTAGGCCTCTCACTAACCTTTTACAAAAGGATGTTCCTTTTGTTTTTGTTGATGATTGCTTTGAAGCCTTTGAAACACTTAAGAAAGCCTTAATTTATGCACCTATAGTTCAACCACCCGATTGGAACTTACCCTTTGAAATTATGTGTGATGCTAGTGATTATGTTGTTGGTATTGTTCTAGGACAAAAAACTGATAAAAAAACTAAATGTTATTCATTATGCTAGTAAAACTCTAGAAAGTGCTCAAAGAATTATGTTACCACTGAAAACAAATTCTTAGCAGTTGTGTTTGCTTGTGACAAATTTAGATCTTACATTGTTGATTCAAAAGTAACTATTCACACTGACCATGTTGCTATTAAATATCTTATGGAAAACAAAGATGCTAAACCTAGACTTATTCAGTGGGTTCTATTGCTACAAGAATTTGATTTGCATATCACTGATAGAAAAGGAGCTGAGAACCCCGTAGCTGATAACTTTCTAGACTTGAAAATGTGCTTGATGATCCACTACCTATTGATGATAGTTTTCCTGATGAGCAATTAGCTGCAATAAATATTACTAATAATACTCCTTGGTATGCTGATTATGCTAACTATATTGTTGCTAAATATTTACCACCTAGTTTTACATACCAACAAAAGAAAAAAAGTTCTTTTATGATTTAAGACATTACTTTTGGGATGACCCACATCTTTATAAAGAAGGAGTAGATGGTATTATTAGACGTTGTGACCTGAGCATGAACAGAGACAAATCCTTCGGAAATGTCACTCCGGAGCATATGGAGGATATCATGCTAGAGATAGAACTGCTCACAAGGTATTGCAGTCTGGATTTTTATTGGCCTACTATTTTCAAAGATGCTCGCAAGTTAGTCTCCTCTTGTGATGAATGTTAAAGGATAGGTAATATTGGTAAGCGTCAAGAAATTCCTATGAAGTATTCACTTGCTGTTGAACCATTTGATGTTTGGGGCTTTGATTACATGGGACCTTTCCCTTCTTCTAATGGGTATACACATATTTTGGTTGCTATTGATTATGTTAATAAATGGGTAGAAGCTATTCCAACCAGTAGTGCTGATCACAACACCTCTATTAAAATGCTTAAGGAAGTTATTTTCCCAAGGTTTGGAGTCCAGATATTTAATGATTGATGGTGGTTCACACTTTATTCATGGTGCTTTCCGTAAAATGCTTGCTAAATATGATGTTAACCATAGAATTGCATCACCTTATCATCCTTGGTCTAGTGGTCAAGTTGAGCTTAGTAATAGAGAAATAAAATTAATTTTGCAAAAGACTGTCAACAGGTCTAGGAAGAATTGGTCTAAGAAATTAGATGATGCACTTTGGGCTTATAGAACAGCTTATAAAAATCCTATGGGTATGTCTCCTTACAAAATGTTTTATGGTAAAGCTTGTCATTTGCCTCTTCAGTAAGAACATAAATCATTTTGGGCAATCAAGGAACTCAACTATGATTTTAAACTTGTTGGTGAAAAGAGGCTATTTGATATTAGCTCATTAGATGAATGGAGAATCCAAGCTTATGAAAATGCCATGTTATTTAAAGAAAAGTTAAAACATGGCATGATAAGAGAATCCAAAAGCGTGAGTTCAAAGTCGGAGAATATGTTCTTTTTTACAACTCTCGTTTTAGGTCCTTTGCAGGCAAACTCCTCTCTAAATGGGAAGGCCCCTATGTCATCGAGGAGTTTTATCTGTCTAGTGCTATCAAAATAAATAATGTTGAAGGTACTAACCCGAAGGTTGTCAATGGGTAACAAATAAAGAATTATATCTCAGGTACGCCCATTAATGTTGAAAGCAATATTATCCAAACTTTGACGCCGGAAGAACACATAAAAGAATCCTTCCGGAACACTCCAGAATCGTGAAAATAAGGAGGTACGTGACCGTAAGTAAACGGACTCCGAAAAATCCACAAAAATATTTTTTATCAGTTTTGGTATATTTACAAAATTAGGAAAATAAGAAGCTACTGGGAAGCGTACCCTGGTGGGCACAAGACACCAGGCCGCGCCAGGCATCTGGCGCGCCCAGGTGGGTTGTGCCCACTTGGGGTACCTTCTGGACTCCGTTTTTCTTCAGTTTCCTTGTTTCCCAAGATAAAAAATTCTTTATATACCCCTCGAACCTATTGACCACCGTATCATGGAGAAATCCTCTGTTTCTTTTCTTGCTGTTTGTGTGTAGTTCTGGAAATATGTCATCTCAGGACTCCCATGGAGAGAGCTATGTCTCACATCTCATTGCAGACCCAAAGTCATATGGGGACTTATCTCCCCATGGCTGGGCTACGGATGACGAGGAGGATGCCCACTTGATGAGGATTGATGATTAGATATCGGAGGAGGAAGGTGTCCCTCTACCTCAACCAAATGATATGCATGTGGAGTTAAAGAAGTCAAGTCTCCCTATGAGAACTAACCGATCTAAAAACCAATCTATTCCTTCTCGTTTTAGGCAGAAAAGCAAAGGGGATTTTCGCGACAAGATCTTAAAGCTGGAGCTAGAAGTTGATGATCTGAAGGAGGAAATTGCCCTTCTCAATTACAATATGAAAAAGTTGAAGACACAATTATCTTCATCATCACCACCATCATCTTATTCACCACCAAAAGAAAATTGAGTATCGGGTATGGCACTCCCCTTGGCTTTCGCCAGGCTTGGGGGAGGTGCCCCGGTATCGTATCATCCCCAGTATCCTTTTGCATTTAATTATTTTAGTTCAATCTTTTGCTTTAGAATAAATAAAAGTTTAGTTCGATCCCTTCTTTTTGTGAATTTGCTTAGTGATCTATCTTTGTAATCGTGTGCGAGATATATAATAAAGTTTAGTTTTGAGTTTTTACTTTCTTTACCTTCCTGTTGCAATAAAAAGAAAGGTTATAATTGAATGAATAAAAGAAAGGAAAATTTTTTAAGAAGATCATATGTTGATCTTATGGTAGGTGATAGCATCACATAAGGAAAATTATAAATAGAAAATTTTATTAGAGGTTGACAAACATAGCATTGGTCAATGACGCAACTTGATATGTATCCGTCATATCTATAATTTTTTATTGTTCCATGCCAATACTATACAACTTTCATATACTTTTGGCAACTTTTTATACTATTTTTGGGACTAACATATTGATCCAGTGCCCAGTGCCAGTTCTTGTTTGTTGCATGTTTTTTGTTTCGCATAATATCCATATCAAACGGAGTCCAAACGGGATAAAATGGACGGATATTTTTTTTGGAATATATGTGATTTTTGGGAAGAAGAATCAACGCGAGACGATGCCCGAGGGGGCCACGAGGCAGGGGGGCGCACCCGAGGGAGATGGGCGTGCCCCTGACCCTCGTGGCCACCCCTTAAGGCAGTTGGTGCCCTTCTTTCGCTGCAAGAAAGCTGATATCCGGGTAAAAATCGTGTCAAAAATTCAACCCAATCGGAGTTACGGATCTCCGAGAATATAAGAAATGGTGAAAGGCCAGAATCTGGAAGGCAGAAACACAGAGAGACAGAGAGACATATCCAATCTCGGAGGGGCTCTCGGCCCTCCCATGCCATGGAGGCCATGGACCAGAGGGAGAAGGCCATGAAGAAGGAGAAGGAGGGGGCTCTCTCCCCCTCCCTTCCGGTGGCTCCGGAACGCCGCCAAGGCCATCATCGTGCGACGGTGATCTACACCAACACCTCTGTCATCTTCACCAACATATTCATCACCTTCCCCCATCTATCTACAGTGGTCCACTCAATCGCAACCCATTGTACCCTCTACTTGAACATGGTGCTTTATGCTTCATATTATTATCCAATGATGTGTTGCCATCCTATGATGTCTGAGTAGATTTTTGTTGTCCTATCGGTAATTGGTGAATTGCTATGATTGGTATAAATGCTTGTGGTTATGTTGCTGTCCTTTGGTGCCCATCATATGAGCGTGCGCATGGATCACACCATAGGGTTAGTTGTATGTTGATAGGACTATGTATTGGATGGCAAGAGTGACAGAAACTTCAACCTAGCATAGAAGTTGATGCATACGGGATTGAAGGGGGGCCAATATATCTTAATGCTATGGTTGGGTTTTACCTTAATGAACGTTAGTAGTTGCGGATGCTTGCTAATAGTTCCAATCATAAGTGCATAGAATTCCAAGTCAGGGATGACATGCTAGTAGTGGCCTCTCCCACATAATACTTGCTATCGGTCTAGTAACATAGTCAATTGCTTAGGGACGATTTCGCAACTCCTACCACCACTTTTCCACACTCGATATACTAACTTTATTGCTTCTTTACCTAAACAGCCCCTAGTTTATATTTACGTGCTCTTTATATTCTTCCAAACCTATCCCGTTACACCTACAAAGTACTTCTAGTTTTATACTTGTTCTAGGTAAAGAGAACGTCAAGCGTGCGTAGAGTTGTATCGGTGGTCGATAGAACTTGAGGGAATATTTGTTATACCTTTAGCTCTTCGTTGGGTTCAACACTCTTACTTATCGAAAGAGGCTACAACTGATCCCCTACACTTGTGGGTTATCACAACTCATGAAAGAATTAATAAGGGAAGAGAAGATTCACATATAAATATACTATCCTAGAAATGTTTTGTGATTGTGAGCCCCCATCAAAATATTATATGCCAAAATTGTCGATGTTGGGCAAGGAATACAACTTAATGATTTATGTTTGTTCATATTCACATAGAAGTCATATTGTCATAGATCTTTTAACAGGTGGTGCTTGCTCAATATCTTATCTAGCCAAAAATTCCGCACTAAGTAGAGATACTACTGCTACTTCTCGAGCTTGTGTTGTATTCCCTCGAAGAGGAAAGGGTGATGCAGCACAGTAGCGTAAGTATTTCCCTCAGTTTTTGAGAATCAATGTATCAATCTAGTAGGAGACCACGCGCGAGTCCCTCGCACCTGCACAAACAAATAAGAACTCCGCAGCCAACGTGATAAGGGGTTTTCAATCCCTTTACGGTCACTTACGAAAGTGAGATCTGATAGAGATGATAGTTTGATATTTTTGGTATTTTTGGATATAAGAATAGAAACTAAAAGCGGAAAAGTAAAGTAGATTGTAGATTGATATGTTGAGAATAGACCCGGGGGCCATAGTTTTCTCTAGTGGCTTCTCTCATGATAGCGATATTCTACGGCGGGTAAAACAATTACTGTCGAGCAATTGATAGAAAAGCGAATAATTATGAGACTATCTAGGCATGATCATTATATATAGGCATCACGTCTGAGACAAGTAGACCAAAACGATTCTGCATCTACTACTATTACTCCACACATCGACTGCTATCTAGCATGCATCTAGAGTATTAAGTTCATAAGAACAGAGTAACGCCTTAAGCAAGATGACATGATGTAGAGGGATAAACTCAAACATAGTGATATAAACCCCATCTTTTTATCCTCGATGGCAACAATACAATACGTGCCTTGCTGCCCCTACTGTCACTGGGAAAGGACACTACAAGATTGAACCCAAAGCCAAGCACTTCTCCCATTACAAGAACTATAGATCTAGTAGGCCAAACCAAACCAATAATTCGAAGAGACTTGCAAGGATATTATAATCATACATAAAGAGTTCAGAAAAGAACTAAATATTTCTCATAAATAATCTTGATCATAAACCCACAATTCATCGGACCTCGACAAACACACCGCAAAAAGAGATTACATCGAATAGATCTCCTCGAAGACCGAGGAGAACTTGGTATTGAGATTGAAAGAGAGAGAAGAAGCCATCTAGATACTAGCTATGGACCCGAAGGTCTGTGGTAAACTACTCACAACTCATGGTGAGGCAATGATGATGATGTAGAAGCACTCCGTGGTAGATCCCTCCTCCGGCGTAGCTCCGGAACAGGCCCCAAGATGGGATCTCACGGGAACAAAAGGTTGCGGTGGTGGAACTAGGGTTTTCTCTGTTGTTCTGATGTTTTCGGGGTACGTAGATATATGTAGGAAGAAGGAGGGCACCGGGGGCCAGACGTGGGGCCCACGAGGCAGCGGGCGCGCCTTGTAGGGGGGGCGCCCCCCACCCTCGTGGATGCCACCTCAGCCCTATTATGTGGTTCTCAAGTCTCCCGTGCGTATTTTGCTCCAAAAATATCTCTCCCGAAGTTTCGTTCCGTTTGGACTCCGTTTGATATTCTTTTTCTGTAAAACCCTGAAATAGGCAAAAAACAGCAATCTGGACTGGGCCTTTGGGTTAATAGGTTAGTCCCAAAAATAATATAAAGGTGTATAACAAAGCCCATTAAACATCCAAAACATCATAAATAATAGCATGGAACAATAAAAAATTATAGATACGTTGGAGACGTAACAATTACTTGTGCATCCAAAACCCTTAAACCCAAACCTTTTTCGAGAGTCCACCATACCTACCTATGGATTGAGTAAGATCCTTCAAGTAAGTTGTCATCGGTGCAATAAGGCAATAAAAATTGCTTCTAAAAGTGTAAGATCATTTAGTGTAAGAGAAAGTTGAGTGTTGCACGAAATTGTGATGGTGAAGAATAAAAGCGACAAACTGCATAATAAAGGTTGCTATCACAAGGGGCAATGCACCGTGACGTTCTTTTGCACTAAGGGATTGCGCATATAAACAAATAAGCGCATGGAAACCTCTATTTCCCTCTCTGAAGGGCCTATCTTTTACTTTTATGCCAAGAGTCAAAGTTTTCTCTCTATTACTGTTTATTTTTATCCTTTGGCAAGCACCATGTGGTGAGGAAAGATCTAGGCGCATATGTCCAGTTGAATATGGGTGACATGAGTTATTATTGTTGACATCACCCTTGAGGTGAGTACGTTGGGAGGCAAAACAATAAGCCCCTATCTTTCTATGTGTCTGGTTGAAACATTTTGCTCATGAGTATGTGGACTTGCCTAAAGGCTCCGATACATGAACGTTCCTGAAAAGATGGTGAATTGTAGTTGCAAAGTTGATTGAGAACATAGTTTGTTGGTTTCTAATAGAGTTTATGCTTTATACTTCAACTATGTGATGAACTGTTACTTGTTCATGAGAAGTCTATGATACAAGTCTTTTGGTAAAAGTCTTATGTCCAAATTTGTTGCTTTTATAATAATCAACATGATGCTTCTATGTCCGTATTTTGTTTTTATCGACACCTCTCTCTCAAAGCATGTGGACATGTTTTTCATTTTCGGTTTTCGCTTGAGGACAAGCGAGGTCTAAGCTTGGGGGAGTTGATACGTCCATTTTGCATCATGCCTTCTTGCTGTTGTTTATGTTGTTATTATGCATAATAATGCTTTTTGGAGTAATTCGAATGCCTTTTCTCTAAAAATTTGCAAGGAATGCATCAAGGTGGAGAATTCCGGCAGCTAGAAATCTGGACCTGAAAAAACTACATCAGGCCACCTATTCTACGCAACTCGAAACAAGCTGAAACTCCACGGAGATTTTTTATGAAATATATGAAAAATACTGGAGCTGATAACCACCAGAGGGGGCCCACCAGGTGGGCACAACCCACCTGGGCGCGCGAGGTCCCCCAAAAGCGCCCTGGTGGGTTGTGCTCACCCAGGACCATCTCCGGTGCCCATCTTCTGGTATATATGCCCTTCTGACCTAGAAAAAAATAAGGAGAAGACTTTCGGGACGGAGCGCCGTCGTCTCGAGGCGGAACATGGGTAGGAGCACTTTTGCCCTCTGGCGGAGCGATTCCGCCGGGGGAACATCCCTCCCGGAGGGGTAAATCATGGTCATCATCATCACCAACTACTCTCCCACCTTGGGGAGGGCTATCTTCATCAACATCTTCAACAGCACCATCTCATCTCAAACCCTAATTCATCTCTTATGTTCAATCTTATTATCGGAACTATAGATTGGTGCTTGTGGGTGACTAGTAGTGTTGACTACATCTTGTAGTTGATTAATATATGGTTTATTTGATGGAAGATTATATGTTCAGATCCAATATGATATTCAATACCCCTCTGATCTTGAGCATGTTCATCACTTGTGAGTAGTTACCTTTGTTCTTGAGGCCACGGCAGAAATCATGTGAATTTGATATGTGTTCGATATTTTGATAGTATGTATGTGTAACATCCCAAAATTCTAAATTTTGGAATGTTATAATAAATAGATAGATTTGATTACTTGTTTGATGTGCTGAGTGAAATTGAGTGAAATTTGAAACTTTTGAAAGTTAAATGAGAGGGAATGAAATGACTTTCCCAAACTTTCACTTTGCATTTGTGATCTTCGGGAATTCAAATTCTTTTCATCACAAAACCCTGGAGCGAAGATAATATGACTTCTTCCATTTATTAAATGAAAAGGGTTTGAAAGGATTTTCGAATTTCATTCTCGAAATATTTTAAATTCAAAAATTTTATGCAACTCAATGATTTTCCCGAGAAAAGATAAAATGACTTCTTCAAATTATAGGAAATATGAGTTGGAAGTTTTTCTGAAATTTTCTGCAACTCATTTTCAAATTTGAGTTATTGGTTTTTATTCAATTTATTTTTCTCCAAAAATAAAATATATGGAAAATAGGGTAACATGATTCCTTACACCAAAGAATTGGAGAGAAATAACTTTGAAATCATTTTGGTATTTTTAAAATGACTTTTATTGGATTTTATTACAACAGTAGAACCTTTTTATTTATTAGAATTTGTGAGCATTTTATTTGACTGTAGAAAAATATTCATGTCGTAGGGTTTGTTTTCCTGAAAATTTTGATATATTATATACCTATATAATATTTTGTTTTTATTTTGTTTTATTCTTTTGTCTGTGTTTAAAAAAAAGTTTCCGCCGACTAGGCCGGCCCAGCCGAGCCAGGCCCAGCCTAGTGAGCGCCGCATCCCTCCTCTCTGACTCCCGTCTGAGCACGCCGCCGCCCGCCATGGCTGCCGTGCCACCCCCGGCCTCTCCCCTTGCCCCTCCTCCACAGCATCTCCCCTCCCACTCCGAATATTTAAGTTCGAGTCCCACGTCCTCTCTCCCCTTCTCTCGCATCGCCGCCGCCGCCCCGCCCTTTGCGCGCCACCACCGCGCTCAAACCGCCGCCGCTGCTTGCTGCTGCTGCTCCCGCCGACCGCCTGCTCCACCGCACTGTGCCAACGCCACCGCCCCGCCGCTGCCCCTTGTTGCCTTGCCCCGCGCCGCGTCCGCCGCCGTCTGTCGCCCCTCCGCCGGAGTGCACCGCCGGTCGGAGCTCGGAGCTCCAACCCGATCCGGCCCGACCCGCGCCCAACCCACGCCCGACCGCCCGATCCACGGTTTCCGACGAAAAAAACCCGCCGAAACGGTAAAACCGCCGAACCGCCCGGTTTTTCTCTATTAGATCGGTTTTACTTTTAATTAGGTTTAGATCTATCCAATGAACGTTCTCTGGTTAGGTCCTAATAGTGAGCGTTCGCTCGTTAAACTTTTCCTTTTTCTTTTAGTTTTCGGCCAGGGACCTATCTGTGAATTTATTTTTGTAGTTTAGTCCCTGATTTTCTTTCGGCCATAACTTTTTGCTCGTTTGTCCAAATCCAACGAAACTAATGCTCACGTCCTCGCTGTGATCCCCTCTTTCCAGTAAAACAACTTAAACATGTTTTTAAAAGTTTTAAAATTTGAATTCAACTATATTTGAATTTGAACTTCGTTTGATCATAACTTGAGTTTCGTAACTCCGATTTAGTTGATTCTTTTTGCAAATTGAAGCTATTGACATAACCTTTCTGATAAGGCCAAATTCACATAATTTTGGTACTATTAGAAATTGTTTTCCGTTCCAAGAGTCATTCGTTTGTTTTCGAAGTTTTCCGAAGTGTTCTATTTGTTCTTTCCGATCTTCTGAGTGATTTCTTATGTGTGGTTACTATTGTTTGCTTACGATAGATTGAACGGAGTGTGAAGAGTAGATCTATCACGAGTTCTGAGTGCGAATCTTCTACACGTCAGTACAAGGCAAGTTCACACTTTCATCATACTTTCCAATACCCAGTTTTCATTGCATTAGTTCTATCCTCAAACACTTGCATGAGTAGGTCTGGTTACATAATATGATGCTTTGTAGTTCATGAGATAGGAACCCAATGACCTGAGATCAACCAAGAGGGGGTATACGCTTTGTTACTTATTGCTTAGCCATGCTTGTAGACGTGGATTGGTATGAGAGTTTCATGAAAGATGTGAGAGTGATATTTAAGGGAAACTTTAAGGTGGTAATTTAATACACATCTGGGTGGATTGGTTGTGGCACCCTGGAGTACCCAGTGGTTGCCGGGCACCTGGAGAAACCAGCGTTTGCCCTAGGGGAGCCCGGAGGAACCGTGTGATCACCCTATTGGAATGCCACCCAGGCTCAAAGGGATCATATAATATTTTCATACCTAGAAACTTCCATGTGTAGCCACAAGCCATTATGGGCTCT
Source organism: Secale cereale (assembly GCA_902687465.1). Classification (NCBI taxonomy): domain Eukaryota; kingdom Viridiplantae; phylum Streptophyta; class Magnoliopsida; order Poales; family Poaceae; genus Secale; species Secale cereale. The sequence goes on from LR738711.1 coordinate 708,442,883, forward strand.
GGCATAGTATGAGTAAGTTGTGTGACCTCTTTCAGTGGTGGACTAGCAGATGCAGCGGATGTAGGTGTACCGGTCCACCCGGGGTAAAGAGTGAATGCTTCTGAAAGACTGTGTCTCGGTCATTCGTTTCTCAAACACCATGCAGTGCGAGAAACTAAACGGAGGCAATCGAGTCTTGTGGGGAAAAGTGCACAAACCTCTGAAGAGTGTACAAACTATTCATGAGTAGCCGTGTCCCCGGTTATGGACATCTTTGAGTATCTAGAAGTGGATTATTTGTTGATCTCAACACTCTATTTTAATTAATTTGTTGGGCTAATAATGACTTTGGTTTGGGATTGAGATGGGGGTACCATTCTCAATTGTTGATGATCTAAATTTTAATAAAGTAGTTAAATAAAATGCATTCCTTTGTGGTAGGAAAAAAATCAGCTTTATGCAAAAACAGCCTTACACCCTCTACTAGCCAAATATGCATGTAGTTGTAGGCATTGTTCATCATTACTTCTACAGTGTGGATTTGCCAGTACATTCAATGTACTGACCTACATGGCTGCAACGTCTCATGTTGCAGGAATTATTCGACAAGTAAGTGTTACGTTAGGGTTGCGCTGTCTACACTCAACTTTGCCGTTGGTGTTGATGGAACTCCACAACCTTTGTTGCTTCCGCTATGATCGATCGAGGTAATAGTATTTACGTTAATTTATACTTGTGATTTACCTCTGTTATAAATCCTCGAGTACTGTGTGTGTCAGCATACCGATCCAGGGATGACACTTAAGCACAGAGACTTGATCCATTCGGGTCGGGTCGCTACAAGATGGTATCAGAGCACATGTTGACTGTAGGACGTGACCCTAGAAACTGGCAAGCCCATGGGAAAGGATTTCTCTAAAACTATCTTTTCAAAAAGATTCTATACCTCTCCTCTTTTCTGAGTTTTGTCAAAATCTTCCCTCTTACCTCAAATAGTTAGACAACACCCTTTACCATCTGGACCACTTCGGAGTAAAGAGGATTTCACCATACATTGGAAGTGTTGAAGCTACAACAGTGGATACTCCGAAGATTGGAAGAGTTGACGACTTTGAAAATATAATGACCTTTAGAAGACTAAACCCTGTTATGTACTTACGTTAGATGCGACGATTGTGAACCGTCATTTGTTTGATGTTTTTCGACGGCCACAAATAAAACCTGTCCTTTCAAAACTTTTGTTTGTATTTGAGTGTATCTCTCTCCATCTCCCAAATCTCATCCAAAACCCTTGGACCCCAACAGAGGATGAAAGAAGATAGACTTGTATTCTCTAGACCGATGACCCAGCCAGAGGCAGAGCTATGGATACAAAACATGGAGGACCACTTCAGGAAAAAAAATTGGTTGCAAGGAAGTATCAGATTCAATACGCTCTTCAGTACTTTACAAAAAGTGCTGCAACATGGTCGAAGATGCATTAAGCCATACAAGGATGTAATGGAGCAGGAAGTTGGGAGGAATTCGAGGAGACGCTGTTAAGATCCCGTCTCATCCGAATGCATGATGACAACCCGAAGAAGAAGCCTTGTGCCTGCAGGATTTGTGGAGAGATAGGACACACCCAGGAGGAGCACAAGGATGAATGCTCTAATTGTGAAGGAAGTCACCTAGCTGAAGAATGCCCAACTAGGCAGATTATTTGTTTCTTATGTGAAGGGACTACCCACTACCATGCTCAGTGTCACATTTACCCCATGGTAGAACGAACTATCCAGCAGAAGAAAGAAGCAATGAAAGGAGCCCTTGAGGAAACCTTAAAGGGATTCATGATGGAGGAAAGAATTGGCGACCCTGGTGGAGAAGTCCTAAACAGATTTTACTCCCCTGCTTGCTATTCATGTGGAAAAGAAGGACACCTTTCACAGTATTGCACAAAGGAAAGCCATGAGTATCTGGGAGACTTCCCGACAAAAGAGGTGGAGTTTGATCCACAAAAGATAGAAGAATTGATAGGAACGAAGAAGTCGAGGAAGAGAAAGAGCATGTATCCCCAGAAGAACCCAATTTCTGCGGAAAAGGACCTGAGTCACATCACATGTTACCGATGCAAGGATTTAGGTCATTATGCTAACCACTGCCCAACCAGGAAGCAGAGAATCCAATGAACCAGGACAGTCGCCATGAAGTCCTTAGATTTGTCTGATGCCATTAGTTTACGCTGCAAGGAAGTAGAGCATTTTGCCAAGAGAAGGTTCAGACCAGAAGGATGATCAGAGAAGTTGAGATCTGGATATTAGGATGAAGCATGTAGCTAAATGTGGAATACACTTTTATTACGATGTTGAGTTGAGTTATGTAAAGAACATTGTAATAGTCGTGGAGCAATGAAAGTTAATATTTTGAAGTCTAAGAAGGAGATGTTATGAGTTGTTGGATGAGTCATGAGTGTGAGTGCCTCTCTTGCTATCCCACCCAGACCAAGACCTAGAACCCATTGACCAGTTGACCCCAAACCTTTCTCAGACAAACGACCACATTTTACCCAAGGATGTATGTATGTTGTCCTGAGAACCCCTTCTGTCTTATGCCTACAGATGACCACCCTATACGAGTCTTTTCTCAAGGGCCCGGAAACGATCATGACCCTGACTAGCGACCAAGATTACCCAAAGATCCTGAAGGACATGATGAAGCGTATTCACCTGGAAGGAGATGCAGTTTACAAGGGTTATCCCTTCATGGAGAATGGAGTTGAACTTTGGTACGTGGAGGTACACCTCCACCGTGTGAAAGGAGTTTTCCCAAAGAACTATGGGTCAATACTTTTTCATCTCCCGGGTACCGCGAACAACATTCTTCGACTCTGTTCGTGAAGCCGCTATGGAGGCCATACGTCAGATTGGAGAAATACTCGAAGCAAGACTTCGTTATACCCAGGAATGCCTGAGTAGAGTGCATGCAGAGATGATGGAGATGAAGCACACGGCCAATAGGACGAAGCAAAAGATTGATGATTTTAAGAATCACATTGCACAATTCTAGTGGGACTGAAGCGTCCTTAGCTAGGACAAACGAATAAAGATGGGAGGAATGTTGGACCATACCCAACTATGTGGATGGCAACATTTGTAGCGAAGCACATTTGGAATTGAGTATTGAATAGTGGTTCAGGAAGTAACAAAAGATTTGATATGAGGAGATTATGGATTATGGATGTACGAGTGCATTTTGTTTAGGGCGATACTTTTCTAAGTGAAGCCTGGACAAATAAAAAAGAAAGTGTTGCTCCAAAGAGTAGAGTTTACACCAATAAGTTGGAGTTTATTTTGATATGATGCTTACCCCGAAGAATTGAAGGAAACAAGTACAATTGGATTTTTAAGAGGGTGTAATGCTGAAGTGTGGAGCAATAGTGACTCCAAGGATGAATTATGGATATACAAGTTCTGACGTGGACCCATTAGCCGAGGACCTAAGGAGGCTACGTAATCACACGGGAATCACGAGACTTGTCAAAAGTTATATGTTTCAGCTGTGAAGAAGCAGAGCACTATGCTAGAGATTGACCCCATGAGAAGGAGAGTTATGCTAAGTAGTTGAGTTGAAGCATGCAATGGAAATGCAGTACATCGGAGTGAGTTGAGAATCAATACAGTTAGCATCATGGTATCGATTTTGAATTTTATGAGTTGTTACTACATAATTGATGAGTGGAAGCATGATGCATGGAAGAAGATTTTGAAGAGAACTAGTGTTTTCATTTTAAAGTGTGGTAGAATCCAATACTGTTATCGGAATACAAGAGCTAGTTACGAAAGACCTTGGAATGGACCACTCAATGATGAGTCTGAGTAATTACATCGTAGTTTGTACCAACAGAAGGAAGGGATACAATACAATTGGATGGATTTAAGAGAACCAATGAAGTTGGATATTGGAAGAATGGTCGGTTGCAACCCGATGAAGAGACCAAGTGTTGCTAGTGGCAAGTTGGAGATGAGCCATAACCCATAGGCCCCAGGACCTGCCAAAGAAGCAAGCACACTCTTGCTGAAGGAAAACCCCTGGTAGAAGTGACAACGATGTCAACAAACGATCTTATAGGTGTTTACGCAAACCCCAAGGGTTGTGAAGAAACGTTACATATTTTGTTCAGCTTGCAAAATCAATGGAATTATTTGAACATAGTTCGTTGACAAGAGAAATTCTGCAATGCTTGTGAGGATGATCGAGTGTTAGAATTCGAGATTCACTAAACCATATACAAGGTAATGATTTGGGTGCGGAATGGATTGATCACCATACCGACTTACTCTTATTATTCGCCTCTCTTATACGGGATGGTAAATCTGAGTGACTTACCTATAGTAGAGAGGCGACGATATCAAAACTTTGTTTAAACCTTAGGATGGTATAGAAATCTTCCCCTCTACAAGGCAGTGTTGCCAACCGTAGGATATACGGTAAGGATGAAGCCCAGACCAGTTTTCTGCAGGGACCCAATCAAATTGTTTGATGACTACCATGAGATATCAATATTTCCTTAGTATTGGCGCCAGACCTGTCAGCTAAGAATAACCAGTCTCGAAAGAACCTTATCAAGAAGAAAGGATACAAGAATTGAGGACAAATGTTTTGCCACTACCGAAAGAGCCCCAGAGAAGGAGTTACCTTGAAGATCTGAGAAGAATCGACACTGTCAACTAAGGATGGAGTACCTGAGTTTTGATGGCACCGTAACCATGTTTCTAAGTGTGGTAGCACACTAGACCATATCAATCAGTGGATTTGTTAGAAGACCCCCAAGCCCTAACCTATTTCTTGCTAGCCTCTCCGAATCTCGAGGACGAGATTCATTTTAAGTGTGGTAGGTTTGTAACATCCCAAAATTCTAAATTTTGGAATGTTATAATAAATAGATAGATTTGATTGCTTGGTTGATGTGCTGAGTGAAATTGAGTGAAATTTGGAACTTTTGAAAGTTAAATGAGAAGGAATGAAATGACTTTCCCAAACTTTCACTTTGCATTTGTGATCTTCAGGAATTCAAAGTCTTTTCATCACAAAACCCTGAAGAAAGATAATATGACTTCTTCCATTTATTAAATGAAAAGGGTTTGAAAGGATTTTTGAATTTCATTCTCGGAATATTTTAAATTCAGAAACTTTATGCAACTCAATGATTTTCCCGAGAGAAGATAAAATGACTTCTTCAAATTATAGGAAATATGAGCTGGAAGTTTTTCTGAAATTTTCTACAACTCATTTTCAAATTTGAGTTATTGGTTTTTATTCAAATTATTTTTCTCCAAAAATAAAATATATGGAAAATAGGATAATATGATTCCCTACATCAGAAAATTGGAAAGAAATAACTTTGAAATCATTTTTGTATTTTTAAAATGACTTTTATTGGATTTTATTGCAATAGTAGCACCTTTTTATTTATTAGAATTTGTGAGAATTTTATTTGACTGTAGAAAAATGTTCATGTTGTAGGGTTTGTTTTTCTGAAAATTTTGATATATTATATGCCTATATAATATTTTGTTTTATTCTTTTGTCTGTGTTTAAAAAAATGTTTCTGCCGACTGGGCCGGCCCAGCCGAGCCAGGCCCAGCCCAGCGCGCGCCACCTCCCTCCTCTCGGACTCCCGTTCGAGCACGTGATGTCTACTACACGCTTCAATTCCTGTAGACAGTGTTGGGCCTCCAAGAGCAGAGGTTTGTAGGACAGCAGCAAATTTCCATTAAGTGAGTAACCCAAGGTTTATCGAACTCAGGGAAGTGGAGGTTGAACGTACCCCTTTCAAGCAACCCTGCAATCAAGATACAAGAAGTCTCTTGTGTCCCCAACACACCTAATACAACTAGGAGTTGTATAGGTGCACTAGTTCGGCGAAGAGATGGTAAAATATGGATGATAGGAGTGGCAAAGCAAAGTAATATAAATCTGTAATAAAAAGTGCAGCAAGCAAACAAGTGGTAAATGTGAGCACAAATGGTATTGCAATGGTGGAAACAAGGCCTAGGCTTCATACTTTCACTAGTGGCATCTCCCAACAACATTTACATATCCAATCACATGATATTTCCCATAAAACATGCAATGGAGACGCACTCGAAGGTCATTCCTTTGTGGTCAAGAGAGGACGAGAATTATGTAGGGCTACAAAAGCACACCTCAAAGTTCGTAGTTCTCAATCTATGGATTTCCCAATGTCACCGCGGCCATCCAAAGAGAGTACCACAATCACCACAACATATCTCCAGGAAAGTCAAAGACAAGCACCAAGAGACTCTCAATCTTCAATCAACACACAAAAGAGGAAATCACTCATGAAAATATTCTTCTAATCCATGTCCAATAGACCGCTGTCACCTTGGTCTCGGGGATTATACTAGATAAAGACAAGTGAGTACATCAATTCAATACATAGAGGAAGGGGAAATATCATGGGATCTCCCTAGCTTAACATAGCCTACGATCACAACGAATATCACATCATGGGAGAGAGAATTGACCACATAGCTACTGGTAGAAACCTCAGCCCCGAGGAGGAACTACTCCCGCATCATGGAGGGAGGAAGCAACGTCGATGGAGATGAATCCGGGGGCACTTCCCCGTCCCGGCAGGATGCCGGCACAGGAATTCTGGTCCCCCGAAACTTGGTGGCGATGGCGGCGGAGATCGGAATTGCTTTTGGAGAAAAGGGTTTTGGAATCGAGGGTTTCGGGACGCGAGGAATATATATGCGAAGGGGGGTCACCAGAGGCGGAGAGGGGGCCCCAGGCGCCCCCCTGGGCGGCCAGGGGTGGGGCCGCCCCGGGTGGCCGCCTGGGCCGCCCCTGGCTCCCCTCTGGCCCCACTTTGGTTTTTCTCGAAGCTTCCTGTACGCTGATTTTTTCTGTATTTTTCCCGGAATTTTTGGAGCACTTTTAATATGGGGGAAATCTGAAATAGAAAAACAGCAGAAAACAGGAACTGGCACTGTGGTGCACTGAGTTAATAGGTTAGTCCAAATATGATCAAAAGTGTATGGAAGTGCACAAATATCATAGCAATATCACGCAAAAGAAGAATGGAGCAAGCATAAATTATAGATATGTTTTGGACGTATCAGCACGCCTCCGCCGCCATGGTTGCCGTGCCGCCCCGGCCTCTCCCCTTGCCCCTCCTTCATGGCATCTCCCCTCCCCTTCCGCCTATTTAAGGCCGAGCCCTGCCTCCTCTCTCCCCTCCTCTCACATCGCCGCCACCGCCCCGCACTTAGCGCGCCGCCGCCGCCGCGCTCAAACCGCCGCCGCTGCTTGTTGCTGCTGCTCCCGCCGACCGCCCGCTCCACCGCACTGCGCCAACGCCACCGCCTCGCCGCCGCCCCTTGCTGCCTTGCCCCGCGCCGCGTCCGCCGCCGTCTACCGCCCCTCCACCGGAGTTCACCGTCGGCTGGAGCTCGGAGCTCCAACCCGATCCGGCCCGGTCCGCGCCTGACCCGCGCCCGACCGCCCGATCCACGGTTTCCGACGAAAAAAAACCCGCCAAAATGGTAAAACCGCCAAACCACCCGGTTTTTCTCTATTAGATCAGTTTTACTTTTAATTAGGTTTAGATCTATCCAATGAACGTTCTCTGGTTAGGTCCTAACAGTGAGCGTTCGCTCGTTAAACTTTTCCTTTTTCTTTTAGTTTTCGGCCAGGGACCTATCTGTGAATTTATTTTTGCAGTTTAGTCCCTGATTTTCTTTCGGCCAAAACTTTTTGCTCGTTGGTCCAAATCCAACGAAACCAACGCTCACGTCCTCACTGCGATCCCCTATTTCCAGTAAAACAACTTAAACATGTTTTTGAAACTTCTAAAATTTGAATTCAACTAGATTTGAATTTGAACTTCGTTTGATCATAACTTGAGTTTCGTAACTCCGATTTAGTTGATTCTTTTTGCAAATTGAAGCACTTGACCTAACCTTTATGGTAAGGCCAAATTCACATAATTTTGGTAATGTTAGAAATTGTTTTCTGTATCAAGAGTCATTCGTTTGTTTCGAAGTTTTCCGAAGTGTTTTATTCGTTCTTTCCGATCTTCTGAGTGATTTCTTATGTGTGGTTAATATTGTTTGCTTACGATAGATTGAATGGAGTGTGACGAGTAGATCTATCACGAGTTGTGAGTGCGAATCTTATACACGTCAGTACAAGGCAAGTTCACACTTTGATCATACTTTCCAATACCCAGTTTTCATTGCATTAGTTCTATCCTCAAACACTTGCATGAGTAGGACTGGTTACATAATATGATGCTTTGTAGTTCATGAGATAGGAACCCAATGACCTGAGATCAACCAAGGGGGGGTATACGCTTTGTTACTTATTGCTTAGCCATGCTTGTAGACGTGGATTGGTATGAGAGTTTCATGAAAGATGTGAGAGTGATATTTAAGGGAAACTTTAAGGTGGTAATTTAATACACATCTGGGTGGATTGGTTGTGGCACCCTGGAGTATCCAGTGGTTGCCGGGCACCTGGAGAAACCAGTGTTTGCCCTAGGGGATCCCGAAGGAACCGTGTGATCACCCTATTGGAATGCCACACAGGCTCAAAGGGATCATATAATATTTTCATACCTAGAAACTTCCATGTGCAGCCACAAGCCATTATGGGCTCTGGCATAGTATGAGTAAGTTGTGTGACCTCTTTTTGTTGTGGACTATCAGATGTAGTGGATGTAGGTGTACCAGTCCACCCGGGGTAAAGAGTGAATGCTTCTGAAAGACTGTGTCTCGGTCATCCGTTTCTCAAACACCATGCAGTGCGAGAAACTAAACGGAGGCGGTCGAGTCTTGTGGGGAAAAGTGCACAAACCTCTGCAGAGTGTACAAACTATTCATGAGTAGCCGTGTCCCCGGTTATGGACATCTTTGAGTATCTAGAAGTGGATTATTTGTTGATCTCAACACTCTATTTTAATTAATTTGTTGGGTTAATAATGACTTTGGTTTGGGATTGAGATGGGGGTACCATTCTCAATTGTTCATGATTTAAATTTTAATAAAGTAGTTAAATAAAATGCATTCCTTTGTGGTAGGGAAAATCAGCTTTATGCAAGAACAGCCTTACAGCCTCCACCAGCCAAATATGCATGTAGTTGTAGGCATTGTTCATCATTACTTCTACAGTGTGGATTTGCCAGTACATTCAATGTGCTGACCTACATGGCTGCAACGTCTCACGTTGCAGGAATTATTCGACGAGTAAGTGTTACGTTAGGGTTGCGTTGTCTACACTCAACTTTGCCATTGGTGTTGATGGAACTCCACAACCTTTGTTGCTTCCGCTATGATCGATCGAGGTAATAGTATTTACGTTACTTTATACATGTGATTTACCTCTGTTATAAATCCTCGAGTACTGTGTGTGTCAGCATACCGATCCAGGGATGACACTTAAGCACAGAGACTTGATCCATTCGGGTCGGGTCGCTACAGTATGTTGTGATTCCCTTAGCGGTGTCATGTGAACGTCGACTACCTGACACTTCATCATATTTGGGCCTAAGGGAATGCATTGTGGAGAAGTAATTAGATGGTGGGTTGCGAGAGTGACAGAAGCTTAAACCCCAGTTTATGCGCTATTCCGTAAGGGACCGATTGGATCCAAAAGTTTAATGCTATGGTTAGAATTTATTCTTAATACTTTTCTCGTAGTTGTGGATGCTTGTGGGAGGGTTAATCATAAGTAGGAGGTTTTTTTAATTAAGAACAACACCTAAGCACTGATCCACCCACTTATCAAATTATCAAAGTAGCGAACACAAATTAAACCAACATGATGAAAGTGACTAGATAAAATTCCTGTGTGCCCTCAAGAACACTTTGCTTATTATAAGAGACCGTCTTGGGCCTGTCCTTTGCCTCAAAAGGATTGGGATATCTTGCTGCAATTTTGCTACTACTATCGTTACTTGCTCGATACAAAATTATCTCGCTATCAAACTACTCTGCTACTTACAATTTCAGCACTTGCAGACACTACCTTACTGAAAAACACTTGTCATTTCCTTCTACTCCTCATTGGGTTCGACACTCTTACTTATCGAAAAGAGCTACAATTGATCCCATATAATTGTGGGTCATCAATTACATCTTGTAGTTGATGCTAATTGGTTTATTTGGTGGAAGATTATATGTTCAGATCCTCAAGCATATTCAGCACCCCTCTGATCTTCAACATGAATATGATTTCTGAGTAGTTACTTGTGTTCTTGAGGACATGGGAGAAGTCTTGTTATTAATAATCATGTGATGTGTGTTTGTTCGATATTTTGATGATATGTATGTTGTTGCTTCCTTTAGTGGTGCCATGTGAACGTTGACTACATGATACTTCACCATACTTGTGCCTAAGAGAAGGCATTGTGGAGTAATAACTAGATGATGGGTTGCTATAGTGACAGAAGCTTAAACCCTAGTTTATGCGTTATTCTGTAAGGGACTGATTTGGATCCATATATTTCATGCTATGGTTAGATTTATCTTAATTCTTCTTTCGTACTAGTGAATGCTTGCGAGAGGAGATAATCATAAGTGGGTTGCTTGTTCAACTAAGAATAGCACCCAAGCATCGGTCCTACCCACATATAAAATTATCAAAGTAGAGAACGCGAATCCACTAAACATGACGAACATAACTTGGCGAGAATTCACATGTGTCTTCGAGAGCACTTTGCTATACATAAGAGAACATTCCAGCTTGCCCTTTGCTATAAAAAGGATTGGGCCACCTTGCTGCACCTTTGCTACTATTACTACTTGTCACTTGTTACGAATTATTTTGCTACAAAACTATCTATCACTCCTACTTTCAGTACCTGCAGAGGATACCTTGTTGAAACCCGCTTATCATTTCCTTATGCTCCTTGTTGGTTTTGACACTCATACTTATCGAAAAGACTACGATTGATCCCCTATACTTGGGGGTCATCAAGATGCTGCGACCACATCACCACATGCTCCCCGCGGCGGGGATGCTACCACCGACGTTTGGTTTTTCTAGAACCCAACAATACATAGTTGCAACGGGCTGTGAGGGAGCTTAAAAATATTGCATCCGGTGATGGCGGGTGACGGAACCGGTGGTCAATAATGTTGCATCCAGTTTTTGCTACGACTGGTGGACTGATGGTCGGGGATGCTACCACCGGCGACTAATTTTGCTACAACCGAACAATACAAAGCTGCAACGGGCGGCCATGGGAGCTGCAAAATGCTGCATTCGGTGGTGGAGGGTGTTGGAACCGGTGGTCGGAATGATGCATCTAGTTTTTGCTACGAGCGGTGGACCGGTGGTCGGGGATACTACCACCGGTGATTGTTTTTTGCTACAATCGAGCAATACAAAGCTGGAACTGGAGGCCATGGGAGCTACAAATGACGGATGGGAGTTGCATGCTAGTCGTGACGACCGACGTGGAGCTGCAACCGGTGGCGATGAGAGGTCGAGAGCTACATTTAGCGGCACCTGCGATAGTGAGTTGGCAACCGTTTGTAAAGGAAGCTGCAACCTGATGCTGGTGGAGCTGCATCTAGTAGCGTTGCTCCAAAACCGGTGTCTAGCAGTGCTAGGAGCTCGAGAGCAAGGCGTGCGGGGATGGATGACGGGTCTGCTGCAAGCGTGGGTTGGCGTCGTCGCGTTAGCGGGGCCGGGGGACAGGAAGAGGTGAGGCTACAAGAGGGCGAGGGAAGGACGCAGTGGAGGTGTTGTCTGACGGCGCGCTAGGGGAGTGAATACGGAGGTGGAAGATGCAATCTGACGGCTCATGCAGACGAAATCGGATGGTTGCACGGCGATCGACCGAAATTTCAGCTAGACGGCCGGCCGAAATTTCAACTAGTCGAGCGACGCCTATCACTGCCTTTTCTATTAATAGAAATCGAGGGGGACTCCTTTTTACATAAAAAGATGGCATTCCATGTCAGTTTGAAGGGAGTCATTCGATACATCAAGCTGTGTAGTATCAGAAGCGGCTAATTCCCCTCTTTTGCGAGGAAACTATCAATCTTTTCATCTCCAACCATGGCATTACAATGAACACCAGAAATAATAAAAATTACATCCAGATCCATAGACCACCTAGCAGGGACTACAAAAACTTAAGCGAGCCGGGTAGTCGTCGTGCTAAAGCCCCGTAGGACCAACACAGGAGAACAACAACCATCGCCAATGAAGAGAACCGTAGATCGGGAGGATCCAACCTAAAGACTCACAAACGTAGCTGAACTACGACAAGATCTGTGCAAATCCATCAAAACAGATTTGCTGCAGACACTCCTCCACACGTCCACCGACGATGCTAGACACATCACCGAGACGTGGGCTAAGCGGGGCTGCCATCTCATCTTCCTGAGCAGTACGCAAACCCTAACAAAATTCAAAAAAATGTTTAAAAACAGAGCTCTCCCGCCGATGGACAGGATCCACCGTGACGCCATGACCCTAAGACCACCAAAAATGAGGCGGGCCGGCGATGGCGCCGGCGGGAGGCACATGAAGTCTTGGTTTTTTCTTAGGGTAGGAGTTGGCTGCGTGCTAATCAACACATCACAATTCCCAACGTCTAACAACTCCCCATGTTTTATATGAAATCTTGTCACATTTGTTTGAGTCTTGAAATAGTACCTCACCATGCCTTTCGCATGGTTTATCTCTTTTTTTAGCGGTGACTTATCTAATCTTTCTACACTACCTCGATACGCGACCTCAATGTTTTTTTGTAAATTTTAGTGATCCGAGAGTCACGATCAAAAAGGTTACTGTTCGTGAGAGATGACGCAGATGAAGCGAGAAAATACTAAAAAGAGCATGCGTCGGCAAAAGGACTACAAAAAACAAGGTTGTTAACCTACCAGTCTGTCTAGAAATCGATTTCGTATGATTGCTCCTGTTCTGTAAGTGGACAATAACTGGCCTAAGCAACTACTGTACTAGTAATACATATCCTTTCATATAGTTGAACACCCTGGTATAATTATATGAAAATCCCCTAACTAATAATATTTACATAACGATACATAGGTCAAAGAAAAGGAGGATCCATCTCAAAACAGTGTGAAGAAAAAGCAACGGAGGATATAGAGAACAAAAAGTAACAGGGTGGGCGTCCTGTCCCGGATGAGCAATGATCGGTTACTTCACGTTTGCAACGCAGTCCGTAGTTTTACTCTGCACTGAGCTAAAGGCGCTGACCTCCAAGGTAATGGAGCAGTTCACCTTGATGTCGAGGTCCCTCTTGTAGATCCCCAGCACGCTCACTCTCCCGCTGATCTCCGTGTAGCTGGTCAGGTCGTAGTCCTGGCTCTGGCCGAAGATGAGGTCGGTGACGTTCACGTTGGGGGAGATCCGGTCGGCGAGCGCGTCGAGCGTGACGTTCATCCGCACGGTCCGGTCGGCGCCGACTTCGCCGTCGGGGGCGTACGCCACACCGACCGTCTCTCCCTTGTAGTAGAAGTTGGTCTCGCTCCGGTCGTAGCTGAACGAGGCCACGTTCGGGTTCTTGATGGAGATGTCGGCGTTGAGCGTGGCGTTGACGGACACCGGGTGCCGCTCGTCCGCGCCGAGGAACTCGCCGTCGACGTCCTCCAGGGTGACGCGGTTCATGGTGAAGACGGGGTCCTTGACCTTGAACACGGTGAGGGCGAGCACGAGGGCGACGATCCCGGCGATGACCACGGAGGCCACGCAGCAGCCGCCGCAGCAGAGCACGGACCGGCGGCTGCGGAGGCACTGCGTGGAACGCGGGCGCTTGGCGGTGGTTGCGGCGGCGTCCTGGACCTCGATGTCGTCGTCGGTCCCCGGGTGGACGGACGGGGACGGGTAGGCGAGCGGCCTCGTCGGCTCGTTCTTCTCGCCCGCTGTGGCGACGCTGTACGGCCCGGACCCGACGGTCGCCATGGGACGTGGAATGGAACCGTGGACCAAATACCCGAGCAAGCAGATATGGGGGAGGGTAGTCTGGTCCCTCGCCAGATGCCCCAGATGGTGTGGTCTCGTCTTGTTATACTATGGTGGATTTGCACTGTGCACAAGTCGTGTTGGGCGGGCCGTGCGCGGCATGTACGTGTTGCTCTTTGTTTTGTGAGACTGACGGAACGGAGCGAACGCGCCCCGCCCGGTGGACTTGGCAGGCTCGTGGATTGCCGGTTAATTAATGGAGCGTGGAGGCTTCCGTTGGTGCAACTTGACTCCACCAACGACGTGACGGAAATCAGGCCATTGGACTTTGAAGACGACATCACTTCAAAATTTGAGGCAAATGGAGAGTACTCAGGGGGCTTTGCTTATAGGGCATAATTCCTAGGTTCCACGTCCATAGTCGTGAACAAGATCATCTGGAAGGTTTCGGCGTCTTCCAATGTCAAGTTTTTCTTGTGGCTGGACATTCAAAACAGGGTATGGACTGCGGATAGACTGCAAAAGAGGGGTTGGGAGAATTGTGACCTATGCGTCTTATGTAGAAGGGCCAACGAGACATCCGGTCATCTCTTTTTTAAATGCCGGTTTATGCTGTGTATTTGGAGAATGGTCAAAGCATGGCTTGGATTGGGGGCGCCGGAAATGAATAGGTGGGGTGATGGAATGCAACATCAAGTGTTGGTGGACAAGCATGTCCAAGCCAAATACATCGAACATGAAGGCCATGGCCTCACTTACCATGCTTGTGTGTTGTGTCATCTGGAATGAGAGAAGCGCTAGAGTCTTCCGGAAGAAATCGACGCCGCCATACTACGTTCTATAACTCCTCCATGAGGAGGCAAGGATGTGGGTCACCGCGCGGGCTAGGCATCTGAGCATCATCATGCCGCGAGAATAATTCGTTTGCACCTTATGTTGATAGGCTATGTTGTAAAGCCTGTTCTTATGTAATCTAAACTCTCCTTCTTAATTAATAAATGAGGCAAGTCTTTTGCAACAAAACAAGCTATCACTCTCGTTGCGTAGAAACTGGATTGTCGGCTGTAGAATAGTGGAATATGGAGTGGAAGTACCTTTGTTGGCTCGAGCTCGAATGTTCTTGGTGGGAACATTAAATAAAAAACCTATTAAAAAAACTGCGATGTGGAATGTTTGGTGTGCTTGCAAAGTTTCATCATGAAATTCCATTGGTGAATGTCGTGTAAAAATATAAATCATGGCTCCAAAATGCCTTCCAAAGCACCATTTCTAGAGCATTGATTTTGCATTTTTTTTGCCACGACTTTCACAAATGCGATTTCATGATGAAACTTTGCAAGCGCTCAAAAAATTTCTTCAAGTTTTCAAAAAGAATATGATTCTTTTATTTTTGTACTACAACTTTGAATTTACAGTTCATCCTAAAACATACGAGCTCGCGAGTAGATACATCAGGTCCAACATGCAGCTGAATCTATAGAAAGTCAATAGGATAACTCAACCTATGGAAATATAGAAGGCTAGCTACTAGTAATAATAACAACGTGGTAAGTTATCCTATATACCTAAATAGTTCATCCGCACTATTTATATTATCTCCCAAACAAATGTCATCACAACATTCATAGGAATTATTTTTCATTATTGATTGCTCTTTACTAATTCTATTTATTTTAATATGCATACATGTCACCTCATCAAAAGCCCATCCAATCTATTTTTAGTTTTTCCATATAATATTAATCCAAATCTTTTGTACAACCAAGTCTTACTAAAACATATTGCAACATATTCCCACCGCAACACGCGGGTTATCATCTAATTCGTGCAAATGATCAAAACCGCGTTTAGGTGTCTTTGCAAATTAGATTCTCGATACTTAGATCAAACGTTATTTGCAACTGGCCGGCCCATTTAGAACTATAGCACTACTTTGATTCTTCTCGCGTTATTTTCTAGCCTTCTTTCTATTTTCTATCTGCCCGTTTTTTCCTACTTTTTGTTTCTTTTTTATTAGTTTTTCATTTTAGTTTTCATTATTTTTTTCAAATTCATGAATTTTTGTCTTCTTAAATTCTTGTAGTTTTTTCAATTTCATGAACTTTTTCAAACTAGTATTTTTTTTTCAAATTCAGTTATTTACAAATTCATAAAATTATTTTTCAAATTCGTCAAAAAACTCAAACTCATGAACCTTTTTCAAAGTCGTGACCTTTTCTAAATTCTTGAACCTTTTCTAAATGCATGATTTTTTCCTACAAATGTGCGGACTTTTTCTTTTCCAAAATTCATGAACGTTTTAATTTTTTTAACCTATTCGTACAATGAACTTTTTGGCAAATCGATAAATTTATAGAAATCCACTCTTTTAAGCAATTTGTATATTAAAATTTAGAAACTCATTTTTTACAAATTAATGAATTCATTTGAAATATATGATCATTTTTAGCATTAATGACTTTGTTTCAAATTTGTGAATATTTTTCTCAAAGTCATGAACTTTTTTTCTCAAATTCTTGAACATTTTTTAATCGGTGACTTGTTTTCAAATCTGTGATTTTCTCTCAAATTTAAAACTGTTTAAATGTATGAACTTTTCTTTCAAATATGTGATATATTTCCAAATTCATGAACTTTTTTCAAATTTTATGATTTTTTCCGACTTAGTGAAAAAAATCTAAAATTCATGAACTTATAAAAATTTATGAAGTTTTCCTAATTCATGATCTTTTTCCCAAATGAGTGAATTGTTTTTTGAACCGCTACAATACCTCGTGATGCTGTAGTGACTGAAGTCGTTACAGTACGTTCCATCCGCTATAGTGCTTTGATGCCGCTACAATATTGTGCAAATGGGTCGGCCCATTGGGATGCTCCGTGCCCCAAGAGGGAAACAAACACTACATGTGCCGATTAGGAGCTCACAGCGTCACACGATCCGCACATTAAGACAAATGATGAGTGATAGTCCAAAATCAACCCATATGTCGAGATAGTCCAAACCCATGCAAATCCAGGCCATACGTGGGGGAGAATTGGGGATGGCCAGAGTGTGTGCTACTTCGATTGGACATTACAACCCCAACGCTCTATATTTCCTGCTCCACCCATTCTCGCTCTCTTACCCATTTCCCCCTCTCTCTGCCACCCGATCCATAGTCGGCTACGGCCCAGCACCAACAAACCCTTACCAGTAATGTAGCCAAACCTTGCCATCCACAGACCCCACAAAATGGGTTTTGATATGTCTCCAACGTATCTACTTTTCCTAACGCTTTTCCTTTTGTTTTGGACTCTAATTTGCATGATTTGTATAGGAAGGCGACCTTGTTCTTCGGCGCGTTCAGTCCGCCAAGAATTCCAACAAGTTGACGCCGAAGTGGGAAGGCCCTTATCGGGTGAAACGAGTCACTAGGCCCGGCGCTATCCGTTTTCAGCAGAACTACCATGTTGTTGTTTTTGTGCAGAAATAAAAGTTCTCGGAATGGAATCAAACTTCGCGAGGAATTTTTATACAATAAAAGAAAAATACTGGAGCCAAGAACCACCGAAGGGGGCACCTGGTGGGCACAACCCACCAGGGCGCCCCCCTCCTGGCGCGCCCAGGCGGGTTGTCCCCACCTAGTGGCCCCGCAGACGTCAACCCTGATACTATATATTCACATTTACGGAGGAAAAAATCAAGGAGAATGAATTATCGCGATCGACGAGGTGGAGCCGTCGCCACCTCTTGTTCTTCATCGAGAGGCCAGATCTAGAGCCCGCTTGGGGCTCCGGAGAGGGGGATCTTTGTTCTTCATCATCACCAACCCTTCTCCATCGCCAATTCCATGGTGCTCCCCACCAGGAGTGAGTAATTCCTCCGTAGGCTCGCTGATCGGTGAGGAGTTGGATGAGATTCATCATGTAATCTAGTTAGTTTTGTTAGGGCCGATCCCTACTATCCCCTATGTTCTGACATTGATGTTGCTATGACTTTGCCATGCTTAATGTTTCTCACTTTGGGCCCGGGTGCCATGATTTCAGATCTGAACCTTTTATTTTATCACCATTATATTCATGTTCTAGATCCGATCTTGCAAGTTATAGTCACCTACTACGTGTTATGATCCGGCAACCCCGGAGTGACAATAGCCAGGACCACTCTCGGTGATGACCGTAGTTTGAGGAGTTCATGTATTCACCGTGTGCTAATGCTTTGTTCCAGTTCTCTATTAAAAGAAGGCCTTAATATCCCTTAGTTTCCAATACGGACCCCGCTGGCATGAGAAGGTAGGACAAAAGATGTCATGCAAGTTCTTTCCATAAGCACGCATGACTATTTACGGAATACATGCCTACATTATATTTATGAACTGGAGCTAGTGCTGTATCGCTCTAGGTTATGACTGTCACATGATGAATATCATCCAACAAATTACCGATACAATGCCTACGAATTTATCCTATATTGTTCTTGCTAAGTTACTACTGCTATCGTTACTGCTGCACTTGCTACAAAACTATTGCTATCACTGTTACCGTTACCATTGCTGCTACCACTACTATCAAAACTATCATATTACTGTGCTACTGATCACTCTGTTGTAGATAATTAATCTCCAGGTGTGGTTGAATTGACAACTCAGATGCTAACACTTAAATATTCTTTGGCTACCCTTATGTCGAATCTATAAATTTGGTGAGGTAAGGAACTTCCATCCAGTTCTGCTTTAGATTCACCTTCTGTTATATGTAAACTTGCAACACCACCACATGCTATTAATCCTGATATGTCGCAAGTTATTGATGATGCTACTTCTGCTATGAATGATACATATGATGATGCTAGTACCTTGCATGATGATGATGTGCCACTTGGTGAATTTCTTGATGAACAAATTACTAGAGTAAGACAACATGATGTTGAATCTGATGATGAGCTTGAAACTGAAAATTTTGAAACACCTGCTAGAGCTAGCCTTCCTAGATATGAATTGCCTAAGGTACCTGAAGGTTATGTTATGAATGAGGAAACAACTAGAGATATTCTTGCTTTTAAGGATAGAGATGATCTAGAGAAATTATTATGCAAGTACAAAGAAAAGTCTCTGAATGCTAGAATGAAACGTGATCCTAAGTTTGCTACCTCACCTATCTTTATTGATGATAAGGATTATGAATTCTCTGTCGACCCAGAGTTAATCACTTTGGTTGAATCTGATCCTTTCCATGGTTATGAAACTGAAACTGTTGTGGCACATCTCACTAAATTGAATGACATATAAACCCTTTTTTACTCATGATGAGAAAACTCGTTACTATTTTATTCTCAAATTATTTCCTTTCTTGCTCCTGGTTGTGTGCGTAGTCCCCATGATATGATTTATTACTTCTCTGAAAAATATTTTCCTGCTCATAAGAAACAAGCTGCCTTACAGGAAATATTTAACTTTGTTCAAACTGAAGAAGAGAGTCTCCCACAAGCTTGGAGGAGGCTTTACCAGTTACTTAATGCTTTGCCAGATCATCCTCTTAAGAAAAATGAAATACTTGATATCTTCTATAATGGACTAACCAATATCTTCTATAGTTGTGTTGGTTGTGTTGTCAGGGAACGAACTATTGGACAAGCTGAAGAATTATTGAATAACATATTGAAAATTATGATGATTGGACTCTTCCTAAACCATCGCCTAAACCCACTCCGAAGAAGAGGGGTATATTATATCTCAGTCCTGAAGATATGCAGAGGCAAAGAAATCCATGAAGGAAAAAAGTATTAAAGCTGAGGATGTTAAAAATTTGCCTCCTATTGAAGAAATACATGGGCTTAATGCACCATCACTACCTAAGGTGGTAGAGGTAAATTCTAATGAAATTCAATGATAATGACAATCCTCACAATATGCACCCTAACCAATGCCTTCATGAGTTTGAATATTATAGGAAACAATATCACTTTAATGCAAATGTTATGAAACAATTGAAATACAATTATGATATGATTGCTCGCTTGAGTGACTTGTTATTTAGAATCTCAAATGATGTTAGAGGTATGGGAAATCATGCTTCTATGGTACAAACCCAGTTAGAACAAGTTGCTAAATCACAAAGAGAATTGCTTGATGTAATGAATAACAACATACATGACTTTGCTGTTAGAGTTGCAACTAGAGGAGGAAAAATGACTCAGGAACCACTTTATCCTGAGGGACACCCAAAAAGAATTGAACAGGAATCACAAAGAAACAACACTGCACCTAGTCCTTCCAAAAGGAAAAAGAAAAAGAAAAATGATAGGACTTTGCATGCTACTAATGAACCTGAAATAGGAAAACCTCTTGATAATGATAATGATGTTTCTATCTCTGATGCTGAAACTCAATCTGGTAATGAACATTCACCTAGTGATAATGAAAAAGATAATGCTGAGGTTCATGAACATACTCAACCAAAAAATGAAAAAGAACCAGATAATGATGTTGAGATAGAACCACCAATTTATCTTGATAACCCACAACCTAAGAATAAATATATGATAAAAGAGACTTTGTTGCTAGGAAACACTGTAAAGAAAGAGAACCATGGGTTCAAAAACCTATGCCTTTTCCACCTCAGCCGACTAAAAAGAAAGATGATGAAAAATTTGAATGCTTTGCTGAAATGCCGAGGCCAGTCTTTTTGCGTACTCGCTTGATTGATATCTTGAAAATGCCTCCTTATGCAAAGTACATGAAAGACATCATCACCAATAAGAGAAAAATAATGGAAGCTGAAATCTCCACCATGCTTGCTAATTATACTTTTAAGGATAGAGTACCTAAAAAACTTGGAGACCCAGGAATACCAACTATACCTTGCTCCATCAAAAAGAATTATGTGAAAACTGCTTTATGTGATTTAGGAGCTGGTGTTAGTGTTATGCCCTTCTCTTTATATAAAAGACTTGATTTGAATAAACTCACACCTACTGAAATATCTTTGCAAATGGCTGACAAATCAACTGCCATACCTATCTGTATCTGTGAGGATGTGCCTGTTGTTGTTGCTAATGTTACTATTTTAACTGACTTTATTATACTTGAGATGCCCGAGGACGAAAACATGTCGATTATCCTTGGTAGAACCTTCTTGAATAGTGCAGGGGCTGTTGTTGATTGCAACAAAAGTAAGGCCACTTTTCATATCAATGGTAATGAGCATACGGTGCACTTTCCGAAGAAACAATTCCAAGTGAATGGTATTAATGTTATTGAAAAATCTCCGACGATCACTATTGGAAGTTTTTAAATACCTCTATCTACTGTTAAAAAGAAATATGAAATGCTTATTGTTGGGGACATTCATATCCCCATTGAGGTAACTTAGTGATTTACGAAAGTTCTTCGATTTCATGCTAATCGAAAGTGGTTGTTAATAAGACTTGATCAATCTTATTAATAAACCATTTTGAGAGGAATGAAGTTGATGAATTTAGTGAGCACTATCTTCCGACCCTACCTTTTGTTTTCTGTTTTACTAGTTAAATAAAATAAAATGCCATGTTTTGTGTGTTTTCTGATTTTCCCGTGCAATAAAAAAGACCCAAAAATAAAAATTCTCTGAATGCTCTGAAAATTTAACATGATTTTTTCGAATATTTACGAATTTCTGGTGCAAATAATATCAGAGGGAGGTGCACGAGGTGGGCACAATCCACCTGGACGCGTCAGGACCCCCAAGCGCACCCTGGTGGGTTGTGGTCTCCACGCGGGCCCTCTCGCTTATTTCTTTATACCATACCATCACCTACCTCAAGAAAAAAAATCACCATTATTCTCTCTCCCGTGTTCTTGCTGTCAAACCCGCGGATTTTGATCTCTTTGCTCGAAGCTCCATTTCCGAAACTGTTTCGAGGGATTGTTGCTTGGTATGTGACTCCTCCGTTTGTCTAATTAGTTTTTTGTTTTAGTGGTTTATACTTTGAATAATTAGCTACACTTGATGCTGCTATAGATGAGCTTGCATGTTGAATTCTTAGAGTTCTGAGTAGTTTGAATGCTTGCTATGGCCTCTAGGCATCCCTATGAGTAGTTGCTATCATTCTTGTAGAGTTTTGTTGATAATTTTTTGTCACCCAATTTTTTTAGAAAATTGTACGCGAATATGATGAACCTCTTTGGAAGGAGTTCCTCGAGGAGCAGATCCTCTAGTGACATCTTCGCTTGTCGGTCTTATGTTGAACCAAGTGAAAGTTCCATGTGAGATGCCGCCACCAAAACATGCTTATGGCCTTGTGATGATTATATGTTGCGTGTAGGTATTAAGGAGGAATTCGAGCAATTGGTTCACAACGCCGGTCTCGGTCCCTACATTTCAGATAAGTACGATCAACACCACACTCTCACCGAATCATTTGTCAAAGGATTTAAATTTCATCCCCATGAGTCTAGGGTGTCATTCAAACTATATGAAAATCCTTTTACCATATCACTAGAGAGTTTTGCCCATCACTGCAAAATCCCATTCTGGGGTTCACTTGACGAACCACCAAGGGCTGAGTACCAATCATTTTTAACTAGCTTTGCTACGGTGAAACGAGGGGAGTGACGTAAGGTAGAATAAAGAGCTTTCATTTTCCTGCAATTCAATACTTTGCTTTATTTAATGGGAAATGTATTGTAGGCAAACAAGATTGTAGTACACTTTGTGCTCTAGACTTGAGCCTCATACGCACCGCTCTCACCAGTGATAGGAGTTATAATCTTAGGGCGATTGTTGCACGCAGGTTACAACACAATGCTAATAGTGGCTGATTCTATGGCAGAATCTATGCCACGTGTTTAGCAAGAGAGCTGGGTGTTTCACCTTTGCCCTTTGCCCTATCCTACCCACGCAGTATTTAGACTTCGATGCTATGAAAAATCATAAGATCCTTAAAGGAGACATTCATAATTTCACTTACAAATTATTATTTAAGCAATCGACTGTTGTGTACACATATTTTCCTGCGCGTGCTCTTTTTGATTATCACAACAAGGGAAGATATTTCGTTCTTGAGAGCGAGGCCCGAGCCCGCAATGCAGCGGTCGAGGCAGCACGGCAGGCCGGGGCATCCGCACCGAGAGCCTCCGTGAGCTACCACGCCGACTACTATCCAGGCCACTGACTGCTTACCAAGTTAGGCCAAAAGCCTAAGCTTGGGGGAGTACGTGTTTCGCACCGACTTTACATTCATGTTCACACATTTCAGTTGTCGGTGTTCACACTTTTTCATTGTACTATTCATGCTTAATGTATTTTCTCGTTTTCTTCTTGTGTGTTTGAAAAACCTTAGAAAAAAATGTCTAGCTAAAGTTAGTTTACTCTCTATGCTTGTTTAGTTGTAATATTAATAAGAAAACCCAAAAAGATTTTCTTGTTCTTCTTTTGCTTGTTGGGAGCTTTCCCGTGTAAATAATTTTTCTCGTTTTTGCTTTCCCCTTTTATTTGCTTGTTCTAGAAAATAAAAAACTCAAAAAATATTTCAGTGTGTTTCTCTGAATTTCTTTTCTTTTTAGTCGATTCGTACCAAGGAGAAGACCACGATGAAAATGTTGAGTGTCTCTCATATGCATAATTGTTGATTTAATAAAGAGCCCATTTTACCTTGTCTTCTCCCGTTGAATAAAATATTTGCAGATTCCAGCTTAGTCCATGGCACTCTTGCACTATTATTATTTTCACATAGTTCGGTTGTGCAAGTGAAAGGCAATAATGACGATATTTGATGAATTGGCCGTGGTAGAGAGAAACTGGTATGGACTCGACTTGTTCTATTTTTGTAAATATGTTTAACCTAGTATCCATGATTCAGCCCATTATGATTAAACATATTTGCTATGACAATTAGAGATTATAGTTTCACATGCCATGCATAAGTAGCTAGGAGTTGATAATGATTTATCTTGGATTTCAACATTGCGTTAAAATGATTGTGATGTAGTATGATGATATGGTATCCTCCTTTGAATGTTCAAGTGGCTTGACTTGGCACATGTTCATACATGTAGTTGAATCAAAACTAACATAGCCTCTATGATATTTATGTTCATGGTGTCCATATATCCTACTCATGCTGGTGTCCAATGTTAATTATGCATAATGTATGTTCATGACCGTTGTTGCTCTCTAGCTGGCCACTTCCCATCCTATTTGCTAGCCTTCGCTTGTACTAAGTGGGAATTATGCTTGTACATCAAAACTCTTCAACCCAAGTTATTCCAGATGAGTCCACCATACCTACCTATATGCGGTAGTACCCTGCCATCCTAAGTAAATTTGCATGTGCCATCTCTAAAAACTTCAAATAAATATCCTTTTTGTGTGGTTGGATCGTTCATGGAATGACAGGAGTCAGTCGGTATCTTCCATGCCAAGCGGGTTATTCTCAGGTCGAGTGTTTATTCACTCGCCATTGCACGAGAAAACAGTCGTAATAGGGATTCCCAGTCCCAAATTGCAAAAAGAAAAAGAGCTTATAAATAAACAAACAAAAACTCCCAATGGAGTCCAAACCTTTACTTTTCTACTTGGGAACCACCACTAGCATGTTTAGCATGGAAGATATTGATAACTGATAGTCGTGAAGTAAATGAGAAGGGTGCATGTCTCAAAATATCATTTACCTCTGTTTTAAAAACTTGAGCTCTGGCACCTCTGCAAATCACTTCTTCCCTCTGCGAAGGGACTATCTATTTACTTTTATGTTGTGTGAGCACCTTCTAAAATAAGCGTCAGATCTGAGAGCACTGATGTCATGCCTATTCATTGCGTGTAATGAATGTTGGGTGTTAGCATGACTGGATCTTTTCTACCATAAATTACAATGTTTAGTTATTGCTTGAACTTTGGAGGTGCTCTGCATTTATGTTTTGCGGTCTCAGAAAGGACTAGTGAGATACCCCTATTGTCATATTATAGCATGGTTATTTTGACAACATGTTGCTATTTGAGATGTCTTATTATGTCATTGATATGAGTTAATATAATTTATAAGAGTTATTGTTGACATGGTTAGTCATGATCTTTGCTGAAAACCTGGGTGCTGTCTGATAACCCACAAGTATAGGGGATCGTTTGTAGCCTTTTTTGATAAGTAAGAGTGGCGAACCCAACGAGGAGCTAAAGGTAGAACAAATATTCCCTCAAGTTCTATCGACCACCGATACAACTCTACGCACACTTGACGTTTGCTTTACCGAAAACAAGTATGAAACTATTTTTGTAGGTGTGATGCTAGAACTACTTTGCAAGAATAAAACTAGAAGTACTTTGTAAGATAATAAAAGTGGATAGCTTTTGTCAACAAGAAAGTTATTTGTCCCTAGGTAATTGATAACAAGTACCGGTAATCATTCTTGCAATTTTATATGAGGGAGAGGCATGAGCTAACAAACTTTCTCTACTTGGATCATATGCACTTATGATTGGAACTCTAGCAAGCATCCGCAACTACTAAAGATCATTAAGCTCATGAAACCCAACCATAGCATTAAGTATCAAGTCCTCTTTACTCCCATACGCCATACCCCCCTTACTCGGGTTTAAGTTTCTGTCACTCTCGCAACACACCATAAGTGAACCATGAACATATTGCAACACCCTACAGTGGGGCCCCTCACGTTTGCGCAAGAACGGAGGGCACCGTAGGACAGCACCATAAATAAAATATACAATCATACCAACCAAGATCACGATTAACCCACTAGACAAAACGGATCTATTCAAACATCATAGGATAACCATAGATCATTGGGAAATAATATATGGAGTTGAGCATAATGTTTAAGTAGAGATTATAGCGAGGGGAAGGAGGTGTTACACCGCTTAGGGGGAGAGAGTTGGTGTTGATAGTAGCAAGATTGTTGATGTAGATCGCCGTCCCGATCGTTGCCCCGGTGGCACTCCGACGCCACCGGAAGCGAGGGGGAGAGAACCCACGTCCTTCTTATTCTTCCTTGGCCTCCTCCCTAGGTGGGAGAAGGTTTCCCCCTCTTGTCCATGGCCTCCATGGCATGGGAGGGGCGAGAGCCCTTTTGAGATTGGACATGTCTCTCCGCCTATCTCTGTTTCGCGTCCCCCAGATCTGGCCCTTCACCGTTTCTTAAATTCCTGGAGATCCGTAACTCCGACTGTGTTGAATTTTTGACATGACTTTTATCAATAAATTAGCTTTCTTGCGCCAGAAGAAGGGCCCCCAACCAATGTTCGAGAAGGGCGCAAGACACCAGGGCGCGGCTGGGCCTAGTGGCGCGCCCTGGTGGGTTGTGGGCACTATGCCCCCGTTTGCGTTGCTTCCACCTCCTAAAAATCACATATATTCCAAAATAATTCTCCGTTAATTTTTATCGCGTTTGGACTTCGTTTAATATGGATTTTTTGCGATACAAAAAACATGCAAAAAACAGGAACTTGCACTTGGCACTAGATCAGTAAGTTCGTCCAATAAATCATATAAATAGTTGCCAAAAATATGTGAAAGTTGTATAATATTGCATGAAACAATAAAAAATTATAGATACCACGGAGACATATCAGCATCCCCAAGATTAATTCCTGCTCATCCTTGAGTAGGTAAATGATAAAAAAGATAACTTTTGATGTGGAATGCTACCTAGCATAAACTTGATCATATATCTAATCATGGCATCAATATTAAGACATGAGTGATTCAAAGCAATAGTCCATAATTTGACATAAAGACATCAATACTCGGGCATCCCAACAAACAATCATGTCTTTCAGAATATCAAATGCTAAAGAACGTTATCCCTACAAAATCATATAGTCTTGTCATGCTCTGTCTTCCCAGCTCAAAGTATGAATCATGTACTACTGCTACTTTTCGATCTTGCGTTGCTTTTCCCTTGAAGAGGAAAGGGTGATGCAGCATAGTAGCGTAAGTATTTCCCTCAGTTTCTGAGAACCAAGGTATCAATCCAGTAGGAGACTGATAACCCACAAGTGTAGGGGATCGCAACAGTTTTCGAGGGTAGAGTATTCAACCCAAATTTATTGATTCGACACAAGGGGAGCCAAAGAATACTCTCAAGTATTAGAAGTTGAGTTGTCAATTCAACCACACCTGGAAGACTTAATTTATGCAGCAAAGTAATATGGAAATAATGGTAACGGTGGCAAAAGTAACGGTAGCAGTTTTGTAGTGATTGTAATAGTAGCAGCAGAAAAGTAACTAAGCAACAAGCAATATGAGAAAGGCTCGTAAGCATTGGATCAGTGATGGATAATTATGTCGGATGCGATTCCTCATGTAATAGTTATATCATAGGGTGATACAGAACTAGCTCCAGTTCATCAATGTAATGTAGGCATGTATTCCGAATATAGTCATACGTGCTTATGGAAAAGAACTTGCATGACATCTTTTGTCCTACCCTAGCAGCGGAGTCCTATTGGAAACTAAGGGATATTAAGGCCTCCTTTTAATAGAGTACCGGACCAAAGCATTAACGCTTAGTGAATACATGAACTCCTCAAACTACAGTCATCACAAGGAGTGGTCCCAATTATTGTCACTTCGGGGTTGCCGTGTGATAGCCTGGCTTATTAGGGATGGTAGACTACTCATATAAATAAGGAATTCCTTCTTTTCCTGGAGCCCATTCAGAAAGAACTCCAAAATTAAGCGTGCTCAGCTTGGAATAGTTTCAGGATGGGTGGCCAACCGGGAAGTTGGTCTCGGATGTGCACGAGTGAGGACAAAGTGCACAGAAAAGACTAGTATTGATCTGTGGGGCCAGTCTAGATCCTACCACGAGTAACGGCCACCGGTGGGTGTGTCCGGGGCGTTACAAGTTGGTATCAGAGCCGACCCACGCGGTTACATGGATGTTTGCGGACAGGTGCATGGTCATGTAGTTCATGACGTTTGTGACCCGTCATGGCACACGGCATGGCACATGTGCCTGACTGGAAGCACATACGTTTGTGCCAAGAGGGAACGTTCTTGTGGCCCGACGAGGACGTCGGTTCCTCTGAGTGGGGGTGTATGTGATAGCCTGGCTTATTAGGGATGGTAGACTACTCATATAAATAAGGAATTCCTTCTTTTCCGGGAGCCCATTCGGAAAGAACTCCAAAGTTAAGCGTGCTCAGCTTGGAGTAGTTTCAGGATGGGTGACCGACCAGGAAGTTGGTCTCGGGTGCGCACGAGTGAGGACAAAGTGCGCAGAAAAGGCTAGTATTGATCTATGGGGCAGTCTAGATCCTACCAGGAGTAACGGCCACCGGCGGGTGTGTCCGGGGCGTTACATGCCAGATCATAACACATAGTAGGTGATTATTGACTTGCAAGATAGGATCAAGTACTCATATATATTCATGAAAACATAATAGGTTCAGATCTGAAATCATGGCACTCGGGCCCTTGTGACAAGCATTAAGCATGGCAAAGTCATAACAACATCAATCTTAGAACATAATGGATACTAGGGATTAAACCCTAACAAAACTAACTCGATTACATGGTAAATCTCATCCAACCCAACATCGTCCAGCAAGCCTATGATGGAATTACTCACTCACGGCGGTGAGCACCATGGAGTTGGTGATGGAGGAAGGTTGATGATGACGAAGGCAACGATCTCCACTCTCTGGAGCCCCGAACGGACTCCAGACCAGCCCTCCCGAGAGAGATTAGGGCTTGGTGGCGGCTCCGTATCGTAAAACGCGATGAATCCTTCTCTCTCATTTTTTTTCTCCCCGAAAGTGAATATATGGAATTGGGGTTGATGTCGGTGGAGCGTCAGGGGGCCCACGAGACAGGGGGCGCCCAGGGGGGCGGGGCACGCTCCCCACCCTCGTGGACACGGTGTGGGCCCCATGGTCTGGATTCTTCCGCCGATATTTTTTATATATTCCAAAATAATTCTCCGTTGATTTTCAGGTCATTCCGAGAACTTTTATTTCCGCACAAAAATAACACTGATACGTCTCCAACATATCTATCATTTTTGATTGTTCCATGCTATTATTTATGAAGTCTTGGATGTTTAATGGGCTTTATCATTCAGTTTTATATCATTTTTGGGACTAACCTACTAACCCAAAGGCCCGGTCCAGATTGCCGTTTTTTGCCTATTTCAGGGGTTTGCAGAAAAAGAATATCAAACGGAGTCCAAACGGAATGAAACCTTCGCGAGAGATATTTTTGGAGAAAATCACGCACGCGGAGCTTGAGGACCAAGTCAGTGGACAGAGAGGTGGCCCTCGAGGGTGGGGGGCATGCCCCCTGCTTCGAGGCCCCCTCAAGTGGCCCCCGGTGCCCTCCTTCTTCCTATATAAGTCCACGTACCCGAGAAACTCCGAGAACAGATAGAAAACCCTAATTCCACCGCCGTACCTTCTGTTCCCCTGGAGATCCCATCTTGGAGCCTGTTCCGGAGCTCCACCGGAGGGGGATCCATCACAGAGGCCTTCATCATCATCATCATCATCGCCCTCACCATGAGTTGTGAGTAGTTTACCACAGACCTTCGGGTCCATAGCTAGTATCTAGATGGCTTCTTCTCTCTCTCCAGATCTCAATACAAAGTTCTCCTCGGTCTTCGAGGAGATCTATTTGATGTAATCTCTTTTTGCGGTGCATTTGTCGAGATCCGATGAATTGTGAGTTTATGATCAAGGTTATCTATGAAAGATATTTGGTTCTTCTCTGAACTTTTTATGTGTTCTCATAATATCCTTGCAAGTCTCTTCGAATTATTGGTTTGGTTTGGCCTACTAGATCTATAGTTCTTGCAATGGGAGAAGTGCTTGGCTTTGGGTTCAATCTTGCGGTGTCCTTTCCCAGTGACAGTACGGGCAGCAAGGCATGTATTGTATTGTTGCCATCGAGGATAAAAAGATGGGGTTTATATCATATTGCTTGAGTTTATCCCTCTACATCATGTCATCTTGCTTAAGGCGTTACTCTGTTCGTATGAACTCAATACACTAGATGCATGCTGGATAGCGGTCGATGTGTAGAGTAATAGTAGTAGATGCAGGCAAGAGTCGGTCTACTTGTCTCAGACGTGATGCCTATATACAATGATCATGCCTAGATAGTCTCATAATTATTCGCTTTTCTATCGATTGCTCGACAGTAATTTGTTTACCCGCCGTAGAATATCGCTATCATGAGAGAAGCCACTAGAGAAAACTATGGCCCCCGGGTCTGTTCTCAACATATCAATCTACATCTACTTTACTTTTACCGATTTTATTTACTGTTTTATTAAACTAAAAATACCAAACATATAAACTATCATCTCTATCAGATCTCACTTTCGTAAGTGATCGTAAAGGGATTGACAACCCCTTATCGCGTTGGCTGCGAAGTTCTTATTTGTTTGTGTAGGTGCGAGGGACTCGCGCGTGGTCTCCTACTAGATTGATACCTTGGTTCTCAAAAACTGAGGGAAATACTTACGCTACTGTGCTGCATCTCCCTTTCCTCTTCGAGCGAATACAACGCAAGGTCAAGAGGTAGCAAGAAGAATTTCTGGCGCCGTTGCCGGGGAGGCTTACGCAAAAGTCATATACCAAGTACCTATCACAAACCCTTATCCTTCGCATTACATTTTTGCCTCTCGTTTTCCTTTCCCCCACTTCACCCTTGCCGTTTTATTCGCCCTTCTTCCACCGTGTGTTTATCGTTCACTTGCCCCTTGTTTGCTTGTGTGTGTTGGACTGCTTGCTTGTCACTATGGCTCAGAACAATACCAAATTGTGTGACTTCTCCAATACCAACAACAATGATTTTATTAGCACTCCGATTGCTCCTATTACCGATGCTGAATCTTGTGAGATCAATGCTGCTTTGTTGAATCTTGTCATGAAGATCAATTCTCCGGCCTTCCTAGTGAAGATGCCTCTACCCATCTAAACAACTTTGTTGATTAGTGTGATATGCAAAAGAAAAGGGATACGGATAACGATATTGTTGAATTGAAGTTATTTCCGTTATCACTTAGAGACCATGCTAAAACTTGGTTTTCCTCTTTGCCTAGAAATATTATTGATTCGTGGAATAAGTGCAAAGATGCTTTTATCTCTAAGTATTTCCTCCTGCTAAGATCATCTCCCTTAGAAACGATATTATGAATTTTAAGCAACTAGATCATGAGCATGTTGCACAAGCTTGGAAGAGAATGAAATTTATGATACGTAATTGCGCTACACAAGGTTTGAATCTATGGATGATTATTCAAAACTTTTATGCTGGCTTGAATTTTGCTTCTAGAAATCTTTTAGATTCGGCCGCCGGAGGCACTTTCATGGAAACCACCTTAGGAGAAGCTACCAAACTCCTAGATAATATTATGGTTAATTATTCTCAATGGCACACCGAAAGATCTACTAGTAAAAAAGTGCATGCTATCGAAGAAATTAGTGTTTTGTGTGGAAAGATGGATGAACTTATGAAATTATTTGTTGCTAAGAGTGCTTCTTCTAATCCTAATGATATGCCTTTGTCCACTTTGATTGAGAATAACAATGAATCTTTGGATGTGAATTTTGTTGGTAGGAATAATTTTGGTAACAATGCTTATAGAGGTAATTTTAATCCTAGGCCTTTTCCTAGTAATTCCTCTAATAATTATGGTAATTCCTACAACAACTCTTATGGAAAGATGCCTTCTGAATTTGAAACTAGTGTTAAGGAGTTTATGATCTCGCAAAAGAATTTCAATGCTTTGCTTGAAGAGAAATTGCTTAAGGTTGATGAATTGGCTAGAAGTGTGGATAGAATTACTCTTGATGTTGATTCTTTGAAACTTAGATCTATCCCACCTAAACATAATATCAACGAGTCTCTCAAAGCCATGAGAATTTCCATTGATGAATGCAAAGAAAGAACCGCTAGAATGCGTGCTAAAAGAGAAGATTATATTAAATTGTGTTCTTCTAGTTATCATGAAAATAAAGATGAAGATCTGAAAGTTATTGATGTGTCTCCTATTAGATCCTTGTTTTCTAGTATTAATCTTGATGAAAATAGGATTGGAGATGATTCTGCTTTAAGGTGTCCCAATGATTCAGAGTTTTTAGATCTTGATGCTAAAATTGCTAAAAGTGGGAGTGAAGAGATTAAAACTTTGCATAGTGATGAACCCACTACTTTGGATTTCAAGGGATTCAGTGATGATAATTCCTCTTTGATTGATTGTATTTCCTTGTTGCAATCCGTGCTAAATTCTCCGTATGCTTATAGTCAAAATAAAGCTTTCACTAAACATATAGTTGATGCTTTGATGCAATCTTATGAAGAAAAACTTGAGTTGGAAGTTTCTATCCCTAGAAAGCTTTATGATGAGTGCGAACCTACTATAAAAATAAAAATAAAAGATCATGAATGCTATGCTTTGTGTGATTTGGGTGCAAGTGTCTCCACTATCCCAAAAACTTTGTGTGATTTGCTAGGGTTCCATGAGCTTGATGATTGTTCATTAAATTTGCATCTTGCGGATTACATTATTAAGAAACCTATGGGAAGAATTAATGATGTTCTTATTGTTGCCAATAGGAATTATGTGCCCGTAGATTTCATTGTCCTTGATATAGTTTGCAATCCTTCATGTCCTATTATTCTTGGTAGACCTTTCCTTAGAACGATTGGTGCAATTACTGATATGGATGAAGGAAATATTAGATTCCAATTTACGTTAAGGAAAGGCATGGAACACTTTACTAGAAAGAAAATCAAATTACCATATGAATCTATCATGAGAGCCACTTATGGATTGCCTTCCAAGGATGGCAATACCTAGATCTATCTTGTATCGTGCCTAGCTAGGGGCGTAAAACGATAGCGCTTGTTGGGAGGCAACCCAATTTTTTGTTTTTTGTTTTTGTTGCTGTTAGGGAATAAATATTGCATCTAGCCTCTGATTAGATGTGGTTTCATGTTTTTTTAGTGTTTGTGCCAAGTAGAACCTTTGGGAAGACTTGTGGGAAGTTTATATGATCCTGCTGTGAAAAACAGAATCGTTAGCGCTACCTAAAGTAGTCGTGGGATTTTACGGGAGCGTGATTTTTAGTCGATTCTTTTTTAATATGATTGGTAGACAAACTATGAAAATTTACCAATTTAGTTTGAATTTTTTGTAGTTCCAGAAGTAGGCGAACCCTATAGATTACTACAGACTGTTCTGTTTTTGACAGATTCTGTTTTTCGTGTGTTGTTTGCTTATTCCGATGCATCTATGAGTAGTATTGGAGGATATGAACCATAGAGAAGTTGGAGTACAGTAGGTTTAACACCAATATAAACAAATAATAAATTCATTGCTATACCTTTGAGTAGTGGTTTGATTTCTTATACTAACGGAGCTCACGAGAATTTTTGTCTAAGTTTTGTGTTGTGAAGTTTTCATGTTTTGAGTATTGCTTTGATGGACTATGGAACAAGGAGTAGAAAAGTCCTAAGCTTGGGTATGAACATGGCACCCCAAGTAAATTCAATATAATCAAAAGCCTAAGCTTGGGGATGCCCCGGGAAGGCATCCCCTCTTTCATTTTCATCCATCGGTAACTATACTTGGAGCTATATTTTTATTCGCAACATGATATGTGTTTTGCTTGGAGCGTCTTGTATAATTTGAGTCTTTTCTTGTTAGTTTGCCACAATCATCCTTGCTGGACACACCTATTTGAGAGAGTTAAATATGGCCTATAAATTGTTAGAACACTCTATGTGCTTCACTTATATCTTTTGAGTTGAATAGTTTTTGCTCTAGTGCTTCACTTATATCTTTTAGAGCACGGTGGTGGTAATATTTTGTAGAAATTGTTGAACTCTCATGATTCACTTATATCTGTTTGAGAGTCTATTAAAACAGCATGCTAATGTGTTTAGGCTAAAGAAACTAGTCTTCACATGATAGACGTCCAATGTCAATGTAGTAAAAAAAATTCACACCAAGTGCATTGAATAGAATGAGATGTTGGATGCTTGATAATTGTTTTGAGATATGAGGATAATGATATTAGATTCATGCTAGTGGAGTTATTATGAAATTTAGAAATACTTGTGTTAAGGTTAGTGATTCCCGTATCATGCACGTATGGTGAACCGCTATGTGATAAAGTTACAGCATGAGGTATTTGTAGAGTGCCGACCTTTCTGTGGAGGTCGGGGGCGCATGATGGTTAACTCCTACCAACCTCCCCCACTAGGAGCATGCGTTGATTGCTTTGTTTTGATGACTCATAGATTTTTGCAATAAGTATATGAGTTCTTATGACTAATGTTGAGTCCATGGATTATACGCACTCTCACCCTTCCACCATTGCTAGCCTCTCTTGTACCGCGCAACTTTCGCCGGTGCCATAAACCAACTATATATCCTTCCTCAAAATAGCCACCATATTGTTCCTCAAAATAGCCACCATACCTACCTATCATGGCATTTCCATAGCCATTCCGAGATATATTGCCATGCAACTTTCCACCGTTCCGTTTATATGACACGCATCATATTGTCATATTGCCATGCATGATCATGTAGTTGACGTCGTAGTTGTGGCAAAGACACCATGCATAATTTTTCATATATGTCACTCTTGATTCATTGCATATCCCGGTACACCGACGGAGGCATTCATGTAGAGTCATACTTGTTGTATATCGAGTTGTAATAAAAAGTGATGATCATCATTATTAGAGCATTGTCCCATGTGAGGAAAGGCCAATAAATAAATAAATAAAGATGGCCCAAAAAAAGATAGAGAGGGGATAAAAAATAGAAAGCCCCTCCAAAAAAATGAGAGAAAAGAGAGAAGGGACAATTGCTACTATCTTTTTCCACACTTGTGCTTCAAAGTAGCACCATGTTCTTCATTATAGAGAGTCTCATGTTTAGTCACTTTCATATACTAGTGGGAATTTTCATTATAGAACTTGGCTTGTATATTCCAACGACGGGCTTCCTCAAATGCCCTAGGTCTTTGTGATTAAGCAAGTTGGATGCACGCCCACTAGTTTCTTTTGTTGAGCTTTCATTCATATTTAGCTCTAGTGCATCCGTTGCATGGCAATCCCTACTCACTCACATTGATATCTATCGATGGGCATCTCCATAGCCCGTTGATACGCCTAGTCGTTGTGAGACTATCTCCCTCCTTTTTGTCTTCTCCACAACCACCTCTGTTCCACCAATAGTGCTATATCCATGGCTCACGCTCATGTATTGCGTGAAAGTTGAAAGGTTTGAAAAGATAGAGTATGAAACAAATGCTTGGCTGAAATCGGGGTTGTGCATGATATGAATATTTTGTGTGATGAAGAGGGAGCATAGCCAGACTATATGATTTTGTAGGGATAACTTTCTTTAGCCATAGTATTTTGAGAAGACATGATTGCTTTGTTAATATTGCTTGAAGTATTGTTATTTCTTATGTCAATATTGACTTTTATCTTGAATCTTTCAGATTTGAACATTCATGCCACAATTAAGAGAATTACATTGAAAAACTATATTGCTTAGCATTCCACATCAAAAATTCTTTCTTTACCATTTACCTACTCGAGGACGAGCAGGAATTAAGGTTGGGGATGCTTGGTACGTCTCCAACGTATCTATAATTTTTGATTGTTCCATGCTATTATTTATGAAGTCTTGGATGTTAAATGGGCTTTATCATTCACTTTTATATCATTTTTGGGACTAACCTACTAACCCAAAGGCCTAGTCCAGATTGATGTTCTTTGTGCCTATTTCAGGGTTTTGCAGAAAAAGAATATCAATCGGAGTCCAAATGGAATGAAACCTTCGCGAGAGATATTTTTGAAGAAAATCACGAACGCGGAGCTTGAGGACCAAGTCAGGGGACAGAGAGGTGGCCCTCGAGGATGGGGGGCGCGTCCCCCTTCCCAGGGCGCGCCCCTGCCTCGAGGCCCCCTCAAGTGGCCCCCGGTGCCCTCCTTCTTCCTATATAAGTCCACGTACCCCAGAAACTCCGAGAATAGAGAGAAAACCCTAATTCCACCGACGTACCTTCTGTTCCCGTGGAGATCCCATCTTGGAGCCTGTTTCGGAGCTCCACCAGAGGGGGATCCATCACGGAGGCCTTCATCATCATCATCATCATCGCCCTCACCATGAGTTGTGAGTAGTTTACCACAGACCTTCGGGTCCATAGCTAGTATCTTGATGGCTTCTTCTCTCTCTCTCCGGATCTCAATACAAAGTTCTTGTCGGTCTTCGAGGAGATCTATTCGTTGTAATCTATTTTTGTAGTGTGTTTGTCGAGATTCGATGAATTGTGATTTTATGATCAAGGTTATCTATGAAAGATATTTGGTTCTTCTCTGAACTTTTTATGTGTGCTCATAATATCCTTGCAAGTCTCTTCGAATTATTGGTTTTGTTTGGCCTACTAGATCTATAGTTCTTGCAATGGGAGAAGTGCCTGGCTTTGAGTTCAATCTTGCGGTGTCCTTTCCCAGTGACAGTAGGGGTAGCAAGGCACGTATTGTATTGTTGCCATCGAGGATAAAAAGATCGGGTTTATATCATATTGCTTGAGTTTATCCCTCTACATCATGTCATCTTGCTTAAGGCGTTACTCTGTTTGTATGAACTCAATACACTAGATGCATGCTGGATAGCGGTCGATGTGTGGAGTAATATTAGTAGATGCAGGCAGGAGTCGGTCTACTTGTCTCGGACGTGATGCCTATATACATTGATCATGCCTAGATAGTCTCATAATTATTCGCTCTTCTATCAATTTCTCGACAGTAATTTGTTTACCCGCCGTAGAATATCGCTATCATGAGAGAAGCCAGTAGAGAAAACTATGGCCCTCGGGTCTATTCTCAACATATCAATCTACAATCTACATAATTATTCTACTTTTACCGCTTTTATTTGCTGTTTTATTAAACTAAAAATACCAAAAATATAAACTATCATCTCTATCAGATCTAACTTTTGTAAGTGACCATAAAGGGATTGAGAACCCCTTATCGCGTTGGCTGCGAAGTTCTTATTTGTTTGTGCAGGTGCGAGGGACTCGCGCGTGGTCTCCTACTGGATTGACACCTTGGTTCTTAAAAACTGAGGGAAATACTTACGCTACTGGGCTGCATCTCCCTTTCCTCTTCGAGGGAATACAACACAAGCTCAAGAGGTAGCAAACACCATGGCAGTTCTGCTGAAAATAGAGTCAGTCCGGGTTAGTTCCATTGAAGTCATGCAAGTTAGAGTCCAAAACAAGGGCAAAAGTGTTTGGAAAAGTAGATATGTTGGAGACGTATCAAATTCTCCAAGCTTAAACATTTGCTTGTCCTCAAGAAATTTAGTTGACAAACTGAATGTGATAAAGAAAAACTTTGACAAACTCTATTTGCTGTTGTTGTTGCAAATATGTAAAGCCAACATTCAAGTTTTCAGCAAAGATTTTGAACTAAACACATTCACAATAACTTTCAGGTCTCATGTTTACTCATATCAATGGCATAATCAACTAGCGAGCAATAATAATAAACCTTAGATGACAACACTTTCTCAAAACAATCATAATACGATATAACAAGATGGTATCTCGCTAGCCCTATCTGAGACGGCAAAACATAAATGCAGAGCACCTTTGAAGATCAAGGACTGACTAGACATTGTAATTCATGGTAAAAAAGATCCAGTTACAGTCATACTTAATGTAAATAATAGCAATGCATGCAAATGACAGCGATGCTCTCCAACTGGTGCTTTTGAATAAGTGGATAATGACTCAACATAAAAGTAAATAGACACGCCCTTCGCAGAGGGAAGCAAGGATTTGTAGAGGTGCCAGAGCTCGACTTTTCAAATAGAGATGCATAATATTTTGAGCGGTATACTTTCATTGTAAACATAACAACTAAGAGTTCCTGATATCTTCCATGTTACATACATTATAGGAGGTTCCCAAACAGAATGGTAAAGTTTATACTCCCCCAACCACCAACAAGCACACTCCACGTCTGGCCCAAAACAACGGGTACCGTCCATACCAAGAACAGCCATGGGGGATTTTTTTTTATTATTTTGATTTGAGCATGGGACTGGGCATCCTGGTTACCAGCCATTTTCTCGTGAATGATGAGCGGAGTCCACTCATCGTGAGAATAACCCACCTAGCATGGAAGATATAGACAACCCTAGTTGATACATGAGCTGTTCAAGCATACACAACAGAATTTCATTTGAAGATTTGGAGTTTGGCACATACAAATTTACTTGGAACGGCAGGTAGATACCGCATATAGGAAGGTATAGTGGACTCATATGGAACAACTTTGGGGTTTATGGAAGTGGATGCACAAGCAGTATTCCCGCTTAGTACAAGTGAAGGCTAGAAAGAGACTGGGAAGCGACCAACTAGAGAGGGACAACAGTCTTGAACATGCATTAAAATTAATCAACAATGAGTGCAAGCATGAGTAGGATATAAATCACCACGAACATAAATATCGTGGAGGCTATGTTGATTTTGTTTCAACTACATGCGTGAACATGTGCCTAGTCAAACCACTTGAATCGTTCAAAGGAGGATACCATCCTATCATACCACATCACAACCATTTTAATAGCATGTTGGCACGCAAGGAAGAA
This sequence comes from Secale cereale, assembly GCA_902687465.1. Lineage (NCBI taxonomy): Eukaryota > Viridiplantae > Streptophyta > Magnoliopsida > Poales > Poaceae > Secale > Secale cereale. Next base: position 708,481,414 of record LR738711.1, read on the forward strand.
CATTATAAAGTCCTAGCTAATTAAGCATGGCATGAGCAGCTATGATCTCTAATTGTCATTACAAGCATGTTTCATTCATAATAGGCTGAATCAAGAACGATGAACTATCATATTTACAAAAACAAGAGAGGTCGAGTTCATACCAGCTTTTCTCATCTCAATCAGTTCATCATATATCGTCATTATTGCCTTTCACTCGCACGACCGAACGGTGTGGATAATAATAATAATGCACGTGCATGGGACTAAGCTGGAATCTGCAAGCATTTAATACAAGGGAGAAGACAAAGTAATATGGCTCTTGGTTAAATCAACAATAATGCATATAAGAACCACTAAGTATTTTTATCATGGTCTTCTCCTCTTGACCCCAAAGAAAAGAAATGAAATAAAACTATTTACACGGGAAAGCTCCCAACTAGCAAAAGAAGAACGAAAAATCTTTTTGGGTTTTCTTGTAATTACTACTACTATAGGCATAGAAAGTAAACTAGCTAATAGCTACAACTATTTTTTTCGTTTTTCTTTAGGTTTTTCTGGCACACAAGAAAAGACTTAGAAACGAAAATAAACTAGCACGGATGGTACAATGAAAAAGTATGAGTACTGACTACTAGAATGAGTGTGTGAACATGAATATAATGTCGGTGAGAAATACGTACTCCCCCAAGCTTAGGCTCTCGGCCTAAGTTGGTCCATTGCCACAGATCAAAGCTACTCTCTCTCGTGCACGAGGGAGTGTCCTATGGGTGTGATTGGTTGGCAATCTCCTCCAAATCCCAGTGATAAACCGTCTGCCGATAAGGATCAAGTGGTGGCTCCGGCTCCGGCTCTGAAGCTTGTGCATGGCTCCAGTACACATAAACGACATCCGGCAACATGAGGTACGTGCCTGAAAGTAAATCAAACAAAAAAGGTGCAAGCAGGGTAATAATCTCACAATACTTTTCATCAATTATCAATTTATACTTAAGCAACTTCTTCTTATCTTTAACAATAAAATCATGTGCTATCATACTCTTATAATTTAGAAAAGCAGGGGCCAGTAACTTCTCCTCCTTCTCATAATGCCTAATAGGTATTCTAAAGTGTTCAGCTAGGCGTGAAGCAAATACGCCTCCAAAGATGGGGCCCTTTGTACGGTTCAGACTTAACCGTTTAGCAACAACAACTCCCAAGCTAAAAGTTGTATCTCTAAACAAAGCATGGCGCAAAATAATAATATCAGTGGCACTATGATTCCCACTGTTCCCGCGACCAATTAAGCATCTACTAGCAAATACCACAAAGTAGCGTAGAACAGGAAAATGTATACTAGTAATTCTTGCCCCTGACACTTTCCTCGTTTCCCCTACAACTATCATATCAATAAACCCCTCAACATCCTTACGATGTGGTTCCTCTAGGCTACCAGCAAAGGGTATCTTACATACTTGGGAAAATTCATAAAACGACATCTCCTTAACCTCGTCATATAAATGAAACTCCACCGAAGGTGGTGATTTCCTAGCATGAAAATGAACATTTTGCACGAAAATATTAGTGAGTAAGAGATACTGTTTGCGCTGGTCGTGGAGGAAGTCGGTGAGGCCTGCATTCTCAGCCAAATAATAAAAGTCTTTATAAATCTCGGCGGCCTCCAAGAACTCATTGCACGGCCATTCACAAGGCCGTAATTCCATAGTGCAAGGAAGATTGTATTTGGGCTTTTTATTCTCCTCCTTCTACTTATCCTTTGAGCTTTGGCTCGAAGAGCCTCTCAATAATCTCCTCATCATTTTCTTCCTCTGAAAATTTCTGAAATTGTTAGTGACTCAAAATAAAAGCGAACCAAGCTCAACAAGATTGATAGCAACTACTCCCACAAGTGCCTAGAGACTATATCATGCATTAGAACTACTTGGGACCACATAAATTTGACATGCAAGCTCAAGAACAGGCTCACCTTAGCAGCAAAAAATTTCAATAATTAAAGCACTAGAACAAAAACTAATTGGACCATTGAAGGAGTCACATACCGAAGAACAATCTCCTCAAATAGTTTTGTGAATGGAGCTTTGAGCAAGGAGATCGAAAATGGCAGCAAGATGAGCTAGAACACGAGTTTGAGCTATGGGAGGATTTTTTTGGAGGAAGATGAAGTGTGTGGGTGCTGGAGTAAGTGGAGGGGGGCCACACGGGACCCACAAGGCAGGGGGCGCCCTGTACCCTCATGGCCAGGTGCTGGCTCCCCCTGCTGTGTTCTGAGTGCCAAATATTCTTAAATATTCTAGAAAAAACATATTCCATTTTCGGGGCATTTGGAGAACTTTTATTTTTGGGGTACTTTTTTATTGCAAGGATAACTCAAAAAATAGACATAAAATACTATTGTTTCTTTATTTAATCTAAATTCATCCATCTCATGCTCATCAAAAGGAATCCATTAACAAGGTTGATCAAGTCTTGTTAATAAACTCTTTCCGAATAACATAAAACCGGAGAATTTTCAAATAACACTAGGTTACCTCAATGGGGATATGTATGTCCCCAACAATAATAATGTCATATTTCTTCTTGACAATAGGAAGAGGAAATTCAAAACCTCCAATAGTAATCGTTGAAAATTTTCCAATAGAATTGATACTGTGGACTTGAGGTTGTTTCCTCGGAAAGTGTACCGTATGCTCATTACCATTAACATGAAAAGTGACATTGCCTTTGTTGCAATCAATAACAGCCCCTACAATATTAAAAAAGGGTCTACCAAGGATAATAGACATACTATCGTGCTCGGGAATATCAAGAATAACAAAGTCCGTTAAAACAGTAATGTTTGCAACCACAATAGGCACATCCTCACAAATACTGACATGTATAGCAGTTGATTTATCGGCCATTTGCAAAGATATTTCAGTAGGTGTCAAGTTATTCAGATCAAGTCTATGATATAAAGAGAGAGGCATAACACTAACACCGGCTCCAAGATCACATAAAGCAGTTTTAACATAGTTTCTTTTAATGGAGCATGGTATAGTTGGTACTCCTGGATCTCCTAGTTTCTTTGGTATTCCACCTTTAAAAGTATAATTGGCAAGCATGGTGGAAATTTCAACTTCAGGTATCTTCCTTTTATTTGTAATAATAACTTTCATATACTTAGCATAAGAATTTTTTTAAGCATGTCAGTCAATCGCATACGCAAAAAGATAGGTCTAATCATTTCGGCAAAGCGCTCAAAATCCTCATCATCCTTTTTCTTGGATGGTTTAGGAGGAAAAGGCATGGGTTTCTAAACCCATGATTCTCTTTCCTTACCGTGTTTCCTAGCAACAAAGTCTCTCTTATCATAACGTTGATTCTTTGATTGTGGGTTATCAAGATCAACAGCAGGTTCAATCTCTACATCATCGTTATTGCTAGGTTGAGCATCGTCATGAACATCATCATTAACTCACTAGGTTCATGTTCATTACCAGATTGTGTTTCAGCATCAGAAATAGAAATATCATTGGGATTCTTAGGTGTGTCAAATAACAGGTTCACTAGAAGCATGCAAAGTCCTATTATTTTTCTTTTTCTTCTTCTTAGAAGAACTAGGTGCATCTACATTAGTTCTCTGGGAATCCTGCTCAATTCTCTTAGGGTGGCCCTCAGGATACAGAGGCTCCTGAGTCATTCTACCCCCTCTGTTCACAACTCTAACAACATTATCATTTTTCTTACTATTTAACTCATTGAGCAATTCATCCCGTGCTTTAAGTACTTGTTCTACTTGAGTGGTAACCATAGAAGCATGTTTACTGATGAGTTTAAGTTCACCTTTAACTCTAGACATATAATCACTCAAGTGTTCAATCATATAAGCATTACGTTTTAATTGTCTACCAACATAAGCATTGAAATTTTCTTGTTTGACAATAAAATTGTCAAACTCATCTAAGCATGGGCTAGCAGACATATAACGAGGAATATGACCTTCATCAAATCTATAGAGAGAATTTACCTTTACTACTTGTGCCGGGTTATCAATACCATATATTTCTTCAATAGGTGGTAAATTCTTAACATATTCAGCTTTAATACCTTTTTCTTTCATAGATTTCTTTGCCTCTTGCATATCTTCAAGACTGAGAAACAGAACACCCCTTTTCTTAGGAGTTGGCTTAGGAGCTGGTTCAGGAAGTGTCCAATTGTTTTCATTACTCGACATATAATTCAATAGCAATTCAGCTTGATCAACAGCTCTTTCCCTGAAAACGCAACCAACACAACTATCCAGGTGGTCTCTGGAAGCATCGGTTAGTCCATTATAAAAGATATCAAGTATTTCATTTTTCTTAAGAGGATGATCAGGCAAATCATTAAGTAACCGGAGAAGCCTCCCCCAAGCTTGTGGGAGACTCTCTTCTTCAATTTGCACAAAATTATATATTTCCCTTAAGGCAGCTTGTTTCTTATGAGCGGGAAAATATTTAGCAGAGAAGTAATAAATCATATCCTGGGGACTACGCACACAACCAGGATCAAGAGAATTAAACCATATCTTAGCATCACCCTTTAAGGAGAACGGAAATAACTTAAGGATATAATAGTAGCGAATTTTTTCCTCATTGGTGAATAGGGTGGCTATATCATTCAACTTAGTAAGATGTGCCACAATAGTTCCAGATTCATAGCCATGGAAAGGGTCAGATTCAACCAAAGTAATTAACTCAGGATCAACAGAGAAATCACAATCCTTGTCAGAAACGCAGATAGGTGAAGTAGCAAAAGCAGGGTCATATTTCATTCGGGCATTCAAAGACTTTTCTTTAAGCTCAACTAACAGTTTCTTAAGATCATATCTATCATTGCAAGCAAGAAAGTATCTAGCAGTTTCTTCATCCATAACATAACCCTCAGGCACAATAGGCAATTCATATCTAGGGGGAGAATCTTCATCATCACTTTCGTCAATAATTTCATTAATTGCATTCTCTCTAGCCCTAGCAGTTTGTTCATCAAGAAATTCACCTAGTGGCACAGTATTATCAAGCATAGAAGTAGTTTCATCATAAGTATCATGCATAGCAGAAGTGGCATCATCAAGAACATGTGACATATTAGATTCAATAGCAGGAGTAGGTATCGCAAATTTACTCATAACAGCGGGTTAATCAAGTGCAGAGCTAGATGGCAGTTCCGTACCTTCCCTCGTAGTTGAGGGATAAATTTTGGTTTTTTCGTCTTTCAAGTTCTTCATAGTGATCAATAGATATAAATCCCAAGTGACTCAAAGAATATAGCTATGCTCCCCGGTAGTGGCGCCATAAAATAGTATTGATAACTCACAAGTGTAGGGGATCGCAACAGTTTTCGAGGGTAGAGTATTCAATCCAAATTTATTGATTCGACAGAAGGGGAGCCAAAGAATACTCTCAAGTATTAGCAGTTGAGTTGTCAATTCAACCACACCTGGAAGACTTAATATCTGCAGCCAGGTATTTAGTAGTAAAGTAATATGGAAATAACAGTGACGGTGGCAAAAGTAACGGTAGCAGTTTTGTAGTGATTGTTACAGTAGCAGTAGAAAAGTAACTAAGCAACAAGCAATATGTGAAAGGCTCGTAGGCATTGGATCAGTGATGGATAATTATGTCGGATGTGATTCCTCATGTAATAGTTATATCATAGGGTGATACAGAACTAGCTCCTGTTCATCAATGTAATGTAGGCATGTATTCCGAATATAGTCATACATGCTTATGGAAAAGAACTTGCATGACATCTTTTGTCCTACCCTCCCGTGGTAGCGAGGTCCTATTGGAAACTAAGGGATATTAAGGCCTCCTTTTAATAGAGTACCGGACCAACGCATTGACATTTAGTGAATACATGAACTCCTCAAACTACAGTCATTACCAGGAGTGGTCCCGATTATTGTCACTTTGGAGTTGGCGGATCGTAACACATAGTAGGTGACTATTGACTTGCAAGATAGGATCAAGAACTCCTATATATTCATGAAAACATAATAGGTTCAGATCTGAAATCATGGCACTCGGGCCCTAGTGAGAAGCATTAAGCATGACAAAGTCATAGCAACATCAATCTTAGAACATGATGGATACTAGGGATCAAACGCTAACAAAATTAACTCAATTACATGGTAAATCTCATCCAACTCATCACCGTCCAGCAAGCCTACGATGGAATTACTCATGCATGACAGTGAGCATCATGGAATTGGTGATGGAGGAAGGTTGATGATGACGACAATGACGATCTCCACTCTCCGGAGCCCCGAACGGACTCCAGATCAGCCCTCCCGAGAGAGATTAGGGCTTGGCAGCGGCTCCGTATCGTAAAACGCGATGAATCCTTCCCTCTCATTTTTTCTCCCTGAAAGTGAATATATGGAGTTGGGGTTGATGTAGGTGGAGCGTCAGGGGCCCACGAGACAGGGGGCGCGCCCGGGGGGAGCCCCCCACCCTCGTGGACAGGGTGTCGGCCCCCTAGTCTGGATTCTTCCGCCGGTATTTTTTATATATTCCAAAATAATTCTCCGTTGATTTTCAGGTCATTCCGAGAACTTTTATTTCTGCACAAAAATAACACCATCGCAGTTCTACTGAAAACAGCGTCTGTCCGAGTTAGTTCCATTCAAATCATGCAAGTTAGAGTCCAAAACAAGGGCAAAAGTGTTGGGAAAAGTAGATGCGTTGGAGACGTATCAGAGACTACGCGCGAGTCCCTCGTACCTACACACACAAATAAGAACCTTGCAATCAACGCAATAAAGGGGTTGTCAATCCCTTCTCGGCCACTTGCAAAAGTGAGATCTGATAGAGATAATAAGATAAATATTTTTGGTACTTTGTTTTATAGATTGAAAGTAAAGATTGCAAAATTAAATTAAAGTAAAGATAAATAGTTGATGGAAGATTAATATGATGGAAGATATACCCGGGGGCCATAGGTTTCACTAGTGGCTTCTCTCAAGATAGCAGATTTCTATGGTGGGTGAACAAATTACTGTCGAGCAATCGATAGAAAAGCGCATAGTTATGAGAATATCCAGGCATGATCATTGTATATAGGCATCACGTCCGTGACAAGTAGACCGAAACGATTCTGCATCTACTACTATTACTCCACACATCGACCGCTATCCAGCATGCATCTAGAGTATTAAGTTCGTAAGAACAGAGTAACACTTTAAGCAAGATGACATGATGTAGAGGGATAAACTCATGCAATATGATATAAAACCCATCTTTTTATCCTCGATGGCAACAATACAATATGTGCCTTGCTGCCCCTGCTGTCACTGGGAAAGGACATCGCAAGATTGAACCCAAAGCTAAGCACTTCTCCCATTGCAAGAAAGATCAATTTAGTAGGCCAAACTAAACTGATAATTTGAAGAGACTTGCAAAGATATTTAAATCATGCATAAAAGATTTCAGAGAAGAATCAAATACTCTTCATAGATAATCTTGATCATAAACCCACAATTCATCGGATCTCGACAAACACACCGCAAAAAGAATTACATCGAATAGATCTCCAACAATATCGAGGAGAACTTTGTATTGAGATCCAAAGAGAGAGAAGAAGCCATCTAGCTAATAACTATGGACCCGAAGGTCTGTGGTAAACTACTCACAACTCATCAGAGAGGCTATGGTGTTGATGTAGAAGCCCTCCATGATTGATCCCCCCTCTGGTGGAGCTTCAGAACAGGCCCCAAGATGGGATCTCACAGGTACAGAAGGTTGCGGCAGTGGAATTAGGGTTTCGTGGTGCTCTCGGATGTTTTCATGGTACATGGGTATATATAGGAGGAAGAGGCATGTCGGTGGAGCTACGGGGGGCCTACGAGGGTGGGGGCGCGCCCCCTGCCTCGTGGCCACCCCGTGGCTTCCCTGGCGTGTACTCCAAGTCTTCTGTGTTGCGTTTGTTCCAAAAAACGACGCTCCCGAAGGTTTCATTCCATGGACTCCGTTTAATATTCCTTTTCTGCGAAAAACTGAAATAGGCAAAAAATAGCAATTTCCACTGGGCCTTGGTTTAGTAGGTTAGTCCCAAAAATAATATAAAAGTGTATAATAAAGCCCATTAAACATCCAAAACAGATAATATAATAGCATGGAACAATCAAAAATTATAGATACGTTCGAGACGTATCAAGCATCCCCAAGCTTAATTCCTGCTCGTCCTCGATTAGGTAAATGATAATAACAGAATTTTTTATGTGGAATGCTACCCAACATAATTCTCAATGTATTTTTTTTATTGTGGCATGAATGTTCAGATCCAAAAGATTCAAGACAAAAGTTTAATATTGACATAAGAATAATAATACTTCAAGCATACTAACAAAGCAATTATGCCTTCTCAAAATAACATGGCCAAAGAAAGTTCATCCCTACGAAATCATATAGTTTGGCTATGCTCCATCTTCGTCACACTAAATACTCAAATCATGCACAACCCCAGTTTCAGCCAAGCAATTGTTTCATACTTAAATTTTTCAAACCTTTTCAACTTTCACGCAATACATGAGCGTGAGCCGTGGTTATAGCACTATAGGTGGAATAGAGTGGTGGTTGTGGAGAAGACAAAAGAGGAAGAAGGTCTCACATCAACTAGTCGTATAATGGGCTATGGAGATGCCCATCAATAGATATCAATGTGAGTGAGTAGGGATTGCCATGCAACGGATGCACTAGAGCTATAAATGTATGAAAGCTCAACAACAGAAACTAAGTGGGTGTGCATCCAACTTGCCTCCTCACGAAGACCTAGGGCATTTGAGGAAGCCCATCGTTGGAATATACAAGCCAAGTTCTATAATGAAAATTCCCACTAGTATATGAAAGTTACAAAACAAGAGACTCTATCATGAAGATCATGGTGCTACTTTGAAGCACAAGTGTGGAAAAAGATAGTAGTATTGTCCCTTTTCCTCCTTTTTTCTTTTTTCTTTATTTTGGGCCTTTCTTTTTTTTCTTTGGCCTTTCCTTCCTTTTTTTATTTTTTATTTGGGACAATGCTCTAATAATGATGATCATCACACTTCTATTTATTTACAACTCAAAGATTACAACTCGATACTAGAACAGAGTATGAATATTTATGAATGCCTCCGGCGGTGTACCGGGATGTGCAATGAATCAAGAGTGACATGTATGAAAAATTATGCATGGTGGCCTTGCCACAAATACGATGACAACTACATGATCATGCATGGCAATATGACAATGATGAAGCGTGTCATGGTAAACGGAACGGTGAAAAGTTGCATGGAAATATATCTTGGAATGGCTATGGAAATGCCATAATGGGTAGGTATGGTGGCTGTTTTGAGGAAGGTATATGGTGGGTATATGGCACCGGTGAAAGTTGCGCGGTACAAGAGAGGCTAGGAATGGTGGAAGGGTGAGAGTGCGTATAATCCATGGACTCAACATTAGTCATAAAGAATTCACATACTTATTGCAAAAATATACAAGTCATCAAAACAAAGTACTACACACATGCTCCTAGGGGAAGGGTTGGTAGGATTTAACCATCGCGCGATCCCGACCTCCACACAAAGGATGACAATCAATGAAATACCTCATGCTTCAAATTTGTCACACAACGGTTACCATACGTGCATGCTATCGGGACTTGCAAACCTCAACACAAGTATTTCTCAAATTCACAACTACTCTACTAGCATGACTCTAATATCACCATCTTCATATCTCAAAACAATCATCAAGTATCAAACTTCTTATAATATTCAATGCACTTTATATGAAAGTTTTTATTATACCATCTTGGATGCCTATCATATTATGACTAATTTAATAACCAAATCAAATTACCATGATGTTCTAAAAGACTCTCAAAATAATTTAAGTGAAGCATGAGAGATCAATAATTTCTATAAAATAAAACCACCACCGTGCTCTAAAAAGATATAAGTGAAGCACTAGAGCAAAACTATCTAGCTCAAAAGATATAAGTGAAGCACATACAGTATTCTAATAAGATTCATGTGTATCTCTCCCAAAAGGTGTGTACAGCAAGAATGATTGTGGTAAACTAAAAATCAAAGACTCAAATCATACATGACACTCCAAGCCAAACACATATCATGTGGTGAATAAAAATATAGTCTCAAGTAAAGTTACCGATAGACGAAGACGAAAGAGGGGATGCCTTCCCGGGGCATCCCCAAGGTTAGGCTTTTGATTGTCCTTGAATTTTACCTTGGGGTGCCTTGGGCATCCCCAAGCTTAGGCTCTTGCCACTCTTTGTTTCATAGTCCATCAAATCCTTACCCAAAAACTTGAAAACTTCACAACACAAAACTTAGCAAAAATCTTGTGACCTCTGTTAGTATAAGAAAACAAACCACCTATTTAAGGTACTGTATTGAACTCATTATTTATTTATATTGTTGTTAAACCTACTGTATTCGAACTTATCTATGATTCATACCCCCCGATACTACTCACGGATTCATCAAAATAAGCAAACTACACACGAAAAACAGAATGTGTCAAAAACAGAACAGTCTGTAGCAATCTGTAACTGTCGAATACTTCTGTAACTCTATTTTTTGAAATAAGTTGGTGGGCGTGAGGAATTTTTCTATTAATCATATGAAAAAAGAATCAACTTAAAAGCACTCTCCAGTAAAAGATGGCAGCAAATCTCGTGAGCGCAAAAGTTTCTGTTATTTACAGCAAGATCGCAAAAACTTCACCCAAGTCTTCCCAAAGGTTCTACTTGGCATAAACACTAATTAAAACACAAAACCACATCTAACCAGAAGCTAGATGAATTATTTATTACTAAAAATAAGTAAAAGCAAATAAAATAAAATTGGGTTGCCTCCCAACAAGCGCTATCGTTTAACGCCCCAAGCTAGGCATGATACAAGAATAGATCTAGATATTGCCATCTTTGGTAGGCCATCCATAAGTGGCTCTCATAATAGATTCATAAGGTAATTTAATTTTCTTCCTAGGAAAGTGTTCCATGCCTTTCCTTAACGGGAATTGGAATCTAATATTTCCTTCCTTCATATCAAAAATTGCACCAATCGTTCTAAGGAAAGGTCTACCAAGAATAATAGGACATGTAGGATTGCAATCTATATCAAGAACGATGAAATCTACGGGCACATAATTCCTATTTGCAACAATAAGAACATCATTAATCCTTCCCATAGGTTTCTTAATGGTAGAATCCGCAAGATGCAAATTTAAAGAACAATCATCAAGTTCATGCAAACCTAACATATCACACAAAGTTTTTGGAATTGTGGAAACACTAGCACCCAAATCACACAAAGCATAGCATTCATGATCTTTAATCTTAATTTTAATAGTAGGTTCCCACTCATCATAAAGTTTTCTAGGGATAGATACTTCTGGTTCAAGTTTTTCTTCATAAGATTGCATTAAAGCATCAACTATGTGTTTGGTAAAAGCTTTATTTTGACTATAAGCATGAGGAGATTTTAGCACGGATTGTAACAAGGAAATACAATCTATCAAAGACCAATTATCATAATTAAATCCCTTGAAATCAAAAATAGTGGGTTCATTGCTTATGTAAAGTTTTGACCTCTTCAATCCCACTTTTAACAGTTTTAGCATCAAGATCTAAAAACTCTCAATCATTGGGACGCCTTTTAACTAAGGTGGACTCATCTTCAGTCCCATATTTAGCAAGATTCATGTTAGAAAACAAGGATTTAATAGGAGACACATCAATTACTTTTAGATCTTCATCTTTATTATCTAGATCTTCCGGTTTAGCGGCCATCTTATTAACTAAGGTGGCTTGCTTATCCGAGATTTGTGCTATTAAGTTCTCAAGATGAGCAAACTGAGATTTCAAACCATAAAATTCTTTAGACATATCATCAAGCTCTTTATTCATGAACTCCATAAAACTTTTGTGTTCTTTAAGCTCATTTCTGAAAAAATTATTATGTTCAAATTGTAAAGACATAAAACTTGTAACATTTTTTTCAATTTCTTCCAACCTTCTAAGGTGAGGATCAACACTAATAGGTAGAGCCATTGTGACGAACAAGCAATCCAACACACAAGAAAACAAGAAGCAAGCGAAAAGAGGCGAACGAAAAAAGGGCGCATAAAAGGGCAAATGTGAAGTGGGGGAGAGGAAAATGAGAGGCAAATGGCAAATTATGTAACACGAGGGATAAGAGTTTGTGATGGGTACTTGGTATATGACTTTTGCGTAGATCTCCCTGGCAACAGCGCCAGAAATTATTCTTGCTACCTCTTGAGCTTGCGTTGTTTTTCCCTTGAAGAGGAAAGGGTGATGCAGCACAGTAGCGTAAGTATTTCCCTCAGTTTTTGAGAACCAAGGTATCAATCTAGTAGGAGACTACGCGCGAGTCCCTTGTACCTACACAAACAAATAAGAACCTTGCAACCAACGCGATAAAGGGGTTGTCAATCCCTTCTGGGCCACTTGCAAAAGTGAGATCTGATAGAGATAATAAGATAAATATTTTTGGTATTTTGTTTTACAGATTGAAAGTAAAGATTGCAAAATAAAAGTAAAGTAAAGACAAATAGTTGATGGAAGATTAATCTGATGGAAGATAGACCCGGGGGCCATAGGTTTCACTAGTGGCTTCTCCCAAGACAACAGATTTCTACGGTGGGTGAACAAATTACTGTCGAGCAATTGATAGAAAAGCGCATATTTATGAGAATATCTAGGCATGATCATTGTATTTAGGCATCACGTCCGTGACAAGTAGACCGAAACGATTTTGCATCTACTACTATTACTCCACACATCGACTGCTATCCATCATACATCTAGAGTATTAAGTTCATAAGAACAGAGTAACGCTTTAAGCAAGATGACATGATGTAGAGGGATAAACTCATGCAATGTGATATAAACCCCATATTTTTATCCTCGATGGTAACAATACAATACGTGCCTTGCTGCCCCTACAATCACCGGGAAAGGACACCGCAAGATTGAACCCAAAGCTAAGCACTTCTCCCATTGCAAGAAAGATCAATCTTGTAGGCCAAATCAAACTGATAATTCGAAGAGAATTGCAAAGATATTTAAATCATGCATAAAAGATTTCAGAGAAGAATCAAATATTGTTCATAGATAATCCTGATCATAAACCCACAATTCATCGGATCTCGACAAACACACCGCAAAAATAATTTCATCGAATAGATCTCCAAGAAGATCGAGGAGAACTTTGTATTGAGATCCAAAGAGAGAGAAGAAGCCATCTAGCTAATAACTATGGACCCAAAGGTCTGTGGTAAACTACTCACAACTCATCGCAGATGCTATGGTGTTGATGTAGAAGCCCTCCGTGATCGATTCCCCCACTGGTGGAGCTCCGGAATAGGCCCCAAGATGGGATCTCATAGGTACAGAAGGTTGCGGCAGTGGAATTAGGGTTTCGTGGTGCTCTCGGATGTTTTCAGGGTTCGTGTGTATATATAGGAGGAAGAGGCATGTCAGTGGAGCTACAGGGGGCCCACGAGGGTGGGGTTGCGCCTACCCCCTAGGCGCGCCCCCTGCCTCGTGGCCACCCTGTGGCTTCCCTGGCGTGTACTCCAAGTCTTGTGTGTTGCGTTTGTTCCAAAAATGATCCTCCCGAAGGTTTCATTCCATTTGGACTCCGTTTGATATTCCTTTTTTGCGAAAACTGAAATAGGCAAAAAACAGCAATTTGCACTAGGCCTTGGGTTAGTAGGTTAGTCCCAAAAATAATATAAAAGTGTATAATAAAGCCCATTAAACATCCAAAATAGATAATATAATAGCATGGAACAATAAAAAATTATAGATACATTGGAGATGTATCAACTACCCCGGTGTCAGCCAAGCTATTGGTTCATACTTTTTAACGTGCTTCAGCATTTTCAACTCTCATGCAATACATGAGTGCACGCCATGAATATAGGAATATAGGTGGAATAAAGTGCGGTGGTAGTAGACAAAAGAAGGGAAGAAAGTCTCACATCAACTAGGCAAACCAGCGGACTACAAAGATGTCCATCAACCGATATCAATGTGAGGAGTAGGGATTGCCATCCAACCGATGCACTAAGACCTATAAGTGTATGAAAGCTCAATATGAAACTAAGTGGGGGTGCATATAATCCTATAATGAAAAATTCCCACTAGTATATGGAAGTGACAACATAGGAGACTCTCTATATGAAAAACATGGTGCTACTTTGAAGCACAAGTGTGGTATTTGCATGCCCCTTTTTTCATTTTTTTCATTTTTTTTTTATTTTTAGTCCGGAATCTCATCTCAACTTGTGGGGGAATCATGGTCTCCATCATCCTATCATCATGGGGGCAATGCTCTAAAAATGAATAATGATGATCATCACACTTCTATTTACTTATATCTCAAAAGAAACAAAAATTACAACTCGATACCTATGACATAGTATGACTCTAAATGAATGCCTTTGACAGTGTACAAGGATGTGCAATGATCTAGCATAGCAAAGATATCAAAAATGGACAAGCCATGAAAATATCATGCTAGCTATCTTACGATCATGCAAAGCAATATAAAAATGAATGCTCAAGTCAACTATATGATGGAAGTGCATGGCAATATATATCGGAATGGCTATGGAAATGCCATAATAGGTAGGTATGGTGGCTGTTTTGAGGAAGTTATAATAAAGTTTATGCACCGGTGAAAATTGTGCGGCACGAGAGAGGCTAGCAATTATGAAAGAGTGATAGTGTGTATAATCCATGTACTCACATTAGTCATAAAGAACTCACATACTTATTGCAAAAGTTTATTAGCCCTCGAAGCAAAGTAATACTACGCATGCTCCTAGGGGGAGGTTGGTAGGAGTTAACCATCACGCGCCCCCGACCTTCACACAAAGATAGGACAATCAAGGATAAATTGTGCTCCAACTTCCTGGCATAACGAGAGACTATACGTGCATGCTTCGGGAATCACAAACCTTAACATCAATATCTTACTAAACATGATCATCCACTAGTACCTCCCACATATTATCATCTCTATATCACAAAACTATTGCAAGGAATCAAACATATCATATTCAGTGATCCATAAGTTTTATGTAGGATTTTATGACTAACCATGCAATTGACCAATTCCGTTTGACTCTCTAAATAGATATAAGTGAAGCATGAGAGTTTAATTCTATCTACAAAAGATCATGCTCTAACAAATATAAGTGAAGCACAAGAGCATTCTACGAACATGGTTTTCTATGTGAAGTGAAACAAGCAATCCAAACTTCAAAAGATATAAGTGAAGCACATGAAGCATTCTATAAAGCCATACTCAAAAGATTTAAGTGAAGTGCAATGAACATTCTACAAATTGGCCAAGGACTATCTCATATCAGCATGGTGCATTATTAAAATAAAAATAAAAGGCACAATACGCTCCAAGAGTTTACGCATATCATGTGAACGAAATGAATCCGAAAATATACCGATACTTGTTGAAGAAAGATGGGATGCCTTATGGGGCATCCCCAAGCTTAGACGGTTGAGTATCCTTGAATTTTTACTTGGGGTGCCTTGGGCATCCCCAAGCTTGAGCTCTTGCCTCTCCTCCTTCTCCTCACATCGAGACCTCCTCGATCTTCGAACACTTCATCCACACAAAACTTAACCAAACTATTAGTGGTGGGGTTACTGCATATGATCAATGAAATCTCATCATGTTCTGCTCTAACATTATTGTATAATTATGAACAAACATTACCCACTGTATGCTATCACAATTCTATGGCCCCAAGTCAAGGAGGCTTCAACAAGAATTCAAACATAAGCAAATAATGAAGCTATAATAGCAATATGTGAAAACAGGACGGTCTGTAAAGATTTGAACATCTACCATACTTTTGTAACTCTAATTTTTTTGAAAAAAATAGGAAAAAATAAAAAAATTGTATAACAAGACTGTGCAAACAAAAATTTAGAAGCTTTCAACGTTCTAGTAAAAAATGTAAAATCGCGCACTACAGCCAAAGTTTCTGAGTTTGCACAGCACAAACCAACAAGCAATTTAATCATCCTAAAGGAAACTCTTGGCACATTATTTTTATAATACAATGTAATTGTACAAGGGGATAATTATTTTTGTTGAAAATTTTCTGTAATTCAAGATTTGCAAAGTTTCCATGAGCCTGTACAAGTTTAAGGAGCTCCCCTACTTCAACAATGCTCGTCCCTTTCACTTTCACCTTTTCTTTTTGAAAAAGTTTTAAGTTCCCCTCTATATTTTTTGGTTTTAAGCTTTATAAAAGCACTCAACGGAAATAAATGACACTTTTTTTTAAAAAAAATCGGGTTGTCTCCCAGGCAGCGCTTTCTATAAAGCCATTAAGCTAGGCATAAAGAGCTCAAGTAATGAATCCACCCGGATCCCAAGGTATATCAAAGCTAATTTTAACTAGCAATAATTTGGCATTTAGTAGTGAGCACAAAGCAACATATATCAAGCAATGACGAAGTCTAACTCTCTTCCTATGCATTGACATGTCATAAAAGAACAATTCATGCACATCAAGTAAAGACCAATGCATAGTATAAGCAGTTTCTTGCAATTCTATCATGCTTAAAGCATAGAGAGGCAGAGATGTAGTTCCTCTCTCATAATAATTGCAAGTAGGAGCAGCAAGCACATGCATATTACATTCATCAAAATTATCATGTGCAACGGTAAAAGGAAACCCATCAATATAATCCTTAATAAGTGCAAACTTCTTCGATATAGTGTAGTTTAGAGAATTCAAGAAGATAATAGGACTATCATGTGTGGGTGCAATAGCAACAATTTCATTCTTGACATAAGAAACTATAGCAAGTTCATCTCCATAAGCATAATTCATATTGGCATCTTGGCCACTAGCATAGCAAGCATCATCAAAAAGGGATATTTCAAAAGAATCAACGGGATCATAACAATTATCATAGCATTTATCCTTTGGTAAACATGAAGGGAAATTAAACAATGTATGGGATAAAGAGTTACTCTCATTAGAAGGTGGGAACGGATGATCAATCCGCTCTTCCTCCTTTTGTTCTTCGCTCTCCTCCTCATCTTTTTCATCCAATGAGCTCACAATGTCATTAATTTCTTCTTCCATAGACTCCTGCAAATATTAGTCTCTTCTTGGACAGCGGAGGAGTCCTCAATATATGGTTTAATATAAGCATTAGAAGCATAATTATCAAAGCAATATTTAAGTACGACAAAATTTTCAGATGTGTAGAGAGTAGCATCATACTCTTCAATCAAAGAAGCAATTTCCAAAGCACCCTTAAAAGCATCAAATTCTTCAATTTGCTGAACATCATAGTAATTATAAACACCCTTAGCATACGAAGATACGATTCCATTATCACTAAACTCACATTGGTAAGGAAGGAGTTTCTTAGGGTCTTCAGAACAACAAGTATAATCATATATTTCACATAAAGTCCAAGCATAGCACTGCGAAGTATTAATATGATGGCACAAAAGTTTCCCTTTTTCAGATGTGCGGTGTCGCACATAGCAAGCATGCTCATCTAAAGATTTTCCCTCAACTAAGCCAGTTGGGGTTTTAGCCCGAGCACATAGGGATCGAAGATGATCCAAGTAAAAAGCTTTAGTAGTGTGATAGATTTTGGTG
This sequence comes from Secale cereale, assembly GCA_902687465.1. Taxonomy (NCBI): domain Eukaryota; kingdom Viridiplantae; phylum Streptophyta; class Magnoliopsida; order Poales; family Poaceae; genus Secale; species Secale cereale. The sequence goes on from LR738711.1 coordinate 708,499,098, forward strand.
GTTCTTCAACCATTGGTTCAGTAGGTACCACTAATGTTTTTCGTATTTTGTGTTTCCTACCCATAACTAAAGATAGAAAACAACTTAGAACAGAAAATAAAAACTACTAAGTGATAAAGAAAACAAGCACATACGAGAATGTTCACCCCACACTATAACTCCCGGGCAATGGCGCCAGAAAAAGTTCTTGATAACCCACAAGTATAGGGGATCATTTGTAGCCTTTTTTGATAAGTAAGAGTGTCGAACCCAACGAGGAGCTAAAGGTAGAACAAATATTCCCTCAAGTTCTATCGACCACCGATACAACTCTACGCACACTTGACGTTTGCTTTACCGAAAACAAGTATGAAACTATTTTTGTAGGTGCGATGCTAGAACTACTTTGCAAGAATAAAACTAGAAGTACTTTTCAACATAATAAAAGTGGATAGCTTTTGTCAACAAGAAAGTTATTTGTCCCTAGGCAATCGATAACAAGTACCGGTAATCATTCTTACAATTTTATATGAGGGAGATGCATGAGCTAACATACTTTCTCTACTTGGATCATACACACTTATGATTCGAGCTCTAGCAAGCATCCGCAACTACTAAAGATCATTAAGGTCATGAAACCCAACCATAGAATTAAGTATCAAGTCCTCTTTACTCCCATACGTCATACCCCCATTACTTGGGTTTAAGTTTCTGTTACTCTCGCAACCCACAATAAGTGAACCATGAACATATTGCAACACCCTACAGCGGGGGCCCCTCACATTTGAGTGAGAACAGAGGGCATCGTAGGATAGCACCATAAATAAAATATACAATCATACCAACCAAGATCACGATTAACCCACATGACAAAATGGATCTACTCAAACATCATAGGATAACCATAGATTATTGGGAAATAATATATGGAGTTCAGCACCATGTTTAAGTAGAGATTACAGCGGGGGGAAAGAGGTGTTACACCGCTGCAATGAGGGGGAGAGAGTTGGTGTTGACAGTAGCAAGATTGTTGATGTAGATCGTCGTCCCGATCGTTGCCCCGGTGGCACTCCGACGCCACCGGAAGCGAGGGGGAGAGAGCCCCCTCCTTCTTCTTCTTCATTGGCCTCCTCCCTAGGTGGGAGAAGGGTTCCCCCTCTGGTCCATGGCCTCCATGGCATGGGAGGGGCAAGAGCCCCTCCGAGATTGGATCTGTCTGTGTGTCTCTCTCTGTTTCGCGTCCCCAAGATCTGGCCCTTCACCGTTTCTTAAATTCTTGAAGATCCGTAACTCCGATTACACTGAATTTTTGACACGATTTTTATCCATAAATTAGCTTTCTTGCGCTAGAAGAAGGGCCCCAACTGACGTTCAAGGAGGGCACAAGACACCAGGGCGCGCTTGGCCCTAGTGGGTTGTGGGCACTGTGGGCCCGCGTTTGCGTTGCTTCCACCTCCTAAAAATCACATATATTCCAAAATAATTCTCGGCCGATTTTTATTGCGTTTGGACTTCGTTTGATATGGATTTTCTGTGATGCAAAAAACATGCAAAAAACAGGAACTGGCACTTGGCACTAGATCAGTAAGTTAGTCCAATAAATCATATAAATAGTTGCCAAAAATATGTGAAAGTTCTATAATATTGGCATGAAACAATCAAAAATTATAGATACGACGGAGACGTATCACTGTTTGAGCTTATTTATGAAAACAAGAGGAAAAGACTTTGTAAAAGTTTTTCTTTCTCACTTTCAGTTTATCAACTGAATTGCTTGAGGACAAAAAAGGTTTAAGCTTGGGGAGTTGATATGTCTCCAACGTATCTACTTTTCCTAACACTTTTCCTCTTGTTTTGGACTCTAATTTGCATGATTTGAATGAAACTAACTCCGGACTGACGATGTTTTCAGTAGAACTACCAGGGTGTTGTTTTTGTGCGGAAATAAAAGTTCTCGGATTAGAATCAAACTTTGCGAGGAATTTTTATACAATAAAAGGAAAATACTGGAGCCAAAAACCACCGGAGGGGGCACCTTGGTGGGCACAACGCACCAGGGCGCGCCCCCTCCTGGCATGCACAGGTGGGTTGTCCCCACCTGGTGTCCCTGCAGACGTCAACCCTGATACTATATATTCACATTCACGGAGAAAAAAATCAGGGAGAAAGAATTATCCTGATCCACGAACGGAGCCACCGCCACCTCCTGTTCTTCATCGGGAGGCCAGATCTGAAGTCCGTTTGGGGCTCTGGAGAGGGGGGTCTTCGTTCTTCATCATCACCAACCCTTATCCATCGCCAATTCCATGATGCTCCCCACCGGGAGTTAGTAATTCCTACATAGGCTCACTGGTCGGTGAGGAGTTGGATCAGATTCATCTTGTAATCTAGTTAGTTTTGTTAGGGTCGATCCCTAGTATCCACTATGTTCTGAGATTGATGTTGCTATGCCTTTGCCGTGCTTAATGCTTGTCACTTTGGGCCTCGGTGCTATGATTTCAGATCTGAACCGTTTATGTAATTACCATTATATTATATTCTAGATCCCATCTTGCAAGTTATAGTCACCTACTACGTGTTATGATCCGGCAACCCCGGAGTGAAAATAGCCGGGACCACTCCCGGTGACGACCGTAGTTTGAGGAGTTCATGTATTCACCGTGTGTTAATGCTTTGTTCTGGTTCTCTATTAAAAAGAGGGCTTAATATCCCTTAGTTTCCAATATGGACCCCACTGCCATGGGAGGGTAGGACAAAAGATGGCATGCAAGTTCTTTCCATAAGCACGTATGACTATTTACGGAATACATGCCTACATTATATTTATGAACTGGAGCTAGTGCTGTATCGCTCTAGGTTATGACTGTCACATGGTGAATATCATCCGACAAATTACCGATCCAATGCCTACGAATTTATCCTATATTATTCTTGCTAAGTTACTACTGCCATCGTTACCGCCGCACTTGCTACAAAACTATTGCTATCATTGTTATCATTACCATTGCTGCTACCACTAATATCAAAACTATCATATTACTGTGCTACTGATCACTCTGTTGCAGATAATTAATCTCCAGGTGTGGTTGAATTGACAACTCAGCTGCTAACACTTACAAATATTCTTTGGCTCCCCTTGTGTTGAATCTATAAATTTGTATTGAATACTCTATCCTCGAAAATTGTTGCGATCTCCATTATTTATGGGTTATCAGGCTGCACCAAGGTGGATGGGGAGGCCATGGTTGAGTTGTAGGTGAGTTCACGGCCGATGTATCTCCTACATGTCGTCCCTACCACCATAGTAATTTGGAAGTCCCTGCCCACGCACCCCCTTGTTATTCAAGGCCACATGAGCTATCTATCACAATTGTGGTATATATGATGTAAACCTAGCAGTGGTTTGAGAATGTGATGAATTATTTCTTCGTTATCATATTGTATTGATCCCTTATGTTTTTTTGTTTATAGTTGCGTATTTCCCTTTGATTATTTGTCTTCCCTTGGCTAGCTTAGATTGTTAACCAGTTGAAGAAGGAATCAAGGCATATATGGGAAGTGATCAGGAGATGATCATTTTGATATAAAATGGGTCACCACAAGAGCTTCCAAAAGAGAAGACAACCAACATCGCTTGTAGTGGCGGGCGTACTACTCACCACTGCCTCCATGCCGCCATCATAAGACTATTCGTATTGGCCCAGAGTCCAACTTGCAACGATGCATCGAAACCTATTCCATTCGTCTACACTATATAAAGGAGAAGGAAGGCGCCCCACAAGTATTTTTCTTCATTCGCTAGTTCCACGACCATAGCCACCATCTCCATTTGATCAATACTTGTAATCGAGATACCATTGCAAGCAGTGATATAGTAAGATGTTATCATTCATCTTGAAGTAAACCCATCTACAATGTGTCTATTCTATGATTCAATTGCAATATGTGTGTAATCACCCTAGGAAAAGGGATGAGGGCAGCCTTGCACCCCCTCGTGTGTGCAACTATGAGATTAGCAATATGATTTCCTTTATATATTTATGTTTGTGCAATATATTGTCTCTTGTATCATTCTCGATCCTACGATTGGCTGGTACCTGATGCACTGAAGATTCACACAAGGACATGCGAGATTGATACATGATAGGTGACACGCATGGAATGGTGGAGGAATATACCAAACACTACTGACAATAAGGTTAGTACGGTAGTTGGAACTAGTTCCTTGTGGGGCAAATGATGTCACTAATATAAACGTCGTTGTGCTGTTCTAGTAATTTCTTGACAACCAAGCTAACCCCGCGAGATGGATTAGTGTGAAGATTGGACAACTCCATTAGTGGCATTCAGTCATGGTATCACAAGAAAACATCACCCACATTGACACGTCTCCAACGTATCTATAAATTTTCTATTGTTCCATGCTATTATAGTATCAGTCTTGGATGTTTTATATGCAATTATATATCATTTTTTGGGACTAACCTATTAACTTAGTGCCAAGTGCCAGTTGCCGTTTTCTGCTTGTTTTGGCTTTTCCAGGAAATCGATACTAAATGAAGTCCAAATGCCTCAAAACTTTTGGATGATTTTTTTTGCACATAAGAGACACTATAAGCTTCAGGAGGAGACCAGAAGGCGAAGGAGTGGGCCGCGTGCCACTAGGGCGCGCCCAGGGGGGTTGGCGTGCCCTGGTGCCTCGTGGGCCCTTCATTCCTCTATGACCTAATTCTGACTCTATAAAATCTCTAAAATCAGGAAACTAACAGAGAGCCACCCAAAATACTTTTTCCCCCGCTGCAAGCTTCTATTCTCGTGAGATCCCATCCGGAGGCCTTTTCTGGCACTCTGTGAGAGGGGGGATCGATCACTGAGGGCTTCTATATCAACTTTGCTGCCCCTCCGATTATGTGTGAGTAGTTTACCACAGACCTACGGGTCCATAGTTAGTAGCTAGATGGATTCTTCTCTCTCTTTGATCTTCAATAAAATTTTCTCCTTTATGTTCTTGGAGATCTATTCGATGTAATACTTTTTTTGGTGTGTTTGTTGGGATCAGATGAATTGTGGGTTTATAATCAGATTATCTATGAATATTGTTTGAGTCTTCTCTGAACTCTTTTCTGCATGATAGTTATAGCTTTGTATTTCTCTCCGATCTATCTATTTGGTTTCGCCAAGTATATTGATTTTTCTTGCAACGAGAGAGGTGCTTTGTGATGGGTTCAATCTTGCGGTGCTCTATATCCCAGTGACAGAAGGGGATAAGACACATATTTTTATTGTTTCCATTAAGGATAAAATGATGGGGTTTATTCATATAGCTTTAGTTTACTTTGTCTACATCATGTCATCTTGCTTAAGGCGTTACTCCGTTCTTTATGAACTTTTAATACTCTAGATGCATGCTAGATAGCGGTCGATGTGTGGAGTAATTATAGTAGATGCATGAAGGAGTCGGTCTACTTCTTTCGGACGTGATGCCTATATGTATGATCATCGCCTTGGATATCGTTATAATTATTTGCTTTTCTGTCAATTGCCCAAAAGTAATTTGTTTACCCACCGTATGTTTTTTGTTCGAGAGAGAAGACTCTAGTGAAAACTATGGCCCCCGAGTCTATCTTTATCATCATTTAAAATCCAAAATACTTTGCTGCAATTTATTTTCCTTTTATTTTATTTTTTGTTTTTGTTATCTATCTATCACTATTAGATTTTATCCTTGTAATTAACCGCCAAGGGATTGACAACCCCTTGTTTGCGTTGGGTGCAAGTATTTGATATTTTGTGTGTAGGCACTGCTAACAAGGTGTTGCGTGGTTCTCCTATTGGATTTATAACATTGGTTCTTAACTGAGAGAAATAATTATCTCTACTATACTGCATCATCCTCTCCTCTTCGGGAAAATCCTAACGCAGCTCACAAGTAGCATACATCTAGTTATAATGAAATTGTTATTTATTTTCCATATCGATATTTATTTCCTATTATATGATCCAAAACATGTGTACACAACTGCATTAAAAACTTTTTTTCTGGTCTATTTCCTCTTATTGCTTACACATGTCACCTCTAACACCTCGACCAAACCTACAAGTTCACGCACCGGTTCCCGATGTTGTGTCTGGGATCTAGATTGGCCCACATACAAACACTAGACTTTCCTGCATACTTTGTCGTCACTTGTGTGCACCTGGGAACAAATTCCTAGTCGGTTACCCATACTCAAATTTCTTCCAATCCAAACACACTTAACATCCCCTGTTATTCTGGCTATGCTCCATCTTCATCACACAAAGTATTAAATCATGCACAACCCCGATATTAGTCAAGCAATTGTTTCACACTTTAGTATTCTCAAACTTTTTCAACTTTTACGCAATATATGAGCGTGAGCCATGGACATAGCACTATAGGTGGAATAGAATATGGTGGTTGTGGAGAAGAAAAAATGAAGGAGATAGTCTCACATCAACTAGGCATAATAACAGGCTATGTAGATGCCCATAAATAGATATCAATGCGAGTGAGTAGGGTTTGCCATGCAACTTATGCACTAGAGCTATTAGTTTATGAAATCTCAAAAGGAAACTAAGTGGGTGTGCATCCAACTTGCTTGCTCACGAAGACCTAGGGCAATTTGAGGAAGCCCATCATTCAAATATACAAGCCAAGTTCTATAATGAAAAATTCCCACTAGTATATTAAAGTGATAACATAGGAGACTTTCTATCATGAAAATCATGGTGCAACTTTGAAGCACAAGTGTGGAAAAAGGATAGTAGCATTGCCCCTTCTCTCTTTTCTCTCATTTTGTGTGTGGGCTTTTATGGCCTTCTTTTATTTGGGCTTCTTTGGCCTCTTTTATTATTTTGTAAAGTCTGGAAACTCACCCCAACTTGTGAGGGAAGCATAGCTTCCATCATCCTTTCCTCACATGGGATAATGCTCTAATAACGATGATCATCACACTTTTATTTACTTACAACTCAACAATTACAACTCAATACTGGAACATATGACGGAACAGTGGAAGTTATATGGCAATATATCTTGGAATGGCTATGGAAATGCCATAATAGGTAGGTATGGTGGCTGTTTTGAGGAAGGGTAAATGGTGGGTTTAATGTACTGGCAAGAGTTGCGCGGTACTAGAGTGGCTAGCAATGATGGAAGGGTGAGAGTGTGTATAATCCATGGACTCAACATTAGTCATAAAGAACTCACATACTTATTGCAAAAAATTATTAGCTATCGAAACAAAGTATTAGACGCACCCTCCTAGTCGAGAGGTTGGTAGGATTTAACCATCTCGCGCTCCCTACCTCCACACAAAGGATGACAATCAATAAATACATCATGCTCCGACTTCATCACATAATGGTTCACCATACGTGCATGCTACGGGAATCACAAACTTTAACACAAGTATTTCTACCGATCCACAATTACTGACTAGCATGACTGTAATATCACCATCTTTATGTCTCAAAATAACATAAGGAATCAAACTTCTCATAGTATTCAATGCTCTTTATATGAAAGTTTTTATTTTAGTCCCGTTGGGTGCGCATCATATTAGGACTAAATTCATAACCCAAGCAAATTACCATGATGTTTAGAGACTCTCAAAATAATATAAGTGAAGCATGAGAGTTCATCAATTTCTTCAAAATAAACATCACCGCCGTGCTAAAAAATATATAAGTGAAGCACTAGAGCAACTACCTACCTCAAAAGATATAAGTGAAGCACAAAGAGTATTCTAATAAATTCACGATTAATGTGTGTCCCTCTCAAAAGATGTGTACAACAAGGATGATTGTGGCAAACTAAAAAGCAAAGAATCAAAGCATACAAGACGCTCCAAGCAAAACACCTATCATGTGGTGAATAAAAATATAGCCTTAAGTAAATTTACCGATGGATTGAAGACGAAACAGGGGATGCCATCCGGGGAATCCCCAAGCTTAGATGCTTGGTTGTCCTTGAATATTACCTTGGGGTGCCTTTGGCATCGCCAAGCTTAGGCTTTCGTCACTCCTTATTCCATAGTCCATCCAATCTTTACCCAAAACTTGAAAACTTCACAACACAAAACTCAACAGAAAACTCGTGAGATCCGTTAGTAAAATAAATTCAATCCTTACTTTTAGGAATTGTTCTGTACTCATTCTTATTTTATATTGGTGTAATATCTATTGTATTCCAACTTTTCCACGGTATATACCCCCCGATACTAGCCATAGATGCATCAAAATAAGCAAACAACACAATGAAAACATAATCTGTCCAAAACAGAACAATCTATAAAGATGCGAATTGATGTGAAACTTCTGCATCTCTAACAATTCTTAAAAATTAGGACAACGTGGGAAATTTGTAGGTAAAAAATGTGTAATAAAATCAGAATGTTTTCATGTTCCAGCAAGCAGACAAAATTCTGATACTGGACGCAAAAGTTTCTGTTTTCCAGAAAAAAACAATCTACTATCTTCCAAATCATCCCAAAGGTCTTACTTGGCAAAAACACTAAATTAAATTATGAAAACACATCTAACCAGAGGCTAGATGATAGTTTTATTTAATAAAAACAAGAAAAGGGTAAAAACCAAAATAAAATTGGGTTGCCTCCCAACAAGCGCTATTGTTTAACGGCCTTAGCTAGGCATAAAGCAACGATTTAGGTATTGTCATCTTTGGTACTCAAATCATAAGTAGCCCTCATAATAGATTCATATGGTAACCTTATTTTCTTTCTAGGAAAGTGCTCCATGCCTTTCCTTAGTGGAATCTGATATCTAATGTTTCCTTCTTTCATATCAATAATTGCACCAATCGTTCTAAGGAAAGGTCTACCAAGGATAATAGGGCATGTTGGATTGCAATCTGTATCAAGAACAATAAAATCTTCACGCACATAATTCCTATTTGCAACAATAATAACATCATTAATCCGTCCTATGGGTTTTTTAATAGTGGAATTCGCTAGATGCAAATTTAAAGAACAATCATCAAGTTTATGGAACCCTAGCAAATCACATAGATTTTTCAGAATCGTGGAAACACTAGCACCCAAATCACACAAAGCATTACACTCATAATATTTAATCTTGATTTTAATAGTGGATTCCCAATCATCATAAAGTTTTCTATGGATTGAAACTTCCAACTCAAGTTTTTCCTTGTAACATCCCAAATTTTTAATTTGGAATGTTATACATAGATCATATTGCATTGCATATTTTATTGCATTTGTGTGTTGCGGTTCTCTAAATTCTAAGCAACTCAAGGACCTACGGAGAGAGTTGGGAATTGTACCGTTTTTGTATTTGAGTTTTCTCAAATACCTGTACGAGGATCACTTTGGTTTTAATTTTTTTCTCTCCTAAAAATATTTCTTAGTAAAATATATGAGCGGAGATAATATGACTTCTCCAAAATAAAATAAATATTGAAGGAAAGATATTAAAATCACTTTTTGAATTTTATTCGGATTTACTTGTGATTTTATTGGCATAGGAAAAATACGCGTTTTTCAAAATTGCATTTAGGTCCGGGAAAAATGTTCACTTTGTCCTAAATATTATTAGATGACGGTGAAAATTTATTTCGTCGTCTCCGTTTAGTACTTTATTTTTGTTGTTTTCTGCGTCAAGATCGTTTAAAAAAAAAGGTTCAAACCGATAGGGCTGAAGCCCATCCGGCCCAGCGCCGTCGCCCTCCCCGACTCCGACCGGAGTCCGCGCGCCACACGCCGTCCGCCGTGGCCGACCCAGCCACCGCCACCGCCTGGCCCCCTCCCCAAGCCAGCCCCCTTGCCTTTATAAGCGCCGCCACCCCCCTTCGCCGCCTCAACCACCGCCACCGCAGCCCGCGCCGCCGCGTGCTGCCGCAGCGCCGCACTCCGCCGCCGCCGCCCCGCCCCGCCGACTCACCGGAGCCGCCCTCCCCACCGCCGGAGGTAGCCGCCGCCGCCGTTCTTGTCGCCGTCGGGTTTTTAAAAAACCGTTCGGTTTTCTCTAGAAACCCTAGATCTGTTTTTTTAAATAGATCGGTTCGTTTTTTCGGTTTAGTTAAATAGCGAAAATTTGTTTGTACGTTCATTTTAACGAACGTTGTTCGCCCGTTAGTCACAGAGGACGAACTTCGTTCGTTAGCCTGTTCGTCCATTTTTCTTTTTCAGGGTTTTTACGCGGTTATTTTCGATCGTGATTTCTGCCCTAAACTTGTTTTTAGTTTTTCTTTTCGCTCGAAAGTCGGAATCAGGCGATTCAAGCGCCTAGATCATCGTCTCGAAGCCCTCTTTCCGTTTATCCAACTTGAACAAGGTTTTGCGACTGTAAAATTTGACTTTAGTTCAATCTAGTAAACGGATCTTGTTTCTTTCGCAGTTTGAGTTTCGTTGCTCCGTTTGATTTGATTCTTTTTGCAAACCGGAGTTCTTAAGTTGAACTTTCCGGGTAGATCTTCTTATTTGGAGTTTTATCTGCGCATCTTTGCTTGATTGCTTATGTATGCTATTGTTTGCTTGCGATATAATTCCCGGAGTGCGAAGCATGCAATTACGAGTCCCTAGGTTTTGCGAATCATCAGCAAGGCAAGTAATACTTTTGTCATACCCTTTATTACCCAGTTTTTATGCATTAGATCAAACCCTCACACATTTCATGAGTAGGATCTCTTAACTTGTGGGTCTAGGAAGTAGATTGAGGTAGAACCTATTACTAGCATTATCTTCAAACCCCTGGGAGTTACTTCTACGTTATGCTTAGGTTGCCATGCTATGCTCGTAGACGTGGATTGGGTTTGAGAGTATCCATGACAGATGTGAGTTGTTAATCAATGGTTCAACTTAAGGTGGCTACTTGAATACACATCTGGGTGGATTGGTTGCAGGGCACCTGCAGAATCCAGTGTTGTCCTAGGAAATCCTAGAGGAACCGTGTGATTATCCTATAGAATGCCACCCAAGCTCAAAGGGATCATAAAACTATTCATGCTAGAAACTTCCGTGTGCAGCCATAATGCCATTATTGGCTCTGGCATAGTATGAGTAAGTTGTGTGAGCTCTTTCAGTGGTGGACTAGCAGATGTAGGGGAAAATAGGTGTACGGGTCCACCCATGGTAAAGAGTAAATGCTTCTGAAAGACTGTGTCTCGGTCATCCGTTTCTCAAACACCATGCAGTGCGAGAAATCCAACGGAGGAGATCGAGTCTTATGGGGAAAAATGCGCAAACCTGTGCAGAGTGTACAAACTAATCATGATTAGCCACTATGGACATCTTGAGTTTCCGGTACTTGAATTATTGGTTGATCTCAACACTCTAAAATTAATTTGTTGGGTTAATGATGGCTACTTTAATTGGGATTGAGTTGGAGGTACCTTCTCAATGATGTTTCAACTACCATGATAGTTAAAATAAAAGTTATTCCTTTGTTGTAGGGAAAAATTGGATTTATGCAAAAACCTTCACCTTAGAGCCTCCACCAGCCAAATATTCATATAGTGCTAGCCTTTATTCTGTTACTTGCTCTACTGTGTTATCTTGCCAGCATATTCCATGTGTTGACCCGTTTCGGGCAGCAACATGTTACATTGCAGACTTTTCAGAAGAAGTGTAAGGTGCGCTAGGTCGTTTGTCATGCACTCAGCTATGCCGTTGGAGTTGATGGACTCACTTATTTTCCAAGCCTTCCGCTGTTATTTTGTTAGATGTCTTTATGCCATATACTTTTGTAATAAGTTCTCTTTTGAGACATTCGATGTAATAAGTGTGTGATTGCCACTCTGTTAATAAATCCTTCAAGTACTATGTGTGTCAGCATTACCGATCCAGGGATGACACAGAACACAGAGACTTCGATCCATTCGGATCGCGGTCGCTACAAGATGGTATCAGAGCACATGCTAAATGAAGGACACGACCACTAAGATAAACCCTAGGTCACTCTTCTCTACTCATTTCAGAATCCTCTCCATTTTCTACTCTTTAGGATGGTGGACCCAAGGAACAAGTTCACTCAACCAGATGAAGACACACCTTTTGGACGACATTTGAAGGAAGTCACTAGGTACCTGAACATCGGAATACCAAGCTTCACCGGGACCTACACCACCATACTGCCAGAGGAGGAGCGATGGAATATTCAAGTTCACATTCCTAGGAGGACATTCACACCATCCACTGAGCCCATAGAGTTTTATTTTGATTCACCAACCTGGAGCCTAGGCAAGAGTATGGCAGCCCACATTACCTTGGGACGAATTGGAGAAGTCTACAAGCAGGAGCTGAAGGACACTATCTACAAGATATGTGGACGCCGAGACGAGCAATGGGACATGATCAGTACCCAGAAGGGCAGGTCCATTGCAGCGTTCATCTAGGAGTTAAACCAGCACATTCGTCGACAGGAGCACCAGATGTGCGCAGGGATGATATAGTTGAAGAAGGCGCTAACCAGGAACTTGGAGCTAGAAGAGGAACTCAAGTCTACACATGACGGATACGAGGAGGAAATGACAGTACTTGTGGAGAAGAATGATGACTTGGCAAGGAAGCTAGGAGTATTCATGGGAGATCCAGCACCAGGAGGAGAATAAGAAGAAGAACCTAAGGGGATTCGTTCTGAGGACTACATCATCATCGACGACACCGACTCAGATCTCGATGATAGTGATGATGACTATGAAGATGAAGCTGGAGCAGATATCATGGAATCTTCCGCCGATCAAAATTTCTAAATGACCACCTTACGACTAGTAGTGTTCCACCCATAAAGTAGAATTTAGAACATTTTTGTAACGTTAGTTAGATATTCTGTATGCCCTTGCTTGAAATTGATTGGTGTGATATGATTGTGTTTGTCACATGTGCATACGGGTTGTGAATTTTCCCTTAGACCTAATTTCTATTCTAATCTCTTCCCTCTACACCCATCAGATGCCTCCGAGACGTGAGCCCGGATGTCAGTTTCCCCCTGAGCTCACTCAGTTGTACCAGTAGCAGAACACTTTGATGCAACTTCTTGTCCAGAACAATCAGAACAATCAGAACAACAACAACAACCCTCCATCACCACCAGTGGACAACTTGACATGTTTCCTAAGATTGCAACCACCGGTGTTTTCTAGTAACATTGAACCAATAGTTGATGATATCTAGCTGTGCAAGATTGGAAGGGAGTTGACCACCGCCAATTGCACGGATGCTGAGAAGGTGCGTTTTGCCGCACATCAGTTGGCTGGACCAGCAGCAGCATGGTGGGAGAATTACACAGCCACTTTCCCTGTAGCCAATGTCACTTGGGATCAGTTTCGACAAGCTTTTCGCACTGCCCATGTCTCAACTGGAGCCATGAGCATGAAGAAGCGAGAGTTTCGCAACTTGCGCCAAGGAAATCGTACTGTGGCTCAGTACATAGATGAGTTTAGTACTCTATCTCGTTATGCCCCAGATGATGTGGCCACAGATGCCGCGAAGCAGGAGAAGTTTATGGAACGGCTGAATGATGAGATGAGCATACAGTTGATGGTGGCAACCTTCAACAACTACCAGGAGTTGGTAGCCAAAGCTCTTATGATTGAAGGGAAGCAACAGCAGATTGAGAGCCATAAGAGGAAGTATGGACAAGGAAGGAATAATTCTAGAGCCCAGCAGAAGCCCCGTTTCACCCCGAACTCGGGAGGATACACCCATAACCATGGAAGTCATGCCCATAATGAGGGAGTTATCACAACCACAATGGCTCCAAGAATGGGAATGGGAATGGAGCAAGCAATAATCAGAACCGCTCCACTCCATCCACACCCGCCAAGAGGTATTTAAGTCACGTTACCTGTTTCAAGTGCAGGAAGAATGGACACTACACCATGGAGTGCCCTGAAGCTAAGAATGGGAACGACAATGGAAGCGCCGGGAAGAAGCCCAACCTTTTCAACAAAGGGCAAGTGAACCACGTGACCGTGGAGGAAGTTGAAGAAAAACCTGATGCAGTTGTCGGTAAGTTTTTGGTTAAGTCATTTACCGCAGTAGTTCTTTTCGATACTGGTGCATCGCATTCATACATTTCAAGGGGGATTCGTGAATAGACATAAGTTGCCCACCAAAGTCCTTATGAACCTTGTCGTGATTTTGTCACGGCAGATGTCCTAGCAAAAGGACTTAGTCGTGGAGCCATTGCTATGGGTTAGCTTAAAGGGGTTAAAGAGGACAAGGACGCAAGGGTTTTTACTAGTTCGGCCCCTTCGATGAAGGTAAAAGCCTATGTCTAGTTTGGTGTAGTATTGCTAGGGTTTCGATGACCAGGGAGCGAATCCGCTTTGCCTGTGTCTCGAGTTGTTGTTCTCTGTCTTTGAACCGACGCCGGGTCGCCCCTTTATATACACAGGGTGACACTCGGCCCGGTTTACAGAATCCCAAGGCCGGCTCATAAACGTGCCCGGCTGGGTCTCTATCTTTCCTATCTTACAACACAAGTTACACGCCGTATGGCGGTTTACACATTTGGGCCCTAACACCTTTTGGCCCTTGGATCTCTAGTCTTCTGGAATAAAGCTCCATGCTCCATGTCCCGCTGGGCTTCAGTAGAAGTAATCTTGATAGGCATAAACTGGCCCCTCCTGGGCAGTTTATACCTAGTAGTAATATCCCTGACATTAGGCCCCAGATTGATTTGAATCTATTCATGTCAATCTTCAACATCTTGAAAAAGTTTCGCCCTCCATGGCTTCAAATACTTGATAAATCGCCATGATGTCATCTTCCTGGATCACATTGAACCGCTGTGACATCATCTTACTGGATCACATTGAACTACCGTGACGTCATCTGCTCATTTAATACTTGTACCTGTTTTATTTTTTACTCATTAAAAGCTCCGAAGATTGAGGCGACAGTATAGTCCCATATCCATTTTTCTGGCTCCTCGATTACCGCGCCTTCCGTTTCACTTTTCGGCTTATAAATAGGGCAGAGGGGCATCTCCTTTCCCCCCTTGCTCCTTTTCTTCTTCCTCCTCGCGCTCGTCCGTGCTCAAGCTCTGCCGCCGCCATCGACCCTTGCATCTTCATCAAGCTTGGCCGCTGCATCAACCTGGTCGGATCAGAGAATCGCCGGCGCACCTCCGCACCCATTGGCTCTAGTAAGTTCCTTCCTTATCCCTTATATAGATCTCGTTAGGGTTTTCTCCTGCGAGTTCATAGCTAGGGCGCTATTTCTTCGTAGTTCTTCGTCATGGCCCCGACAACTAGTGCAGATCTGATCCTCCGGCGTGCATCTGTAGTAATAACTCACTTCTTTTAGTATATGCCTTATTCCTTCTGAAGTATTAGTCCAAACTAGGTTGTTTGAACCATTGTTGTATCTGTTGGAATATTGATCCTGAATATTTCTGAATTTCTGACACGCCATAGATCTGTAATCTTGCTCCTAGTTTTATAAAACTTGTTTCCCCATAACTTCAGAGCCGTACCTTTTGTATTCTTCTCGGCGGTTTAGCTTTTAGAAAAAGATCATAAACTGGTAGATACCATTAGGCCCCTGCTTAAACCGCCGTTTTGTAGATACCTTTGAAACACTGTCGGTTTAACCTTGCATAAATCATAAACCGGCCCTTCACTATATTTTGAGCTTGTCCCTTAAAAATGGCAAAACAAGCCAAGCAGTTTACTTCCTGCAACTGGGTCCAGTCTCAGGTTACCGAAGAAGAATTGCAGAACCGAGTTGAAATTGGCGCTTTAGGCCAAAAGAACGTCCTCCATTGGAGAGTCCCTCGACCCGAGTGTCCTCCAGAGCCCAAAGATGGAGAAGTTATCGTATTTCTTGATCATCTAGCCCGGGGATTCAGTCCTCCTGGATCAAAGTTCTTTCGTGACGTGCTAGCTGACTTTGAGCTCCATCCTCAAGATATTGGGCCCAATTCTCTATCCAATATCTGCAATTTTAAAGTTTTTTGTGAAGCTTATATGCAAGAGGAGTCTTCAGTTGAATTATTCACAGATTTCTTCCATCTAAACCGTCGCATGGAGTTTTCTGACGGTCCAAACACTGAACTTGGCGGAATGCCCATTCAGAAGAGAAAGGATGTCAGTTTTCCTCATGCCAGTCACCACACCCACCCTAAAGATTAGAATCAAACCTGGTTTTATTGTCTAGATAGTTCTCCGGAAGATGAAAATCCTCTGCCGGGTTAGCGTTCTCATCGGCTTTCTGAGAACCATCCATTTCCTCAACGACTAAGCATTCAAGAACGAGCCCGATATGCCCCACAGCTTTCAAAGCTCAGAGCCTTCATCGCCAATGGTTTAACAGGAATCGATTTCGTTCGCTGTTGGATTTCCCGGAGCATTCTTCCGCTAAGCCGGCGCTCTGGTTTAATGTGTGAATATACCGGAAACCCCGAAGATCCTCTGCGCCATACTGAAGCTGTGCTAGCAGAAAATGAGGTCAATGAGGCTGTTAAGAAGCTACTGAATGAACCGGTAGACGCCTGCAGCCAAACCGGACTGGCTCCCTTCCGCGAGCTCAGCAAACCGCCATCGGTAAATCTTTCTTTATCTTGTATGTTCTATTTTAATCAGTTTTTAATACTCTTTCTGAATGACTTACAATTTTTATCAGGGTAATGACCCATTTTGGAAGAGGAAAGTCTAGGATAAACCGGCGAAGGCACCTCGCTAGAAAACCAAGGCCGTTAAGAAAACCGTTAGGAAGAAAGCTACTGACATATTTGAATCCAATCCTGATGATGATGAACCGGCCTCAGAGGTATCACTTGACTCCCTTGGCTCCCTTTTCTTGCATCTTACTAATAATGATTGTACTCAGGAAAACCCTGAAGGCAGCAAGGTAGATGATGTTGAGGTAATTACCCTTTCTACCGGTTCAGAACCTCTACCAACACCAAAAATTCACCGGGCAAGCCAGAAAGTACAATTTTCTCACCCTTTCGCTTACTTGGATCCAAACTTTATTTTGAAGAAACAACAACATGAAGCTCGCCGCACAACGCGACACAGTGGCCAAGTTATTGAGTCTACCGGTTTACCGCAAACACCAGCCTGGAGACGTCACTCAGAGGTTTTATATACTCCAGATGCTCTTTATCCCAAAGCAGGTCATATTCGCTAGCCTCTTAATCCGTCCAATTCAAATTATCAGGATACTCCTCGTTCGTCATCCGGCGAATCAACTGCTACGCGGCTTCCTCCTCTTAAGACTGTTCATCGGTAAGTTTTTCATTTTCCTATTAACCTTTTTCTTTCACTCCTCTGACTATCGTCACCTTTATCTTTCGTAGTAAGCCCAAGCCTAGCAAGAAGGCTAAACTGAAAAAACCGGCAGGTGATGATGTGATTCCTGAACCGGCAAAGAATCCTGAGCCTGCTGAAGAGAATGTTGACGCCTTGCATGATGACCCCCCTCCAATGGATCATGAAGTCTTTATCGATCAGGAAACTGCACCAATGGACCTTGACGCTAATCCGGCCAGTCCAGTCCGGGCTAGCAATGCTCGTGCTAGCCCCGTTAAACCTGCTGCCACTTCAACAGAGGATGTTCAAATCAATGGCTTCGGCTATACTGCTCCTAGTGAACCTGTTGCCTTATCCAAGTACACTGCAAAAGATGAAGTCTCTGGCAAGGACAAATGCAAATGGAATGCCGATTTTTCGAATTATGCTCAACTTAGTTCCCAAGATCTTCATTCCGGCTATCTGAACCGGCTGTACACAAGCCGTGATCATGAAGCCGGTTTAGTGAATCTGATGAAGGAACGCTATGAGGTAAATTTCTGCGGGGCTTCCTTTAACTTTATTCCTGCTTAAGTCTTGTAGCTTGCCTTGACTCCACTGTAGCCCCCAAGGGCTGGTTTACTCCTTTAGGATGAACCGGGACTTCAGTACACCAATTATTTAGTTTTCCTCATGTGTAGTCCCCAAGGGCCGGTTTATCTCTTCATGATGAACCGGGACTTTTTACCTTGTAATCCTCTTTGAATAATGACGCATTGGCCTCCAAGTGTCAAGTGTATAACCTATTATGCGCATGGGACTTCACTAAAAATGCTTGATAACTGCAAATACACATTAGCCCCCCAAGTGCCAAGTGTATAACTTGTTATGCTCTTGGGACTTCACTGAAAATGCTTGATAACTTCAAATACGCATTAGCCCCGAAGTGTCAAGTGGATAACTTGTTATGTGCTTGGGACTTTCCAATATGCTTTTACAGATGTATACTGTGTTCTTCTGTTGATAGGCTGATCTAAACCAGGAAGATTCTCAAATGTCTGAGCTTCAAGATAATCTGAAATTCCAACAATCCGCCGCTTCCAAGACCAAAGATGAGCTGACTCTTGCTTTAGCAAGTCTGGAGAAATTGAAGAAAGACTTCCAGCAGGAACGGTCGGATTGGGATACAGAAAGAAACACTTTAGAGAAAAGGGTCATTGACGCAGAAAACGCTCTCAATCCGGTGTCAGAAGAACTATCCGGTTTAAAGCAGCAGATAAATGCCATGACTACTGCTGTCTTTGGTAAGTATACTTAACACAGTTCTGAATATGATAGTTCAGAACTCTTCCGGTTTAACTTAAGCTCTATTGATGCAGGAAAATGTACTGCTCATCTTGGCACTGACATGCAGAAGGAATTGAAGGCCATGTATACCCTTATAGAGCAGTTGTATGCTGGTGCTCAAAGGATTGTTTGTACTGCTTCGCATAACAAGCCGGCTCCCAAGTCGATCAAGGGGACTTTGGAGAAGTTATCAGTGCTACCCGCCCGGTTTGGAGAGCTCAAGAAATCAGCTGCTAGGGCGGGCGCTTTAATGGCAATTACTCGAGCAAAGGCTTGGGTGCCTGACCTTGATCCGGCAGATGTGATGAATGGCTATCCCAGCATGAAGGAGGACAGATCAGAGTTCACAGACACGGACTTGCGGGCTTTAACAAGAGAAATGCGGCCCTTGGCCAGCAAATTGGCTGATGAAGCTAACCTGTCCCGCTATCAGGCGGGTTACGATGCTGATAATCGCCGGGTTGATACTCCGGTTTATGAAGTGGAAGATCTCATCCCGTCCGTCCGTAAGCATACTTACGCCCCTGAGATTGAACCGTCTGAACTCATAAGTGACGAAGCTATTTGCCAAGCACTGACAAAGATCTATTGGGAAACCACTGACTTCCAGCTGCTGGATGAGGACGACGATGAGACGGAGCGAGATGATCCACAACCTTCTAGCCGAGCCGGCACAGAATCATGAATCGGTGTTGGGTTAACGTTTATTATGCCGTAGTAGTTATGCCAGGAACAGATATTCTTTTGGGCTGAAATAATGCCTTGTAATAGGGTAGCCAAAATACTTGGTTATGTCTTCATGCGTGCTCCCTTTGCATAACTTTGCTCCATCTAGTAATTTCATAATGTTTCTCCTTATAATACCTTAATAGTTTTGTTCCACATATTTTCTACATACGACAAAGTTTAAAGTGTCCTGGCGGTTTATCGCCGAACGGGTCATAATGCCCAAATACATGATCTAGGTTTATAACCTGAACTATATTTTAAATATGAAACATATATCATACCTGTGATAGAAATTTGTGCCATTGGCTTTAACCAATATTTTGTAGTAAGGGCAATGATCCCAACTTGTGAGTATTGATTATTCCTTGAATATTTTCCGGTTCATGATGAAACCGTGCGGGGTTGTGATAAAAACCGGTTTAGGTGTAGATAATACTGGCGATTTGTAATCAAACCAGACTAGGTTCTGTGAACCCTGGTTTATTATGGTGGCAACTTATAGTCAACCACTCCGCCGAATCAATAGACTTCGGCTAAATACCAATGATCTCCAAAGATAAGAAACTTGGCGAAAAACAAACAAAGAAAACACATGTCAAGACAAAAAAATCCTGTAGTCGAGGCTTTTTACGAGCTGACAGGCTCCAAATTCGAGGCTTTTCATGGGCTGCCAGGCCACTGAGTTGAACCATTTCACAAAGCCTGTTAAGATGGTCCTCAATCCTTAACCGATCGTCAATTTAACGTTGACAAGTTCAGGGTCTGTAATAAGATTGACTTGTCAAACGTTCGACGGGTCATACCAGGTTTACCTGGGCGGAGTGACCTACTTGATGCAGGTAGGTTAACCCAGGGTTTTAGGTGTATACACCAGGCTTCCAAGCCGTGGCTTGATAGCCTACTACAAGGGTCTTAAAAACTCGTTGCTGCTGTGCGACAGGAGCCCCCAGGTAGCATTGTGAGCTGTGCTCGTCGGGTGCCTATGTTTGAGTTGTGCTATGCATCAAACTCTCTTTTTCCCCTTACCATCATGTTGGCTTGATAGCTGGATTACCGAAGCAACCATAGCTGTGCTCTTATGATGATATTGGCGTAATAGCTGGTCTAAGAGGGCCATAGGAACTCCTTTGCAGACAGAAGCCACCATGTGACGAATTCTTATGAAAAAATCAGCAGATACCCCACTTTAACGGGGATGCTGGTTTATTATATTGATCATAATATGTACATTGCGAATATATGTACATAAAGTGGAGCCTATGGCTCAGGTGTAGTAAGGCCGAAGATGAGCAATGTTCTACGGCCGTTGGGTCTCCTCCTCCGCAGTGCGTGAGTCCTTGTGTTCTCGAACGTCGAGAAGGTAGTATGATCCGTTGTGTAAATTCTTGCTGACCACAAAGGGTCCTTCCCAAGGCGGGGATAGCTTGTGCATGTCTGTCTGGTCTTGGATGAGACTTAGCACTAGATCACCTTCTTGAAATGCTCTAGTTTTAACCCAACGAATGTGGTATCGGCGCAGATCTTGCTGATAAATCGCCGATCGAGCTGCTACCATGTCACACTCCTCGTCGAGCCGGTCTAACGTGTCTTGCCGTGCCTTCTCATTATCAGCTTCAATGTTAACCACCACCCGTGGCGAATCATGACGGATGTCACTAGGGAGGACCGCTTCAGCTCCATATACCATGAAGAAAGGCGTGTAACCCATAGACCTGTTAGGTGTGGTGTTGATGCTCCATAACACAGAGGGTAATTCCTCCACCCAACAACCCGACGTCCTCTGCAAAGGGACCATGAGCTGGGGTTTGATGCCTCTCGAGATCTCTTGATTGGCTCTCTCAGCTTGACCATTGGATTGGGGGTGAGCCACTGAAGATAGGTCAAGCCGGATGTGCTCTCGTTGACAGAACTCCTCCATAGCCCCCTTGGATAAATTGGTACCGTTATCAGTTATAATACTGTGTGGAAAGCCAAACCGGAAAATCACCTTCTTGATGAATCGAACCGCCGTTGCTGCATCACACTTGCCGACTGGTTCCGCCTCGACCCACTTGGTAAACTTATCCACCGCCACCAGAAGGTGGGCCTTCTTATCTGGAGATCTCTTAAAGGGCCCAACCATGTCTAGCCCCCAAGTCGCGAACGGCCAAGTAATTGGAATCATCCTCAATTCTTGAGCCGGTATATGAGCACGCCATGAGAATTTCTGGCAAGCGTCACACTTTTTGACCAAGTCCTTTGCATCGGTGTGAGCCGTCATCCAATAGAACCCATGACGAAAAGCTTTAGCTACCAAAGATTTTGAATCGGCATGGTGACCACAATATCCTTCGTGGATCTCTCGAAGAATATCCCGGCCTTCGCCCGGTGACACACAATGTTGAAACACCCCAGACACGCTACAATGATGCAGCTATCCATTGACAATAGTCATTGATTTCGACCGCCGGACTATCTGTCTAGCTGAGACTTCATCTTCTGGTAACTCACCTCGGTTCATGTACACCAGGTACGGCACCGTCCAATCCAAAATAGCATGAAGCGCCGCCACCAATTGAGCCTCTGGATCAGGAACGGCCAAATCTTCTTCTGAAGGCAATTTCACCGACGGATTATGCAATACGTCGAGGAAGACATTGGGCGGAACCGGTTTACGTTGAGAACCCAGCCAGCTTAATGTGTCGGCCGCTTCATTCTTTCGCCGGTCCACATGGTTCACCTGATAACATTTGAAGTGTCCAGCAATAGCGTCCACCTCTCGACGATACGCTGCCATAAGTGGGTCCTTGGAATCCCAAGTACCAGGTACCTGTTGTGCCACCAGGTCTGAATCGCCGAAACATTTAACCCGGCTTAAATTCATCTCCTTAGCCATTCGCAGACCATGGAGGAGAGCTTCATACTCAGCTGCATTGTTAGTACAAGGGAACATTAAACCGAGAACATTACAGAACTTATCACCTCGTGGGGAAGTTAACACGACTCCAGCCCCCGAGCCCTCCAATTGCCTGGATCCATCAAAGTGAATAGTCCAGTACGTGTGATACGGTTTTTCCTCCGGTGCTTGCAACTCCGTCCAATCGTTGATGAAGTCCGCCAGTGCTTGAGATTTGATTGTAGTACGAGGCACATACTTTAACCCGTGAGGACTAAGTTCAATGGCACACTTGGCAACCCGACCCGTTGCTTCTCTGTTCTGGATTATATCTCCCAGAGGGGCCGAACTGACCACGGTGATTGGATGGCCCTGAAAATAATGCTTAAGCTTCCGGTTTGCCATGAAGACTCCATATACAAATTTCTGCCAATACGGGTATCTCTGCTTCGAATCAATGAGCACCTCGCTAATATAGTAAACCGGCCATTGAACCAGATATTCCTTTCCTGCCTCCTATAACTCCGGCTCGGGCGGGGGGTATCCCTGACAACCCCCATGTTAGTAAGTTCACCGGGATCAGAATATATGGCAAATCAAGGATGTTTTCAGATGCCATTGACCATTGGACGCCATGTTTTTCCCTCAGACCTGATAGTCTTGGGGTCACAAGGATTGGATGTGATACTAGGTATGGATTGGCAATCGATGTATAGAGGGAACATCAATTGTGCTAGTAAGTCTATTTTCCTTACCACCCCGGAGGGAAAAAAGATCAAGTATGTATGTAGGCATTCGCCTAGGAGGACATAAGTAAATTCTCTCTCGGGAGTTGTTCAAGAGGAAGTGCCCGTAGTAAGGGATTATCCGGATGTATTTCTAGAGGAGCTACCAGGCATGCCGCCAGATAGGGATATCGAGTTTTTGATTGAGCTATTGCCTGGCACCAGACCAATATCGAAGAGACCCTACCGGATGCCAGCGAACGATCTGGAGGAGATGAAGAAGTAGATTAAGGAGTTATTGGAGAAAGGATTTATTCGACGTAGTTCATCACCTTGGGGAGCCCCAGTGCTTTTGGTCGAGAAGAAGGATGGATCTTTAAGGATGGTCGTTGATTATCGAGCACTGAATGAAGTGACGATTAAGAATAAGTACCCACTGCCGATGATTTATGATTTGTTCGACCAACTTCAATGACCTAAAGTATTCTCCAAGACCGATCAACGATCGGGATACCACCGTTGAAGATCCGAGAGAAGGATATACCTAAGACCGCCTTCACCACAAGGTATGGGCTATATGAGTATACAGTTATGTCATTTGGATTGAGTAATGCCCCTGCCTATTTCATGAGTATGATGAATAAGGTGTTCATGGAATTCTTGGATAAGTTTGTCGTGGTATTCATTGATGATATCTTGGTGTACTCGAGGAACGAAGAGGAACACGAGGAGCATTTGCATTTGGTGCTTGAGAAGCTCAGAGAACATCAGTTATATGCCAAGTTTAGCAAATGTGAGTTTTGGTTGAAGGAAGTTGGATTCTTAGGACATGTTATATCAGGGGAAGGTATAGCAGACATAAGGTTCCATTGAACTGAAGAGTGCGAAGAAAGTTTCCAGGAGTTGAAGAAACGGTTGACGACAACCCCAGTGCTGATTCCAGATATACGCAAGGATTTCCTAGTGTATTGCGACACTTCACGCTTAGGACTTGGAGGAGTACTCATGCAGGATGGAAGAGTTGTTTCTTATGCATCTCATCAACTTCGACCGCACGAGTTGAATTATGCTACTCATGATTTGGAGTTAGCAGCAGTAGTGCATGCGCTCAAAACCTGGAGACAGTTCCTTATTGGAAATCGTTGTGATGTGTACATAGATCACAAGACTTTGAAGTACATTTTCACTCAGAAGGAGCTGAACCTCAGGCAGAGGAGATGGTTGGAGCTTATAAAGGATTATGATATGAAGCTGCCCTGTCACCCCGGAAAGGCGAATGTCATTGCAGATGCTCTGAGCCGGAAGAGTTATGCCAATACCCTAGTAAAAGGAGTATTGCCAAAGGAGTTAGAAGAAGATCTCAGAGATCTTCATTTGGAGATAGTTCCTAGGGGTTTTGTTGCAGCATTGGAGGTTCAGTCAACATTGTTGGGAAAGATACGAGAACCCAAGAAGGATGACAAAGAGATTGCCGAAATCAAGGAGAGGATGAGTGAAGGAAAAACCAAGGGTTTTTGCGAGGACGAACACAACACCTTGTGGTTTGAAGACCGAATCTATGTGCCCAATGACGTCGAAATCAGGAAATTGATACTACAGGAAGCACATGATTCACCATACTCGATACACCCCGGAAACACTAAGATGTATTTGGATTTGAAAGAGCGTTTTTGGTGGACGGGAATGGAGAAGGATATTGCGGAGTATGTAGCCGTATGCGATGTATGCCAGAGAGTGAAGGCGGAACATCAGAAGCCAGCAGGGTTAGTACAGCCTATGCCGATACTCGAATGGAAGTGGGATAAGCTTGGCATGGACTTTATCACCGGATTGCCGAGGACCAGATCGGGATATGACTCAATCTGGGTAGTAGTGGATCACTTGACCAAAGTAGCCCACTTTATCCCCGTGAAAACCACGTATACCAGTGCAAAGTTGGCCAAGATATACATGACCAGGATCGTATGTCTGCACGGAGTTCCGAGGACCATTGTATCAGATAGAGGAACACAGTTTACTTCAAAGTTTTGGCATCAGTTGCACCAAACGTTGGGAACCAGGCTAGAATTCAGTACAACCTTTCATCCGCAGACTGATGGACAGACCGAGAGAGTCAATCAGATTCTGGAGGACATGTTGAGAGCTTGTGTGCTAGAATATGGATCTAGTTGGGACGACAACTTGCCTTATGCGTAGTTCTCGTACAACAACAGCTACCAGGCCATTTTGAAGATGGCACCGTTCGAAGCATTGTACGGGAGAAGATGCCGAACACCGTTGATGTGGGATGAAGTCGGAGACCATCAGTCATTTGGACCCGACCTGATCAAAGAGTCAGAAGAGAAGGTTAAGCTGATTCGAGATAGACTGAAGGTAGCTCAGTCCAGGCAGAAGAGTTATGTAGACTCGAAGTGCAAGGAAGTACTCTATGAAATCGGAGACAGAGCGTACCTAAGAGTGTCGCCTCTGCGTGGATTAAACGTTTTGGAGTTAAGGGAAAGTTAGCCCCGAGATTTGTGGGACCGTACCGTGTTTTGGAACGCATGGGAGAAGTTGCCTACAAATTGGAGTTACCCAAAGGATTGTCAGGAGTTCATGAAGTGTTTCATGTTTCTCAGCTTAAGAAGTACCATGCCGAGATGGCCGATATTCCTTTAAGAGACACAGTGCCCCTGGAAGCAATTCAGTTGGATAGTGATCTAACATACGAGGAGAAACCCGTCAAGATCCTCGATTTTTCGAGCAGAGTCACCCGTAGCAAGGTTATCAAGTTTTGTAAAGTTCAGTGGAGTCACCATACCAAAGATGAAGCCACCTGGGAACGAGAGGATGATCTACGCAAGGACCACCCACACATGTTCTCTAGCCAAACCGAATCTCGAGGGCGAGATTCATTCTAAGGGGGGTTGGTTTGTAACATCCCAAATTTTTAATTTGGAATGTTATACATAGATCATATTGCATTGCATATTTTATTGCATTTGTGTGCTACGGTTCTCGAAATTCTAAGCAACTCAAGGACCTACGGAGAGAGTTGGGAATTCTACCGTTTTTGTATTTGAGTTTTCGCAAATACTGGTACGAGGATCACTTTGGTTTAAATTGTTTTTCTCTCCCAAAAATATTTCTTAGTAAAATATATGAGTGGAGATAATATGACTTCTCCAAAATAAAAGAAATATTGGAGGAAAAATAAAATCACTTTTGGAATTTTATTCGGATTTATTTGTGATTTTATTGGCATAGGAAAAATACGCGTTTTTCAAAATTGTATTTAGGTCCGGGAAAAATGTTCACTTTGTCCTAAATGTTATTTGAGGACAGCGAAAATTTATTTCGGAATTTTTCGTCTCCATTTAGTACTTTATTTTTGTTGTTTTCTGCGTCAGGGTCGTTTTAAAAAAAAGGTTCGGACCGACTGGGCCGAAGCCCAGCTGGCCCAGCGCCGCGGCCCTCCCCGACTCCGACCGGAGTCCGCGCGCCGCACGCTGCATGTCGTGGCCGACCCGGCCACCGCCACCGCCTGGCCCCCTCCCCAAGCCAGCCCCCGTGGCCTTTATAAGTGCCGCCACCCCCCTCTCGCCGCCTCAACCACCGCCACCGCAGTCGCGCACCACCGCCGCCTCAGCCCGCGCCGCCTCCAGCTGTCGCCGCCGCCGCCCACCATCGTCACCACCGCAGCGCCGCACTCCGCCACCGCCGCCCCGCCCCGCCGACTCGCCAGAGCCGCCCTCCCCGCCGCTAGAGGTAGCCGCCGCCGCCGTTTTCCTCGCCGTTGGTTTTTTAAAAAGCCGTTCGGTTTTCTCTAGAAACCCTAGATCTATTTTTTTAAATTGATCGGTTCGTTTTTTTCGGTTTAGTTAAATAGCGGACATTTGTCTGTACGTTCATTCTAACGAACGTTGTTCGCCCGTTAGTCACAGACAACAAATGTTCATTCGTTAGCCTGTTCGTCCCTGAACTTGTTTTCAGTTTTTATTTTCGCTCCAAAGTCGGAATCAGGCGATTCAAGCGCCCAGATCTTCGCCTCGAAGCCCTCTTTCCTTTTAACCAACTTGAACAACGTTTTGCTACTATAAAATTTTGACTTTAGTTCAATCTAGTAAACGGATCTTGTTTCTTTCGGAGTTTGAGTTTCGTTGCTCCGTTTGATTTCATTCTTTTTGCAAACCGGAGTTCTTAAGTTGAACTTTCCGGTTAGATCTTCTTATTTGGAGTTTTATCTATGCATCTTTGCTTGATTGCTTATGTATGCTATTGTTTGCTTGCGGTGGAATTCCCGTAGTGCAGAGCGTGCTACTACAAGTCCCTAGGTTTTGTGAATCATCAGCAAGGCAAGTAACACTTTGATCATACCCTTTATTACCTAGTTTTTATGCATTACATCAAACCCTCGCACATTGCATGGGTAGGATCCCTTAACTTGTGGGCCTGGGAAGTAGATTGAGGTAGAACCTATTACCTGCATTATTTTCAAACCCCTGGGAGTTACTTCTACGTTATGCTTAGGTGGCCATGCTATGCTCATAGACGTGGATTGAGTTTGAGGGTATCCATGACAGATGTGAGTTGTTAATTAACAGTTCAACTTAAGGTGGCTACTTGAATACACATCTGGGTGGATTGGTTGCAGGGCACCTGCAGAATCCAGTGTTGTCCTAGGAAATCCCAGAGGAACCGTGTGATTATCCTATGGAATGCCACCCAGGCTCAAAGGGGTCATAAAACTATTCATGCTAGAAACTTCCGTGTGCAGCCACAATGCCATTATGAGTAAGTTGTGTGAGCACTTTCAGTGGTGGACTAGCAGATGTAGGGGAAAGTAGGTGTACGGGTCCACCCGGGGTAAAGAGTAAAATGCTTCTGAAAGACTGTGTCTCAGTCATCCGTTTCTCAAACACCATGCAGTGCGAGAAATCCAACGGAGGATAGATAGTCTTGTGGGGAAAAGTGCGCAAACCTCTGCAAAGTGTACAAACTAATCATGATTAGCCGTGTCCCCGGTTATGGACATCTTGAGTATCTGGTACTTGAATTATTGGTTGATCTCAACACTCTAAAATTATTTTGTTGGGTTAATGATGACTACTTTAATTGGGATTGAGTTGGAGGTACCTTCTCAATGATGTTTCAACTACCATGATAGTTAAAATAAAAGCTATTCCTTTGTTGTAGGGAAAAATTGGCTTTATGCAAAAACCTTAACCTTAGAGCCTCCACCAGCCAAATATGCATATAGTGTTAGCCTTTATTCTGTTACTTGCTCTACTGTGTTATCTTGCCAGCATATTCCATGTGCTGACCCGTTTCGGGCTGCAACATGTTACGTTACAGACTTTTCAGAACAAGAGTAAGGTGCACTAGGTTGTTTGTCATGCACTCAGCTATGCCGTTGGAGTTGATGGACTCACTTATTTTCCAAGCCTTCCGCTGTTATTTTGTTAGATGTCCTTATGGCATATACTTTTATAATAAGTTCTCTTTTGAGACATTCAATGTAATAAGTGTGTGATTGCCACTCTGTTAATAAATCCTTCAAGTACTGTGTGTGTCAGCATTACCGATCGAGGGGTGACACAGAACACAGAGACTTCGGTCCATTCGGATCGCGGTCGCTACATTCCTCAAAGATTTCATCATAGCATCAACAGTATCTTTTGTAAAAGCCTTAATTTGATTAAAAGCATGAGGAGAATTTAGCAAGGATTGCAACTAGGAAATAAAATCTATCAAAGAGCAACTATCATAATTAAATTCATTTAAATGCAAAATGGTGGGTTCATTGCGGGCTAAAGTTTTGACCTCTTCAATCCCACTTTTATCAATTTTTTCACTAAGATCATTATTCTCCAAATTATCGGGATGCCTTTTATCTAAAATTGAATCATCTCCAGTCCCTTATTTTTCAAGATATATATGAGCAAACAAAGATTCAATAGGAGTCAAACCAAGCTTCTTAAGATCTTCATCATTATTATGGCATAAACTAGAAGAACTCGTCTTTTCTAGCAGTTCTCTTTTAGCACGGAACCTAGCAGTTCTTTCCCTGCACTCATTGATAGAACTTGCATAACTTATAAAGACTCATTAATATCATGATTTGTTGGCATAGATCAAATTTCAAAGAATCAATCTCATTAGAAATTATATCAACGATCCTAGCCAAATCATCAATCTTAAGCAATTTTTCTTCTACCATAGCATTGAAAACCTTTTGGGAATTTATAAATTCCTTAATTGTACTCTCAAGATCGGAAGGTATCTTATTACAATTTCCATAAGAATTGTTGTAGGAATTACCATAATTATTAGAGGCATTACTAGGAAACATCCTAGGATTGAAATTACCTCTATACGCGTTATTACCAAAATTGTTCCTACCAACAAAATTCAGATCCATAGGTTCATGATTATTCTCAAGCAAAGTAGACAAAGGAAAATCATTAGGATCCATAGAAGAACCCTTTCTAGCAATTAACTTCATAAGATCATCCATCTTTTCACTCAAAGTATTAATCTCTTCTATTGCATGCACCTTTTTACTAGTAGATGAACTTTTGGTATGCCATTGAGAATAATTTACCATAATAGTATCTACGAGTTTAGTAGATTCTCCTAATGTGATTTTCATAAAAGTACCCCCCGCGGCCAAATCAAAAAGATTTCTAGCTGCAAAATTCAATCCATGATAAAAAAAATTGTATGATCACCCATAGACTTAAACCATGAGTAGGGAAATTTCTTATCATTAATTTCATCCTTTCCCAAGATTGTGCAACATGCTCATGATCTAGTTGTTTAAAATTCATTATATCGTTCCTAAGGGAGATGATCTTAGCGGGTGGAAAGTACATGGAAATAAAGGCATATTTACACTTATTCCATGAATCAATACTATTTTTAGGCAAAGATGAAAACCAAGTTTTCACACGATCACGTAGAGAGAACGGAAATAGCTTCAATTTAATAATATAATTATCCACATCTTTTTTTTTGGATATCATGTAACTCAACGAAAGTATTTAGATGGGATGCAACATCTCCATTAGGACTACTGGAAAATTGTTCTTTCATAACAAGATTCAACAAGGCGGCATTGATTTCATAAGATTCCGCACTAGTGGCAGGAGCAATCGGAGTACTAATAAAATTATTATTATTAGTATTGGAAAAGTCACACAACTTAGTATTCTCTGGATATATTGTGATAAAGCAAGCGATCTAGCACACAAGCAAACAAAAGCGAACAAGAAAGACGAACGGAAAAATGGCAAATAAAAATGCAAATATTTTTGTGTTTTTCTGAAAATGTTTTAAAAGTGGGTGAGATGAAAACGAGAGGCAAATGGCAGATAATGTAAGTGCAAGCGATGAGAGTTTATGACAAGTACTTGGTAGGCTTGATGTAGACCTCCCCGGCAACGGCGCGAGAAATTCTTTCTGCTACTTCTTGAGCTTGCGTTGATTTTTCCCTTGAAGAGGAAAGGGTGATGCATCAAAGTAGAGATAAGTATTTCCCTCGGTTTGAGAACCAAGGTATCAATCCAGTAGGAGGTACAAGCATGTACCCAGTATATGCCCCTACACAAAATAACAAACACTTGCGGAAAAGGGGTTGTCAATCCCTTCAACGTAACGAACAAGAGTGAAATCTGATAGAGATATAATTAAAACTAAAGTAAAAAAGCAAAATAAAGTAAACACAAAATAATTGCAGGAAAGTATTTTTGGATTATTGGTTTTATAGATCTCAAAATGATACATGGAAAATAGACCTGGGGGGCATAGGTTTCACTAGAGGCTTCTCTCTTGAATAAAACATACGGTGGGTAAACAAATTACTGTCGAGCAATTGATAGAAAAGCGCAAAGTTATGATGATATCTAAGGAAATGATCATGAATATAGGCATCACATCCGTGACAAGTAGACTAAAACGATTCTGCATCTACTACTATTACTCCACACATCGACCGCTATCCAGCATGTATCTAGAGCATTAAGTACATAAGAGCAGAGTAACGCTTTAAGCAAAATGACATATGTAGAGGGATAAACTCAAACAATATGATATAAACCCCATCTTTTTTTCCTTGATGGCAACAATGCAATACATGCCTCGCTACCCCTTCTGTCACTGGGTGAGGACACCACAAAATTAAAAACAAAACTAAGCATCTCTCCCATTGCAAGAACTACCAATCTAGTTGGCCAAACCAAACCAATAATTCTAAGAGAAATACAAAGATATCAAATCATGCATATAAGAATTCAGAGAAGATTCAAATAATATTCATAGATAATCTGATCATAAATCCATAATTCACCGGATCTCGACAAACACACCGCAAAAGAAGATTACATCGAATAGACCTCCAAGAACATCGAGGAGAACATTGTATTAAAGATCAAAGAGAGAGAGAAGAATCCATCTAGCTACTAGCCATGGACCCGTTGGTCTGTCAAGGTTGATGTACAAGCCCTCCGTGATCAAGTCCCCCTCCGGCAGAGTACCGGAAAAGGCCTCCAGATGGGATCTCATGGGAACAAAGATGTGTGGCGGTGGAAAAGTATTTTTGTCTGTCGTTCTAGAATTTCTGGAATATCTCTGTATTTATAGGCCAAAGAAGGGGGGCAGGGGGTCTCCGAGGTGGCCACAAACCCTAAGGGCGCCCCCTAGGGCACGCCTTCCTGGCTTGTAGTCGTCTCGAGGACTCTTTGACTTGTACTCCAAGTCCTACGTGTGTCTTCTGGTCCAAGAAAAATCGTCACGAAAATTTTATTCTGTTTGGGCTCCATTTGATATTCTTTTCCTGCGGAACTCAAAAACAAAGAAAAACAGAAAGTGGCACTGGGCTCTAGATTAATAAGTTAGTCCCAAAAATAATATAAAATAGCATATTAATGCATATAAAACATCCAAAACAGAATATATAATGGGATGGAAAATTCAAAAATTATAGATACATTGGAGACGTATCAGTACACTGCTAGAGGCATTCATATAGAGTCATCATGTATTAGTTTTATCGAGTTGTAAGTAAATAAAAGTGTAATGATCATCATTATTAGAGCATTGTCCCATGTGAGGAAAGGATGATGGAGACTATGATTCCCTCACAATTTGGGATGAGACACCGGACTTAAAAATAAATAAAAAGAGGCCAAAGAGCCCAAAATAAAAAAATGAGAGAAAAAGAGAGAAGGGACAATGCTACTATCATTTTACCACACCTGTGCTTTAGAGTACCATGTTCTTCATACAAAGAGTCTCTTGAGTTCATGGGGAGCCAACCGGCTGGGTCGGAACGGAATGCGTCGTCGTGATCATCGGGAGGGCTTGGACGGAACGACCGATGGAAACGAGGCCTAGCGTACCGTAGAACGGAGGAAACGACCTTGTGTTCGACCGGCCACGTTCGAAACGGGATCCTGTTCATCGGGAGGGGTCTGGCGTACCGCAAAACGGAGGAAACGGACCTCCTACGGTCGAAACGGGGGTCCTGTTGATCGGGAGGGGTGTGGCGTATCGCAAAACGGAGGAAACAGACTTGTGTTGGAGCGCTAGGTCGAAACGGGGGTCCTGTTGATCAGGAGGGGTGTGCAGTACCGCAAAACGGTGGAAACGGACTTGTGTTGGAGCACTACGAATGAAACGGGGGTCCTATTCATCGGGAGGGGTGTGGCGTACTGCAAAACGGGACTCCACGGGATACTGTTCGTAACCACCGTTGACCCCCTCCAACCTCCACGGGCTACTATTCATCCACCGTTAACCTCCTCCAGCATCCACCTGCGACTGTTCAGCCTCCATCAAGCGCTCCTCCACCGGCTACTGTTCAACCAGCCCTCTCCACAGGCTCCTATTCAACCACCCCTCCACGGGCTCCTGTTGATCGAGCCCTCCACCGTCTACTGTTCATGTAGCCCTCCACGGGGTGGTCCTGTTCATGCAGCCCCAACCAGTTCGATCGAACGGGGTCCTGTTCATGCAGAGGCAACACCACGGGGTCCTGTTCAGCCACTCCCACTGGGAACTGTTCATCCAAACCCCCCAGCAACGCTCACTGTTCATGCAGAGGCATCATCGATCGGCTTCAGTTAGCAGCAGTAGAGAAGGAATCGCTCGATTGGGTTCAGTTAACAGCCACCGATCGATCGCTCGGGCAGTAACACGTATCCTGCAGTGCAATCGCTCGGGTTCAGTTAGAGCCCAACGCGTCGCTCGGGTTCAGTTAGAGCCCAACACCTCGCACCCACGCGCGTGCGTGTACGAGAGAAACACACATCGCTCGACCCCGACCACCCACCGTAACCGGGAACACCCTGATATTTTCCTCGCCCTCGCTTCTACCATGGTTTTTTCCGTCATGGACGGCCCAAAGAATGTCATGCAACTGCGTCTTCGGCCCGCCCAGGACGAAAAGCTCATTTTCTATCATGATTTTTTGTCATAGAAGTAGGACCCCACCACATCTATGATGATACCGTGTTTTGTCACAATTATTGTCATAGAAGTGTCATAAGTATGACAGAAAAAAGTTTCGTTCGGACCAAAATGTCACAGATGTGTCTTTTTTTTTGTAGTGCATTATTTATTTTATAACCCTTTTGCTTGTTATACTGTGCAGTCGATCATGAAGGTGAGTGGATGGAATGTGGAGCGGTGCATGCAATCCGCGGTGATGGACACATACACAAATAATCGGACTAGGATTAGATGTTCGTGTGCAAGATGCAAGGAAGGAGTCCTTTTGGACCCTTTTGATCGTGGCACTTTGAAGGCGCACCTACTGATGAATGGTTTCATAGATGGCTATACTCAGTGGATAAGTGAAGAAGAAGATGATGATGAGTACGTCCACATGTCAGGGAATAATGACATGGTGCTCGACGAAGAGATGACCAATCGACACGACGATGGCGCCGGACATGGCGGCGGGAAAGAGTCTGGAAATGATGGCAACGGAGAAGATTCCGAACACGGCGAAGAAGAGTTCGGACATGGCGGAGAAGAGGAGGCAGTCACGCCGTAGTCTTCGATGCTACTAAGTGCAGTTGTGCAGGACCCTCATGTTCCATACCTCCTTCGCAAGAGTACGACTAGCGAGAGAGCTGCTTCTAGAGAGGAGGTGAAGCTGGCGCAACTTGAAGTAGACTTGAAGACTCCATTGAATGACGGTTGCGATCCCGAGGTGACCCGCTTGAGTTTCATGCTCGAACTTCTAAAAACGAAGGCCAAAAACAAATGGACAGACAAAAACCTCGATGAGCATTTGAAGTTTCTACATAATAAAGTTCTTCCCGCGGGGAACCTGTGTCCTACTAGTGTCGAGGAGGCCAAGAAAATCATTTGCCCTTTTGATTTTCCGCATATTAGGTACCATGCATGCATCAATGATTGCATCATTTATCGAGGGGAGCACGCGGAAAACCAACTGTCCAGTGTGCAATGCTTCTCGATACAAGAAGGGAGGAAAGAAAGCTCCTCAGAAAGTTGTATGCTACTTTCTGATCATTCCCCGTCAGCGGTATTTCGTAGATCCTAAGGAAAAAAAGCTCATGCACTGGCAGGCGGAGAGGAAGAAGCCCGACGATGGAGATGATCCGAAGCTGAGACACCTCATAGATGGTAGCAAGTGGAGAGCATTCAACACCGTATATGGATTTCCTGCAAAATATCCAAGGAAGATTGTGCTTGGTGCGAGTACCGATGGCATCAATCCGTTTGGAAACCAGAAGACCAACCACGACACATGGCCCGTGTTTTTATTGACGTATAACCTCCCCCCGTGGAAGTGCATGAAGACAAAGTACGTACACATGAGCATGCTGATTCAAGGGCTGAACCAACTGGGAAATAGTATTAATCTATATATGGGGCTTCTGCAAGAGGAGGTAGACACGTTATGGAAAACACCGGCATGGACATGGGACGCCAGCAAAGGAGAGTATTTCCATATGAGAGCCACGCTGATGGCGACGGTGCACGAGTATCTCGGTTACGGGTACACCTCAGGCCATGTGTGCCACGGATACTGCGGATGCATGAGGTGCACGGATGATACAAAGTCTCAACATCTTACGTCAATGAAAGATGGCGGGTTCGGGAAAATCGTGTTCATGGGGCATCGTAGATGGCTCGAGAAGGATCACCCGTGGAGAAAGCGGGGAGATCTATTCAATGGGTTGGCCGAGCTTTGAGTACCTCCATGTAAGAGGAGCGGCGCCGAAATCGACAAGCTGTTGAGAAACTAGGAACAATGCCCCGCGCCGGGAAATATCAAAAAGGCGCTGGAGCCGCTGCTGAAGGTATGAAATACGAGGTCTGTTTTCTGGGACTTGGAGTACTGGCCCAATCACGACATGCCTCATTGCCTTGAGCAAATGCATATCACGAAGAATGTTCTCGAGAGCTTGCTTGGCACACTGATGAAAATGCCGGAGAAGGCCAAGGATGGGCTAAAGGCAAGGAAATACTTGGAAGATTTGAAGATCAGGAAAGATCTCCACCGTAAAAAGTCGACGGAGGAGACGGAGACAGAGACAGAGGAGGGGGAAAGGGGCAGAAAAGTCAACAAGAAGGAGGAGAATTATTGCCCCCGTTCTTGCTTCACCTTAAGTGCGAAGGAGATCGATCAATTCATAAAGTCCCTTATGGGAATCAAAGTCAGTTCCTGTTACTGTGGGAAGATAAGCTAATTCACCCCAAGAAGAAAAGGTTCAGCGGGATGAAGTCTCATGACTATCATGTGATGATGACGCAGATACTCCTGGTTGCCATTAGAGGGATAATGGAGAAGCACGTCTGTGACACGCTTACTGGTCTCTGCAACTTCTTCGACGTTATCTCCCGAAAGTCCATAAGTGTGAAGCAGCTCTGAAGGCTACATGAAGAAATCGCTGTCATACTATGTGTGCTTGAGATGTACTTCCCGCCCACGTTCTTTGACGTCATGGTGCATCTGTGTGTCCACATTGTGCACGACATCATCGACCTCGGGCCGACATTCCTTCACAGCATGATGCCGTTCGAGAGGATGAATGGGGTCATCAAAGGATTCGTTCGTAACATGTCCCGTCCCGAAGGGAGCATCGTCCAGGGGTATCTGACGCATGAGTGCGTCACCTTTTGCGATAATTATATAGGCGTCAGAGACCGTGTTCATGGTTTGCCCGTAAAGAAGCACGATGGGAAGCTCGAAGGAGATGGTCACAACAATGGCCGGAGGGAATTGAACGTGGACTACTCGGATCGATGGAACGACTTTGACATGGCTCACTTAGTAGTGCTACAACACCTAGATGTGGTAGATGATTATGTGGCACAACACAAAGAAAGCATCACAAAGAAGTACCGTGATAAGGGGATGCTCAAGACGAACGACGAAGTTACTGTAGAGCACAACACCACTTTCTTGTGTTGCTTCAAAGAGCAAGTTCTTGAAAATCCCCCGGAAGAGGGTGTTGGGGAACGTTGCATGGGAAACAAAAAATTTCCTACGCTCACCAAGATCAATCTAGGAGATGCATCTACGAGAGGAGAGTTGGATCCACATACCCTTGTAGATCGCTAAGCGGAAGCGTTCAAGAACGCGGTTGATGGAGTCGTACTCGCCGCGATTCAGATCGCCGAAGATCCTAGCACCGAACGGATGGTGCCTCCGCGTTCTTCACACGTGCAGCCCGGTGACGTCTCCCACGCCTTGATCCAGCAAGGAGAGAGGGAGAGGTTGGGGAAGACTCCATCCAACAGCAGCACGACGGCGTGGTGGTGGTGGAGGAGCGCGGGACTCCAGCAGGGCTTCGCCAAGCGTTGCAAGAGACGAGGAGGGAGAGGGGTAGGGCTGCGCCAAGAGGGAGACGTTCTCGTGTGTCAAGCAGCCCTAAAACCTCACATATATATAGGGGGAAGGGAGGGCTGCGCCCCCCTTTAGGGTTTCCCACCCCTAGGGTGCGGCCAGCCCTAGATCCCATCTAGGGGGGCGGCCAAGGGGGAGAGAGGGGGAGGCGCACCACTATTGGGCCCTAGGGCCCAACTGCCCTAGGGTTTGCCCCCTTCCCCTCTTGGAGGCGCCCTGGGACTTGGTGGGGGGGCGCACCAGCCCCCTTGGGGCTGGTCCCCTCCCACACTTAGCCCACGTAGCCTTCTGGGGCTGGTGGCCCCACCTGGTGGACCCCCGGGACCCTCCCGGTGGTCCCGGTACATTACCGATATCGCCCGAAACTTTTCCGGTGACCAAAACAGGACTTCCCATATATGAATCTTTACCTCCGGACCATTCCGGAACTCCTCGTGACGTCCGGGATCTCATCCGGGACTCCGAACAACATTCGGTAACCGCGTACATACTTTCCCTATAACCCTAGCGTCATCAAACCTTAAGTGTGTAGACCCTACGGGCTCGGGAACCATGTAGACATGACCGAGACAACTCTCCGGCCAATAACCAACAACGGGATCTGGATACCCATGTTGGCTCCCACATGTTCCACGATGATCTCATCGGATGAACCACGATGTCAAGGATTCAATCAATCCCGTATACGATTCCCTTTGTCTATCGGTATAGCACTTGCCCGAGATTCGATCGTCGGTATACCGATACCTTGCTCAATCTCGTTACCGGCAAGTCTCTTTACTCGTTCCGTAACACATCATCCCGTGATCAACTCCTTGATCACATATTGTGCACATTATGATGATGTCCTACCGAGTGGGCCCAGAGATACCTCTCCGTCATACGGAGTGACAAATCCCAGTCTCGATTCGTGCCAACCCAACAGACACTTTCGGAGATACCTGTTGTGCACCTTTATAGCCACCCAGTTACGTTGTGACGTTTGGTACACCCAAAGCATTCCTACGGTATCTGGGAGTTGCACAATCTCATGGTCTAAGGAAAAGATACTTGACATATAGAAAAGCTTTAGCATACGAACTACACGATCTGTGCTAGGCTTAGGATTGGGTCTTGTCCATCACATCATTCTCCTAATGATGTGATCCCGTGATCAACGACATCCAATGTCCATGGTTAGGAAACCGTAACCATCTATTGATCAACGAGCTAGTCGTCTAGAGGCTCACTAGGGACATGGTGTTTGTCTATGTATCCATACATGTATCTGAGTTTCCTATCAATACAATTCTAGCATGGATAATAAACGATTATCGTGAACAAGGAAATATAATAATAACCAATTTATTATTGCCTCTAGGGCATATTTCCAACAGTCTCCCACTTGCACTAGAGTCAATAATCTAGTTCACATCGCCATGTGATTAACACTCACAGGTCACATCGCCATGTGACCAACATCCAAAGAGTTCACTAGAGTCAGTAATCTAGTTCACATCAATATGTGATTAACACTCAATGAGTTCTGTGTTTGATCATGTTATGCTTGTGAGAGAGGTTGTAGTCAACGGGTCTGCAACATTCAGATCCCTATGTACTTCGCAAAACTTTATGTCATATCGTAGATGCTGCTACTACGTTCCACTTGGAGCTATTCCAAACTGTTGCTCCATTATTCGTATCCGGTATCTCCACTTAGAGTTATCCGGATAGGTGTTAAGCTTGCATCGACGTAACTCTTTACGTCGAACTCTTTATCACCTCCATAACCGAGAAACATTTCCTTATTCCTCTAAGGATAATTTTGACCACTATCTAGTAATCCACTCCTGGATCACCTTTGTACCCTCTTGCTAGACATGTGGCAAGGCACACATCAGGTGCGGTACTTAGCATGGCATATCGTATAGAGCCTATGACAAAACCATAGGGGACGACCTTCGTCCTTCCTCTTTCTTCTGCCGTGGTCAAGCTTTGAGTCTTACTCAACTTCACACCTTACAACTCAGGTAAGAACTCCTTCTTTGACTGATCTATTTTGAACTTCTTCAAAATCATGCCAAGGTGTGTGATCTTTTGAAAGTATCATCAGGCATCTTGATCTATCTGTATAGATCTTGATGCCCAATATGTAAGCAGCTTTATCCAGGTCTTCCTTTGAAAAACTCATTTCAAACAACCCTTTATGCTTTCCAGAAATTCTACATCATTTCGGATCAACAATATGTCATTCACATATACTTATCAGAAATGTTGTAGTGCTCCCACTCACTTTATTGTAAATACAAGTTTCCACCAAACTTTGTATACCCAAAAACTTTGATCACTCCATCAAAGTGTATATTCCGACTCCGAGATGCTTGCTCTAGTCCATGGAAGGATCGTTGGAGCTAGCATATCTTTTAGCATCCTTAGGATCGACAAAACCTTTCTGATTGTATCACATACAACCTTTCCTTACGAAAACTGGTAAGGAAACTTGTTTTGTCATCCATCTGCCAGATTTCATAAATGCAGCTAATGCTAACATGATTCCGACGGACTTAAGCATCGCTACGGGTGAGAAAATCTCATCGTAGTCAACTCCTTGAACTTGTGGAAAACTCTTCGCCACAAGTCGAGCTTCATAGACAGTGACATTACCGTCCACATCCGTCTTAGTCTTAAAGATCCATTTGTCTCAATGGCTTGTCGATCACAGGGCAAGTCCACCAAAGTCCATACTTTGTTTTGATACATGGATCCTATCTCGGATTTATCGGCTTCTAACCATTTGTCGGAATATGGGCCCACCATCGCTTCTCCATAGTTCGTAGGTTCATCGTTGTCCAACAACATGACCTCTAAGACAGGATCAACGTACCACTCAGGAGTAGTACATATCCTTGTCAACCTACGAGGTTCGATAGCAACTTGATCTGGAGCTTCATGATCACTATCATTAGTATCCTCTTCAACTGTCGTAGGTTCCACATAAACATCTTTCTGTGTTGCACTACTCTCCGGTTGAAGTGAGGGTTCGACAACCTCATCAAGTTCTATCTTCCTCCCACTCAATTCTTTCGAGAGAAACTCCTTCTCGAGAAAGGACCCATTCTTAGCGACAAACATTTTTGTCCTTGGATCTGAGATAGAAGGTATACCCAACCGTTACCAGTGGGTATTCCATGAAGATGTATTTGTCCGCTTTGGGTTCGAGCTTTTCCTGGCTGAAGCCATAAGCATCGCAGCCCCAAACATTTAAGAAAACGACAACTTTGGTTTCTTGCCAAACCATACGACGTCGTCTCAACGGACTTAGATGGTGCCCTATATAAAGTGAATGCAGCTGTCTCTAATGCATAACCTCAAAATAATAGCGGTAGATCGGTAAGACACACCATAGATCGCACCATATCTCATAAGGTTCGATTACGATGTCCGGACACACCATTACGCTGTGGTGTTCCAGGGGACTTCTACTGCGAAACAATTCCACAATGTCTTAAGTGATTGCCAAACTCATAATTAAGATAATATCCCCTTGATCAG
The DNA here is from genome assembly GCA_902687465.1 of Secale cereale. Classification (NCBI taxonomy): domain Eukaryota; kingdom Viridiplantae; phylum Streptophyta; class Magnoliopsida; order Poales; family Poaceae; genus Secale; species Secale cereale. The sequence continues at coordinate 708,539,384 of LR738711.1, forward strand.
ATCGTAGGAACATGATCTTCTTGTTATGATGATTCTTAATCTTCACTCTGAAATTTTTGAACCTTTCAAACGTTTCAGAATTTTGCTTCATTAAGTAAATATACCATATCTACTCAAATCGTCAGTGAAGATGAGAAAATAACGATATCCACCACACGCCTTAATTCTCATTGGATCACATACATCAGCATGTATGATTTCCAATAAGTCACTTACCCGTTTCATTGTACCTGAAAACGAGATCTCAGTCATCCTGCCCATGAGGCATGGCTCGCATGTGTCAAGCGATTCAAAATCAAGTGACTCCAAACGTCCATCAGCATGGAGTTTCTTCATGCATTTTATGCCAAAATGACCTAAGCGGCAGTGCCACAAGAAAGTGGTACTATCATTATTAACTCTACATCTTTTGGCATTAATATTATCATTATGTGTATTACCATGATCGAGATTCAACGGACCATTGGGTGCATGACCATAAAGGTATTATTCATGTAAACAGAATAACCATTATTCTCTAACTCAAATGAATAACCGTATTGCGATGAACATGATCTAATCATTTTCATGCTCAATGTAGACACCTGATAACATTTATCTAGGTTCAACACTAATCTCGAAAATAGAGGAAGTGTGCGATGGTGATCTCATCAACCTTGGAAACACTTCCAACACACATCGTCACCTCGTCCTTAGCTAGTCTCCGTTCAGTCCGTAGCTTTTGCTTCAAGTCACTAATAATAGCAACTGAACCGGTATCCAATACACAGGTGCTACAAGGAGTACTACTAAGGTACACATCAATAACACGTATATCAAATATACTTTGTTGAAGTTGCCAGCTATCATATCTACCATGTATTTGGGGTGGTTCCGCTACCATGTGACCGTTACCCTTACAATCGAAGCACTTAGTCTCGAGGTTTGGGTGCTACCTTAGGTTCCCTCATTAGAGCGACAACTGGTTTGCCATTCATGAAGTTTCCCTTCTAGCCCTTGCCCCTTTTGAAACCAGTGGTCTTGCTAAACCATCAACACTTGATGCTCCTTCTTGATTTCTACTTTTGCGGTACTAAGAACCGCTAACAGCACCGGGATCATCTCCATCCTTTGCATGTCATAGTTCATCACGAAGTTCTAGTAGCTTGGTGATAGTGTCTAGAGAATTCTGTCAACCATTATCTCACCTGGAAGATTAACTCCCACTTGGTTCAAGTGATTTCAGCACCCAGACATTCTGAGCACATGCTCATTAGTTGAGCCATTCTCCTCCATCTTTTTGGCAAAAGAACTTGTCAGAGGTCTCATACCTCTCAACACGGGCATGAGCCTGAAATCCCAATTTCAGCTCTTAGAACATCTCATATGTTCTATGGCGTTCAAAACGTCATTGGAATCCCGATTCTAAGCCGTGAAGTATGGTGCACTAAACTATCAAGTAGTCATCAGGACGTCTCTGTCAGGTGTTCACAACATCCACAGACAACGTTGTAGGGGTTTGCACATCGAGCGGTGCATCAAAGACGTAAGCTTTCTGTGCAGCAGTGAGGACACTCCTCGGACTACGGACCCAGTCCGCATCCTTGCTTACATTATCTTTCAACTTAGTCTTTCTCTAGGATCGTATTAAACAGGGAGCTACAACGCAGTTATTGGTCTACAACATAATTTGCAAAGTCAACTTAGACTATTGTTCATGATAAGTGAGTTTAACTAATCAAATTACTTATAACTCCCACTCAAATTGACATCCCTCTGGTCATCCGAGCGTGACATGATCCAAATCCACCAACCCAAGTCCGATCATCACGTGAGATGAGGTGGTGTCAATGGTGAACATCTTCATGTTGATCATATCTACTATATGACACATGCTCGACCTTTCGGTCTTCCGTGTTCCGAGGCCATGTCTGTACATGCTAGGCTCGTCAAGTCTAACCCGAGTGTTCTGCATGTGCAAAACTGGCTTGCACCCGTTGTATGCGAACGTAGAGTCTATCACACCCGATCATCACGTGGTGCTTCGAAACGACGAACCTTCGCAACGGCGCACACTCGGGGGGAACACAATTTCATCTTGAAATTTTAGTGAGGGATCATCTTATAATGCTACCGCCGTCCTAAGCAAAATAAGATGCATAAAAGGATTAACATCACATGCAAATCATAAGTGACATGATATGGCCATCAACTCGTGCTTTTGATCTCCATCTCCAAAGCACCGGCATGATCTCCATCGTCACCGGCGTAACACCATGATCCCCATCATCATGATCTCCATCATCGTGTCGCCATCGGGGTTGTCGCGCGCCCACCATGATCTTACTACTATTGCTACCGTTTAGCGATAAAGTAAAGCATTACATAGCGCTTAATGATTGACACGCAGGTCATACAAAAATTAAAGACAACCCTATGGCTCCTGCCGGTTGCCGTATACATCGACATGCAAGTCGATATTAACTATTACAACATGATCATCTCATACATCAAATATATCTCATCATGTCATTGGCCATATCATATCACATACATACCCTGCAAAAACAAGTTAGACGTCCTCTAATTTGTTGTTGCATGTTTTACGTGGCTGCTATGGGTATCTAGCAAGAATGCTTCTTACCTACGCAAAGCCACAACGGTGATATTCAAGTTGCTATTTAACCTTCTACAAGGACCGCCTTGTTCTATTCCGATTCAACTAAGATAGGAGAGACAGACACCCGCCAGCCATCTTATGCAACAAAAGTCACATGTCTGTCGATGGAATCGGTCTCATGTACGTGGACATGTAAAGTTGGTCCGGGCCGCTTCATCCCATAATACCGCTGAATCAAGAAAGACTAAGGAGGGCAGCAATTTAAACATCAACGCCCACAAACTCCTTTGTGTTCTACTCGTGATTGCATCTACGCAAAGACCTAGCTCTGATACCACTGTTGGGGAACGTTGCATGGGAAACAAAAATTTTCCTACGCTCACCAAGATCAATCTAGGAGATGCATCTACGAGAGGAGAGTTGGATCCACATACCCTTGTAGATCGCTAAGCGGAAGCGTTCAAGAACGCGGTTGATGGAGTCGTACTCGCCGCGATTCAGATCGCCGAAGATCCTAGCACCGAACGGACGGTGCCTCCGCGTTCTTCACACGTGCAGCCCGGTGACGTCTCCCACGCCTTGATCTAGCAAGGAGAGAGGGAGAGGTTGGGGAAGACTCCATCCAACAGCAGCACGACGGCGTGGTGGTGGTGGAGGAGCGCGGGACTCTAGCAGGGCTTCGCCAAGCGCTGCAAGAGACGAGGAGGGAGAGGGGTAGGGCTGCGCCAAGAGGGAGACGTTCTCGTGTGTCAAGCAGCCCTAAAACCTCACATATATATAGGGGGAAGGGAGGGCTGCGCCCCCCTTTAGGGTTTCCCACCCCTAGGGTGCGGCCAGCCCTAGATCCCATCTAGGGGGCGGCCAAGGGGGAGAGAGGGGGAGGCGCACCACTATTGGGCCCTAGGGCCCAACTGCCCTAGGGTTTGCCCCCTTCCCCTCTTGGAGGCGCCCTGGGACTTGGTGGGGGGGCGCACCAGCCCCCTTGGGGCTGGTCCCCTCCCACACTTAGCCCACGTAGCCTTCTGGGGCTGGTGGCCCCACCTGGTGGACCCCCGGGACCCTCCCGGTGGTCCCGGTACATTACCGATATCGCCCGAAACTTTTCCGGTGACCAAAACAGGACTTCCCATATATGAATCTTTACCTCCGGACCATTCCGGAACTCCTCGTGACGTCCGGGATCTCATCCGGGACTCCGAACAACATTCGGTAACCGCGTACATACTTTCCCTATAACCCTAGCGTCATCGAACCTTAAGTGTGTAGACCCTACGGGCTCGGGAACCATGTAGATATGACCGAGACAACTCTCCGGCCAATAACCAACAGCGGGATCTGGATACCCATGTTGGCTCCCACATGTTCCACGATGATCTCATCGGATGAACCACGATGTCAAGGATTCAATCAATCCCGTATACGATTCCCTTTGTCTATCGGTATAGCACTTGCCCGAGATTCGATCGTCGGTATACCGATACCTTGCTCAATCTCGTTACCGGCAAGTCTCTTTACTCGTTCCGTAACACATCATCCCGTGATCAACTCCTTGATCACATATTGTGCACATTATGATGATGTCCTACCGAGTGGGCCCAGAGATACCTCTCCGTCATACGGAGTGACAAATCCCAGTCTCGATTCGTGCCAACCCAACAGACACTTTCGGAGATACCCGTTGTGCACCTTTATAGCCACCCAGTTACGTTGTGACGTTTGGTACACCCAAAGCATTCCTACGGTATCTGGGAGTTGCACAATCTCATGGTCTAAGGAAAAGATACTTGACATATAGAAAAGCTTTAGCATACGAACTACACGATCTGTGCTAGGCTTAGGATTGGGTCTTGTCCATCACATCATTCTCCTAATGATGTGATCCCGTTATCAACGACATCCAATGTCCATGGTTAGGAAACCGTAACCATCTATTGATCAACGAGCTAGTCGTCTAGAGGCTCACTAGGGACATGGTGTTTGTCTATGTATCCATACATGTATCTGAGTTTCCTATCAATACAATTCTAGCATGGATAATAAACGATTATCGTGAACAAGGAAATATAATAATAACCAATTTATTATTGCCTCTAGGGCATATTTCCAACAGCTGTTGGGGAACGTCGCATGGGAAACAAAAATTTTCCTACGTTCACCAAGATCAATCTAGGAGATGCATCTACGAGGGGAGAGTTGGATCCACATACCCTTGTAGATCGCTAAGCGGAAGCGTTCAAGAACGCGGTTGATGGAGTCGTACTCGCCGCGATTCAGATCGCCGAAGATCCTAGCACCGAACGGACGGTGCCTCCGCGTTCTTCACACGTGCAGCCCGGTGACGTCTCCCACGCCTTGATCCAGCAAGGAGAGAGGGAGAGGTTGGGGAAGACTCCATCCAACAGCAGCACAACGGCGTGGTGGTGGTGGAGGAGCGCGGGACTCCAGCAGGGCTTCGCCAAGCGCTGCGGGAGACGAGGAGGGAGAGAGGTAGGGCTGCGCCAATCGACCGAGGTCAAAACTTGTTCTGGGCAGCCCTAAACTTCACATATATATAGGGGGGAGGTAGGGGCTGCGCCCCCATCTAGGGTTTCCTCCCTAGGGGTGGCGGCAGCCCCCCAGAACCCATCTAGGGTGCGGCCAAGGGGGGGAGAGAGAGGGGGCGCCCTAGGGTGGGCCTTAAGGCCCATCTGGACCTAGGGTTTGCCCCCCTCCACACTCCATGCGCCTAGGGACTTGGTGGGGGGGCGCACCAGCCCCCTTGGGGCTGGTCCCCTCCCACACTTAGCCCACGCAGCCACCTGGGGCTGGTGGCCCCACCTGGTGGACCCCCGGGACCCTCCCGGTGGTCCCGGTACATTACCGATATCGCCCGAAACTTTTCCGGTGACCAAAACAGGACTTCCCATATATGAATCTTTCCCTCCGGACCATTCCGGAACTCCTCGTGACGTCCGGGATCTCATCCGGGACTCCGAACAACATTCGGTAACCGCGTACATACTTTCCCTATAACCCTAGCGTCATCGAACCTTAAGTGTGTAGACCCTACGGGTTCGGGAACCATGTAGACATGACCGAGACAACTCTCCGGCCAATAACCAACAGCGGGATCTGGATACCCATGTTGGCTCCCACATGTTCCACGATGATCTCATCGGATGAACCACGATGTCAAGGATTCAATCAATCCCGTATATGATTCCCTTTGTCTATCGGTATAGCACTTGCCCGAGATTCGATCGTCGGTATACCGATACCTTGCTCAATCTCGTTACCGGCAAGTCTCTTTACTCGTTCCGTAACACATCATCCCGTGATCAACTCCTTGATCACATATTGTGCACATTATGATGATGTCCTACCGAGTGGGCCCAGAGATACCTCTCCGTCATACGGAGTGACAAATCCCAGTCTCGATTCGTGCCAACCCAACAGACACTTTCGGAGATACCTGTTGTGCACCTTTATAGCCACCCAGTTACGTTGTGACGTTTGGTACACCCAAAGCATTCCTACGGTATCCGGGATTTGCACAATCTCATGGTCTAAGGAAAAGATACTTGACATATAGAAAAGCTTTAGCATACGAACTACACGATCTGTGCTAGGCTTAGGATTGGGTCTTGTCCATCACATCATTTTCCTAATGATGTGATCCCGTTATCAACGACATCCAATGTCCATTGTTAGGAAACCGTAACCATCTATTGATCAACGAGCTAGTCGTCTAGAGGCTCACTAGGGACATGGTGTTTGTCTATGTATCCATACATGTATCTGAGTTTCCTATCAATACAATTCTAGCATGGATAATAAACGATTATCGTGAACAAGGAAATATAATAATAACCAATTTATTATTGCCCCTAGGGCATATTTCCAACAGAGGGCAGTTCGGACGGATTGCTCATACACGCCTTAGCACATGGCCCCGTGCCCAAGCTCGCAACCTATCAGTCCTACGATATCAATGTGTACACGTTCTACACGGAGGCCAAAGACATGGACAATGATGACCAGAACTCCGGGGTGACAATTCAAGCGTGACCGATACTAACGGCACAATTGAAAGATTCTACGGAAGGGTCGAAGAGATCTGGGAGCTTGACTATGCTGGAATGCACGATGCGACAATGTTCCGTGTCAGATGGGCCAAGGATGTCGTAAGAGAAAACAAGTATTTCACCACCATGTCTATACCCGACGCGAAGAGAACTCCCGTGAACATTAACGTCATCGCCAAAATTGAGCCATGGTTACATGCTAAGCACGTGACACAATGCTTCTTCATAAAGGACCCGGCCAATCCCAGTCGTGTTGTCGTGAGGAGATCCAAAAGGAGCATCATCGGAATGGATGGAGTCACCAACGAGGAAGACTACGACCAATACGGCAACCCAATGAGGGAAGATGGCGATGACGATGAAGCATACGTGAAAAGAAGAATAAATACTACATTACCTAAGAAAGATCATACTCCATGGCTCCGGAAAAGTCACAAGCAGGGCTCAATTACTCGGCAACGAACAAGAAAGGGAAGAAGCTCAATGTGAAACGCCCTCGACGCAGCTGATCAGAACCCATCATTTATATATATGTATCTATTTCCTGTACGCAGTTAAGTAACCGTTACCTTTCAAATGATGTATACATTTTATCCCCTTCAATTGTGGGGGTTCCGGTGATATTCACGCACACTGTGGGAGGGAGACGTTCTCGTCGACTGCGTGCGAGGCCATCGGGAGAAAAACAAAAAACAGAATCAAAAGGGAGAAACCAATACAAAAGAAAAAGGAAAGTAAAGGAACATTATAAAAGAAAAGAAAACTAAAAACAAGAAAAGGAAAATAATAGAAAAGAAAGTTGACATAGCAGTAGCGCTTGATTGTGGAACGACGCTATAGTTAAGTTAGCTATAGCGCTGGATCCTTCACCAGTGCTACTGCTATGTGTATTTAAGAATTAAAAATAAAATAAAAATTGGAATAGTTAGCAGTAGCACTGGATTACGGACCAGCGCTACCGCTAAGTTAGCTATAGCGCTCGATCTTAGAACATCACTATTGCTATTTCGAGTTAACCATCGCGCGGGCTCAAAGTTTTGCCAAGTCCCATTTACCCCCACTCTCCCACCTCCCCCCTCCTCTCTACTATCGCGCGCCGCCGTCACCCCTGCCCGTCGACCGTCGCCCCTCGACCTTGACCTTGACGCCGGCCCGAGCCCTTGCCCGCCCTCGGCCTCGACGCCGGCCCGAGCACCTGCCCGCCGCTCCGACCTCCTCCTCGTCCGTGTCGCCGCCGCTCCGACCTCCTTGTCTGCGCCGCCGCCGTTGACCTCACCCCTAGTAGCCAGCGTCCCCTTCTGCCTCCCTTCAGGTACTGGCCGACCCCCCACCTCCCCCTCTTTTTGTCAATTAGGTTTTTCTTTTGTTATAGAAATGAAACTAGGTTTTTAATTTATGGTTCAATTAGGTAGGCAGTAGGAATCAATTTTAGGGTTAAATTTAGGAATTTTTATTAGGATAAAAAATTTATTAGCAAAAAAACTAGGGTTCTAGGGTTCATATGTCAAAAAAGTTATAGAAATTTCTTTAGCCTCAACAATTAGGTGATGTTGTTGCTGCTTTAAACAAAATTAGTAAAATATTGAGTTAACAGATAGTAGTTAGCTAGGGAAAATTAGCTATGGCATTTAGCTAGGGCATTTTTAGCAAATCTAGCTAGGGCATTTAGCTATAAAAACCAGTAGCATTTAGCTAGGGCATTTTTAGCAAACAGTAGCATTTAGCTATAAAAAACAGAAGCATTTAGCATTTAGCTAGGGCTCTTAGCTATAAAAACAATAGCATTTAGCTACAAATTAGCTATAAAGAAACAAAGTAGCAAATGTTTAGTGAGGTCATTTTGCAAAGGTTTTTGGTTTTCGAAAAGACCACTATTTTGCAATGATTAGTGAGGTCATTTCACGATGTGTGCTTGCTTTATATATGTGCTCCTGTGATGCTCATATGTCATTGATGTTATATGATTTTGCAATGTTGGTTGAATGTCGAAGAATATCTGAGTGGCCTATGTTTTACTGGAATGTTGATCAATTTCCGTTCTGGCAAATTTCAGGCGCTCCATATGTCCACTTTTTAGCAAAGGTCATGCCAAAAATTTCCGTGATTTTCGCCATGACTTGTGCTAGAAAGTAGGACATATGGAGTACCCGGGATTTGCTGGAAGGGGAATGAATCAACATTCTGACCAAATATATATAGGCCCCCTTTTCTCTTCATTTTATCTTTTATTTACAATTGTTGAATAGGAAACATGTTTACCGACGCCGAAGCCGGGGGTTCTGCTCGCCTCGTAGTAGACACCATCGACGCAGCAAATCACTATTTCGATTACCTGGATGCACACCAGATGGGGTTGCATGGTGGCGGCAGTGGCACCAACCCTGACACCGACGCCGACACCGGCACCGACACAGACACCACCCCCGAGACCGGCAACGATGCTGTCGTAGTGATGTCGCTTAAAGCTAAGTCGGTTTTTCCCCAAAGAGGAAGGGATGATGCAGGACAGCGGCGGTAGGTATTTCCCTCAGATGTGAAACCAGGGTTATCGAACCAGTAGGAGAACCAAGCAACACAGCGTAAACAGCGCATGCACACAAATAACAACACCTCGCAACCCGACGTGTTAAAGGGGTTGTCAATCCCTTCGCTTAATGAACGTGAGAGAGATAAATATTGGTAGATTAGTTGATAAATAAGATAAATTCCAACAAGGTATTTTTGGGTTTTTGGTTTAGTAGATCTAAAAATAAAACAAAATGCAAATGTACGAGGAAGAAGACACGGGGGCTGTAGGTTTCACTAGTGGCTTCTCTCGAGAAAAATAGCAAATGGTGGGTAAACAAACTACTATTGAGCAATTGATATAACTTCAAATAATCATGACGATATTCAGGGAATGATCATTACATAGGCATCACATACAAGATTAGTAGACCGACTCCTGCCGGCATCTACTACTATTACTCCACACATCGACCGCTATCCAGCATGCATCTAGTGTATTAAGTTCATGAAAAAATGGAGTAATGCATTCAGAACGATGACATGATGTAGACAAGATCCATTTATCTATGGCGTTAGATATGGATCTCATCGTTTTATCCTTAGTGGCAACGATAAATACGTGTTGGTTCCCCTTCTGTCACTAGGATCAAGCACCATAAGAGCGAACCCACTACCGGGTACCTCTTCCCATTGCAAGATAAATAGATCAAGTTGGCCAAACAAAACCCAATATCGGAGAAGAAATACGAGGCTATATGCAATCATGCATATAAGAGATCAAATAAAATCAAATATCTTTCATGGATATAAAAAGATAGATCTGATCATAAACTCATAGTTCATCGGATCCCAACAAACACACCGCAAAAAGAGTTACATCATATGGATCTCCAAGAGACCATTGTATTCATAATCAAAAGAGAGAGAGGAATCCATCTAGCTACTAACTACGGACCCATATGTTTACTAAGAACTACTCACGCATCATCGGAGAGGCACCAATGGAAGTGGTGAACCCCTCCGTGATGGTGTCTAGATTGGATCTGGTGTTTCTAGACTCTGCGGCGGCTAGATGAATATTTCGTCGACTCCCCTAGGGTTTCTTGTATATTGGGGTATTTATAGAGCAAAGAGGTGTTGGGGAACGTAGCAGAATTCAAAAAATTTCTACGCTTCACCAAGATCAATCTAAGGAGTCATATAGCAACGAGGGATAAAGGAGTGCATCTACATACCCTTGTAGATCGCGAGCGGAAGCATTCAAGAGAACGTGGATGATGGAGTTGTACTCATCGTGATCCAAATCACCGATGATCCCAGCGCCGAACGGACGGCACCTCCGCATTCAACACACGTACGATGCAGCGACGACTCCTCCTTCTTGATCTAGCAAGGGGAGAGGAGAGGTTGATGGAGATCCAGCAGCACGATGGCGTGGTGGTGGATGCAACAGAATTTCTGCAGGGCTTCGCCAAGCACCGCGAGAGGAGGGAGAGGTGTAACGGAAGGGAGAGGGAGGCGCCAGGAGCAAGGGTGCGACTGCCCTCCCTCCCCGCACTATATATAGGGGCCAGGGGGGCGCCGGCCCTAGGAGATGTAATCTCCTAGGGGGGCGGCGGCCAAGGGGGGGAGGCTTGCCCCCCAAGGCATGTGGGGCGCTCCCCACCCCTAGGGTTTCCAACCTTATGCGTAGGGGGGAGGTCTAAGGGGGTGCACCAGCCCACTATGGGCTTGTTCCCCTCCCCCTATGGCCCATGGGGCCCTCCGGGATAGGTGGCCCCGCCCGGTGGACCCCCGGGACCCTTCCGGTGGTCCTGGTACACTACCGGTGACCCCCGAAACTCTCCCGATGGCCAAAAATGGACTTCCTATATATAATTCATTACCTCCGGACCATTCCGGAACTCCTCGTGACGTCCGGGATCTCATCCGGGACTCCGAACAACATTCGGGTTACCGTGTGCATATATCTCTACAACCCTAGCGTCACCGAACCTCAAGTGTGTAGACCCCACGGGTTCGGGAGACACGTAGACATGACCGAGATGACTCTCCGGTCAATAACCAACAGCGGGACCTAGATACCCATGTTGGTTCCTACATGTTCCTTGATGATCTCATCGGATGAACCACGATGTCAAGGATTCACTCAATCCCGTATGCAATTCCCTTTGTCTATCGGTATAGTACTTGCCTGAGATTCGATCGTCGGTATACCGATACCTTGTTCAATCTTGTCATGGCAAGTCTCTTTACTCGTTCTGTAATACATCACCCCATGACCAACTCCTTAGTCACATTGAGCTCATTATGATGATGTCTTACCGAGTGGGCCCAGAGATACCTCTCCATCATACGGAGTGACAAATCCCAGTCTCGGTTCGTGCCAACTCAACAGATACTTTCGGATATACCCATTGCGTACCTTTATAGCCACCCAGTTACGTTGTGATGTTTGGCACACCCAAAGTATTCCTACGGTATCTGGGAGTTGCACAACCTCATGGTCTAAGGAAAAGATACTTGACATTGGAAAAGCTTTAGCATTACGAACTACACGATCTTGTGCTAGGCTTAGGATTGGGTCTTCTCCATCACATCATTCTCCTAATGATGTGATCCCGTTATCAATGACATCCAATGTCCATGGTCAGGAAACCGTAACCATCTGTTGATCAACGAGCTAGTAACTAGAGGTCTACCAGGGACACGTTGTGGTCTATGTATTCACACATGTATCACTATTTCCGGATAATACAATTCAAGCATGAATACGAGACAATTATCAAGAACAAGGAAATATATTAATAACCATTTTATTATTGCCTCTAGGGCATATTTCCAACAGTCTCCCACTTGCACTAGAGTCAATAATCTAGTTACATTGTGATGAATCGAACACCCATAGAGTTCTGGTGTTGATCATGTTTTGCCCGTGGAAGAGGTTTAGTCAACTGATCTGCGACATTCAGATCCGTATGCACTTTACAAATATCTATGTCTCCATCTTGAACATAATTCCGGATGGAGTTGAAACGGCGCTTGATGTGCTTGTTCTTCTTGTGAAACCTGGGCTCCTTGGCAATGGCAATACCTCCTGTGTTGTCACAGAAGAGAGTCATCGGGCCCGACGCGCTTGGAATGACTCCTAGGTCGGTGATGAACTCCTTCATCCATACTCCTTCCTGCGCTGGTTCACAAGCAGCTATTTACTCCGCTTCACATGTAGAATGCGCCACGATGCTTTGCTTGCAACTGCACCAGCTGACTGCCCCACCATTCAAAATATACACGTATCCGGTTTGTGACTTGGAGTCATCCGGATCTGTGTCGAAGCTAGCATCGACGTAACCCTTTACAACGAGCTCTTCGTCACCTCCATAAACGAGAAACATATCCTTAGTCCTTTTCAGGTACTTCAGGAGGTTCTTGACCGTTGTCCAGTGTTCCATACCGGGATCACTTTGGTACCTCCCTACCAAACTTATGGCAAGATTCACATCAGGTCTGGTACACAGCATGGCATACATAATAGAACCTATGGCTGAGGCATAGGGGATGACACTCATCTTTTCTCTATCTTCTGCCGTGGTCGGGGATTGAGCCGTGCTGAATCTCATACCTTGCAATACAGGCAAGAACCCTTTCTTGGACTGATCCATATTGAACTTCTTCAATATCTTATCAAGGTATGTGCTTTGTGAAAGACCAATCAGGCGTCTCGATCTATCTTATAGATCTTGATGCCTAATATGTAAGCAGCTTCTCCAAGGTCATTCATTGAGAAACTCTTATTCAAGTAGGCCTTTATGCTCTCCAAGAATTCTATATCATTTTCCATCAGCAATATATCATCCACATATAATATGGGAAATGCTACAGAGCTCCCACTCACTTTCTTGTAAATACAGGCTTCTCCCCAAGTCTGTATAAACCCAAACGCTGTGATCACATCATTAAAGCGAATGTTCCAACTCCGAGATGCTTGCACCAGCCCATAGATAGAGCGCTGGAGCTTGCATTCCTTGTTAGCATTCTCAGGATCGACAAAACCTTCCAGTTGCATCATATACAACTCTATTTTGAGGAAGCCATTAAGGAATGTTGTTTTGACGTCCATTTGCCATATCTCATAATCATAGAATGCGGCAATTGCTAACATGATTCAGACGGACTTCAGCATCGCTACGGGAGAGAAAGTCTCGTCGTAGTCAATCCCTTGAACTTGTCGATAACCTTTAGCGACAAGCCGAGCCTTATAGATGGTCACATTACCATCCACGTCAGTCTTCTTCTTAAATATCCATTTATTTTCTATGGCGTGCCGGTCATCGGGCAAGTCCACCAAAGTCCATACTTTGTTTTCATACATGGATCCTATCTCGGATTTCATGGCTTCAAGCCATTTGTTGGAATCCGAGCCCGCCATCGCTTCTTCATAGTTCGAAGGTTCACCGTTGTCTAACAACATGATTTCCATGACAGGGTTGTCGTACCACTCTAGTGCGGAACGTGTCCTTGTGGACCTTCGAAGTTCAGTATTAACTTGATCTGAAGCTTCATGATCATCTTCATTACCTTCCTCCCTAGTCGGTGCAGGCACCTCAGGAACAACTTCCTGCGCTGCGCTACTTTCCGGTTCGGAAGGGGTGACTGTCACCTCATCAAGTTCCACTTTCCTCCCACTCACTTCTTTCGAGAGAAACTCTTTCTCCAAAAAGGATCCATTCTTGGCAACGAAGATCTTGCCTTCGGATATGAGGTAGAAGGTGTACCCAATAGTTTCCTTTGGGTATCCTATGAAGACGCATTTTTCCGATTTGGGTTCGAGCTTTTCAGGTTGAAGTTTCTTGACATAAGCATCGCAACCCCAAACTTTCAGAAACAACAGCTTAGGTTTCTTGCCAAACCAGAGTTCATACGGTGTCGTCTCAACGGATTTTGACGGAGCCCTATTTAAAGTGAATGCGGCAGTCTCTAAAGCATAACCCCAAAAAGATAGCGGTAAGTCGGTGAGAGACATCATGGATCGCACCATGTCCAACAGAGAGCGATTACGACGTTCGGACACACCATTACGCTGAGGTGTTCCGGGCGGTGTCAATTGCGAAACAATTCCACAGTTCCTTAAGTGCGTGCCAAATTCTTGACTTAAATATTCTCCTCCACGATCTGATCGTAGGAACTTTATTTTTCTATCACGTTGATTCTCAACCTCATTCTGAAATTCCTTGAACTTTTCAAAAGTCTCATACTGGTGTTTCATTAAGTAGACATACCCATACCTACTTAAGTCATCCGTGAGGGTGAGAACATAACGATAGCCTCTGCGAGCTTCAACACTCATTGGACCGCACACATCGGTATGTATGATTTCTAATAAGTTGGTCGCTCGCTCCATTGTTCCGGAGAACGGAGTCTTGGTCATTTTGCCCAAGAGGCATGGTTCGCACGTGTCAAATGATTCATAATCAAGAGTTTCTAGAAGTCCATCTGCATGGAGCTTCTTCATACGTTTGACACCAATATGACCAAGGCGGCAATGCCATAAGTATGTGGGACTATCATTATCAACTTTACATCTTTTGGCATTCACACTATGAATATGTGTAACATCACGTTCGAGATTCATCAAGAATAAACCATTGACGAGCGGGGCATGACCATAAAACATATCTCTCATATAAATAGAACAACCATTATTCTTGGATTTAAATGAGTAGCCATCTCGCATTAAACGAGATCCAGATACAATGTTCATGCTCAAAGTTGGTACTAAATAACAATTATTAAGGTTTAAAACTAATCCCGAGGGTAGATGTAGAGGTAGCATGCCGACGGTGATCACATCCACCTTGGAACCATTCCCGATGTGCATCGTCACCTCGTCCTTCGCTAGTCTCCGCTTATTCCGCAGCTCCTGCTTTCAGTTACAAATGTGAGCAACTGCACCGGTATCAAATACCCAGGAGCTACTACGAGTGCTGGTAAGGTACACATCAATAACATGTATATCATATATACCTTTGACGTTGCCGGCCTTCTTATCTGCTAAGTATTTGGGGCAGTTCCGCTTCCAGTGACCCATTCCCTTGCAATAAAAGCACTGAGTCTCGGACTTGGGTCCATTCTTTGGCTTCTTCCCGACAATTGGCTTACCGGGCGCGGCAACTCCTTTGCCGTCCTTCTTGAAGTTCTTTTTACCCTTGCCTTCCTTGAACTTAGTGGTTTTATTCACCATCAACACTTGATGCTCTTTCTTGATCTCCACCTCCGCTGATTTCACCATTGAATACACTTCGGGAATGGACTTCTCCATCCCTTGCATATTGAAGTTTATCATGAAGCTCTTGTAGCTAGGTGGGAGCAACTGAAGGATTCTGTCAACGACCGCTTCGTCTGGGAGATTCATTTCCAACTAAGACAAGCGATTGTGCAACCCAGACAATTGTAGTATGTGCTCGCTGACAGAAATATTCTCCTCCATCTTACAACCGTAGAATGCGTCGGAGACGTCATATCTCTCGACTCGGCCATGAGCTTGGAAAACCATTTTCAGCTCTTGGAACATCTCATATGCTCCGTGGTGCTCAAAACGCTTTTGGAGCCCCGATTCTAAGCCGTAAAGCATGCCGCACTGAACCAGGGAGTAATCATCACAACGCGACTGCCAAGTGTTCATAACGTCTTGGTTCGCTGGGGCGGGAGCGTCACCTAATGATTCTTCAAGGACATATGTTTTCTTGGCAGCTATGAGGATGATCCTCAAGTTACGGACCCAGTCCGTATAGTTGCTACCATCGTCTTTCAGCTTGGCTTTCTGTAGGAACGCGTTGAAGTTGAGGGTAACATGAGCGTGGGCCATTTGATCTACAATACATATTGTAAAGATTTTAGACTAAGTTCATGACAATTAAGTTCATCTATACAAAATTTAATGAACTCCCACTCAGATTGACATCTCTCCAGTCATCTAAGTGATACATGATCCGAATCGACTAAGCCGTGTCCGATCATCACGTGAGACGGACTAGTCATCAACGGTGAACATCTTCATGTTGATCGTATCTTCTATACGACTCATGTTCGACCTTTCGGTCTTCCGTGTTCCGAGGCCATGTCTGTACATACTAGGCTCGTCAAGTGAACCCTAAGTGTATTGCGTGTGTAAATCTGGCTTACACCCGTTGTATGCGAACGTTAGAGCCTATCACACCCGATCATCACGTGGTGCTTCGGAACAACGATCCTTAGCAACGGTGCACAGTTAGGGGGAACACAATTCTTGAAATTTTAGTGAGAGATCATCTTATTTACTACCGTCGTTCTAAGCAAATAAGATGCATAAACATGATAAACATCACATGCAATCAAATAGTGACATGATATGGCCAATATCATTTTGCTCCTTTGATCTTCATCTTTGGGGCTCCATGATCATCATCGTCACCGGCATGACACCATGATCTCCATCATCGTGTCTTCATGAAATCGTCTCGCCAAATATTACTTCTACTACTATGGCTAACATTTAGCAATAAAGTAAAGTAATTACATGGCGTTATTCAGTGACACGCAGGTCATACAATAAATAAGACAACTCCAATGGCTCCTGCCGGTTGTCATTCTCATCGACATGCAAGTCGTGATTCCTATTACATGAACATGATCAATCTCATACATCACATATATCATTCATCACATCTTTTGGCCATATCACATCACACGTCACATGCTGCAAGAACAAGTTAGACGTCCTCTAATTGTTGTTGCAAGTTTTACGTGGCTGCTATAGGTTTCTAGCAAGAACGTTTCTTACCTACGCCAAAACCACAACGTTATATGTCAATTTCTATTTACCCTTCATAAGGACCCTTTTCATTGAATCCGATCAGACTAAAGTGGGAGAGACAGACACCCGCTAGCCACCTTATGCAACTAGTGCATGTTAGTCGGTGGAACCTGTCTCACGTAAGCGTACGTGTAAGGTCTGTCCGGGCCGCTTCATCCCACGATGCCGCCGAATCAAGATTGGACTAGTAGCGGCAAGAGAATTGAACAAATCTACGCCCACAACTACTTTGTGTTCTACTCGTGCAAGATGCTACGCAAAGACCTAGCTCAGATGCCATTGTTGGGGAACGTAGCAGAATTCAAAAAATTTCTACGCTTCACCAAGATCAATCTAAGGAGTCATATAGCAACGAGGGATAAAGGAGTGCATCTACATACCCTTGTAGATCGCGAGCGGAAGCGTTCAAGAGAACGTGGATGATGGAGTCGTACTCGTTGTGATCCAAATCACTGATGATCCCAGCGCCGAACGGAAGGCACCTCCATGTTCAACACACGCACGGTGCAGTGACGTCTCCTCCTTCTTGATCCAGCAAGGGGGGAGGAGAGGTTGATGGAGATCCAGCAGCACGACGGCGTGGTGGTGGATGCAACGGAATTTCTGCAGGGCTTCGCCAAGCACCGCGAGAGGAGGGAGAGGTGTAACGGAAGGGAGAGTGAGGCGCCAGGAGCAAGGGTGCGGCTGCCCTCCCTCCCCCCACTATATATAGGGGCCAGGGGGGCGCCGGCCCTAGGAGATATAATCTCCTAGGGGGGCGGCCGCCAAGGGGGGATGCTTGCCCCCAAGGCATGTGGGGCGCCCCCACCCCTAGGGTTTCCAACCCTAGGCACAGGGGGGAGGCCCAAGGGGGTGCGCCAGCCCACTACGGGCTGGTTCCCCTCCCCCTACGGCCATGGGGCCCTCCGGGATAGGTGGCCCCACTCGGTGGACCCCCGGGACCCTTCCGGTGGTCCCGGTACACTACCGGTGACCCCCGAAACTCTCCCGAAGGCCGAAACTGGACTTCCTATATATAATTCTTTACCTCCGGACCATTCCAGAACTCCTCGTGACATTAGGGATCTCATACGGGACTCCGAAAAACATTCGGGTTACCGTGTGCATATATCTCTACAACCCTAGCGTCACCGAACCTTAAGTGTGTAGACCCCACGGGTTCGGGAGACACGTAGACATGACCGAGACGACTCTCCGGCCAATAACCAACAGCGGGACCTGGATACCCATGTTGGTTCCTACATGTTCCTCGATGATCTCATCGGATGAACCATGATGTCAAGGATTCACTCAATCCCGTATGCAATTCCCTTTGTCTATTGGTATAGTACTTGCCCGAGATTCGATCGTCGGTATACCGAAACCTTGTTCAATCTTGTCATGGGAAGTCTCCTTACTCGTTCCGTAATACATCATCCTGTGACCAACTCCTTAGTCACATTGAGCTCATTATGTTGATGTCTTACCGAGTGGGCCCAGAGATACCTCTCCGTCATACGGAGTGATAAATCCCAGTCTCGGTTCGTGCCAACTCAACAGATACTTTCGGAGATACCCGTTGCGTACCTTTATAGCCACCCAGTTACGTTGTGATGTTTGACACACCCAAAGTATTCCTATGGTATCCGGGAGTTGCACAACCTCATGGTCTAAGGAAAAGATACTTGACATTGGAAAAGCTTTAGCATTACGAACTATACGATCTTGTGCTAGGCTTAGGATTGGGTCTTGTCCATCACATCATTCTCCTAATGATGTGATCCCGTTATCAATGACATCCAATGTCCATGGTCAGGAAACCGTAACCATCTGTTGATCAACGAGCTAGTAACTAGAGGTCTACCAGGGACACGTTGTGGTCTATGTATTCACACATGTATCACTGTTTCCGGATAATACAATTCAAGCATGAATAACAGACAATTATCAAGAACAAGGAAATATAATAAGAACCATTTTATTATTGCCTCTAGGGCATATTTCCAACAAGAGGCGGTCCCGGGGGCACCCGAGGTGGGAACAACCCACCAGGGCGCGCCTGGGCGTCCTAGCGCACCCTGGTGGGTTGTCCCCTTCTCGAAACACCCCAAGTGCCACCAGGGCCCATAGCGTTCCTTTTGGCCCAAAAAATTCTCCAAAAGTTTCGCGGTGTTTGGGCTCCATTTGCTATTTATTTCCTGCGATGTAAAAAACATGCAAAAAACAGCAACTTGCACTTGGCATGATGTCAATAGGTTAGTACCAAAAATGATATAAAATGACTATTAAATGATTATAAAACATCCAAGAATGATGATATAACATCATTGAACAATCAAAAATTATAGATATGTTGGAGGCGTATCAGCATCCTATGGGGACCCCGACTTGTGAGACGAGATCACCGAATGCACATGTACAGTGATCTCAAAGATCAATGCTCACTGAACACACAGAAGCTGAATAACAAGAGTCGTACATCCATACATACCGTCTTACACAAATTATGACTGTTATGGTCAAGTCTTACATAGATAAAGCCTCAAGGGCTGAACAGCAAATAAACTTGAATAGAAGAAGTCTATGTAGATAAGTAGAACCCATGCCATCTACCTTAACCCTACAGGAATTCTGACTGGGAAAGCATCCTAGTTCGCATGTTCGTCTCCAAAGAACTCTTCTTCAAATTCCTGCTCCTCGATGCCTAGCCAATTAAATAACCAGTGGCAAGCCAATGAGTACTTGCGTGCCCATTTTGTGCTTCCTTGAGTTCATCCATCAGGGTTGGTTTCACTTCTAGATGGTCTAGAAATCCATGGGTAACCAATTCCAAGCCAAACTGTTTCAGCTCTTCAAACTGGGCTGACTACCTTCCTTTAATTATGGCATTCAGGGAGCAAGCCTTTCTGCTTAAGGCATCGGCTACCACGTTAGCCTTCCCGGGGTGATATTGAACACTGAGGTCATAATCCATGATCAGTTCCAACCATATTCATTGCCTCATGTTCAATTCCTTTTGGGTGAAAATATACTTCAGACTTTTGTGGTCTGTGTATATCTCACACCGCTTCCCTAGGAGGTAATGTCGCCATGTCTTCAGAGCATGAACCACTGCTGCTAACTCAAGATCGTGAGTAGCGTAGTTCTCTTCATGAGGTCGTAGCTGCCTTGAAAGGTAAGCTATGACCTATCCTTCTTGCATCAGAACGCTTCCCAATCTGGTTTGAGGGCATCACAATATATCACGAACTCCTTGTGAATGTCAGGTGTTGCCAGAACTAGGACTGTGGTCAATCTCTTCTTGAGTTCTTGGAAGCTTTCTTCGCATTTTGGCGTCCATTCGAACTTCTTGTCCTTCTTCAGGAGCTGAGTCATTGGCCGGGCAATGCTAGAGAATCCTTCCATGAATTTGCGGTAATAGCCCGTAAGTCCGAGGAAGCTTCTGACTTCCTTGACAGTTGTTGGGGACTGCCATTGGGTCACAGCTTCGATCTTCGCGGGATCTACCGACAATCCTTCCTCGGTCAAGACATGACCCAAGAATCCAACTTTATGCAGCCAAAACTCACATTTGCTGAATTTGGCGTATTGTTGGTGCTCTCGAAGCTTGTCTAGGACCATCCTCAAATGTTGCTCGTGCTCTTCTTCCGTCTTCGAGAAAACAAGAATGTCATCAATGAAGACAACACCAAACTTGTCCAAATATTCCATGAAGACCTTATTCATGAGATACATGAAGTAAGCTGGGGCATTGGTTAATCCAAAGGACATGACCGTGCACTCATACAGGCCATATCTGGTTACAAATGTCGTATTCGGCATATCTTGGGGTCTGATCTTCAGCTGGTAGTACCCAGATCTGAGGTCAATCTTGGAGAACACCTTGGCTCCGCTGAGTTGATCAAACATATCTTCAATCTTGGGAAGTGGATACTTGTTCTTGATTGTAACTTCATTGAGGGAACGGTAGTCAATGCATAAGCGGATGGTACCGTCCCTTTTTGCCACAAACAGAACAGGTAATCCCCAAGGGGAGGCACTAGGGCAGATAAATCCCTTCCTCAACTGCTCTTTGAGTTGCTTCTTCAACTCGGCTAATCCTTCCATCCCCATTCTATAAGGCTTCTTATAGATGGGCCCTGCCCCGGGCATGAGCTCGATGACGAACTCAATGTCACAGTCAGGAGGCATTCCCGGTAGCTCATCCAGAAAGACATCGGGATACTCGCATACTACTGGCACTTGCTCCAGTCCAACTTCAGACAGACAATTGACTTGAGTTGTTTGAGCAGAAGAGGAGTTGGAGGTAAACTTAACTTCGACTCCTCGGTCATTGGTCACAGTGACAGTCCGATTGGCACAATCTAACAAGCCATGGTGCTTAATGAGCCAATCCATCCCTAATATCACATCCAAGCCTTGCAATCTTAAGATGATAAGGTCTTCTAGGAAATCTACCCCGTTAATGATGATACCGACTCCCTTAGAGCCTATCTTGGCTCTCATCTCTTCTCCGGGGGTTTGTACCACCATGGGGTTATTCAAGGGTGTCGGGGTCTTGCCACTTTTTAATGCAAACCTTTGAGTGACAAATGAATGCGTGGCTCCAGGATCAAACAAGACAGTTGCAGGTGCTGAGTTGACAAGGAACGTACCCAGCACGATGTACGGATCTTCCTGGGCTTCTTCTGCAGTGACGTGATTCCCACGCCCCTTTCCATTGTTGGGCGGGTTGCGAGGAGCTTGGTTCCTTGGCGGCATTCCACGCCTTGTCCTGGGTTCTGCGCAATGGGGCGCGGGGCATCGGGCTTGTTGTTGGGGCACACCCTTGAGATGTGTCCTGACTGACCACATCCAAAGCAAGTGACTTGGTTTGGGTTATTGATCTTGTTGCCACCACTGTTATTGGGGTTGAATGCTGCCCTTGGGTTGGCATACTGCTGAGGCTGATAGTTGGTGCGAGGTGCAAGAGCTCTTGGCTGCTGATAGGTTGGCCTGACCGGGGCTGGCTACCATGGGCGAGGCTTCTGGTTACTAGAACTTCCCTTGCTGACCATATTGCGCTTGTGAGTGTCTTCCAGAGCACGCCGCTTGTCTTCAAGCACGAGTGTTTTGTTCACCAGGTCAGGAAAGGTTGGGCAGTCACACACGACAAGCGAGTACTGCAGAGTCTGATTGAGGCCTTCCATGAAGCACTCCCTTTTTGCAGCATCCGTGCTAATATCTTGATGGCTTCTCTCCCCTCGTTGGTTACCCAAGTGGAAGGTTGAGATGTAGCGTAGCGGCAAATTTCCCTTGGCAAAGATACCAAGGATCGAATCCCGTGAGACTCCGAGGGTCTACAAGTAGGTGTCAACGGCGCCAGAAACTTAGCGGTTGACGGGACCTGCACACAGATACAGATAACTTTGCTCCCAACGAGTACAGAGAGGTTGTCAATCCCTCCGGCCTTGTTGTTTACAAAGGATCAAACACAAGAGATAATAATGATAGCTATGACTGCAACTAGGAAATAAAAACAGGAAGTAAATAGAAGGTGTGATCAGCGGTGGTAATATGGACCGGGGTCCCATGATGTTCACTAGTGATGTCTCTCTCCCAAAAGACGATAAAACAGCAAAGCGAGGTAAACAAATTACAGCTGGGCAATTGACAGGATTATGTGCGCAAACCAATGCTAACTATGCTGCAAAGAAAGGTAGAGGCTCAAAAGCATGGGCGGTACGCCAAGGCAAGTAGACCGAAATCCATCTGCATCTACTACTAATCATCCACCTTGAGATATCTATCCAGAACATCTCGCTGGTATTAAGTTGCGAATCCCACCCAAAGTGTAAACTCAAAGCAACAGACAACTGCATTAAAAGAACTTTGCGTAAAGTAAACAATCCTTGCACCCGCAAGTACAAGCACCATTGTTTTCTCCCTTGTGGCAACATCACATACCCTAGACTCATGTTTCTGTCACTCAAGCTAGTCATCAGGGGGCATGAACCCACAATCAAGCATAACGCTCCCTCTTGGAGTTACTACCTACTACTTGGCCAAAGCAATAAACAGCAACGGAGAACATGCAAGAATTACTCAAGAACAAAGATATAAAAGAGGTGAATCAAATATATTACTCAAACACAATCTGAACATAGACTCATAATCCATCAGATCTCAGCAAACTCAGCAAAGCAACAGCAGAAAGATTACATATATGCCTCGATCATGTAGGGCAGCTCACGAGGTCTAAACTATGAAGAGCAAAGAGGGGAGGAGAACATCACATAGCTACTGATCATGGACCCATGGTCTAAGGTGGACTACTCACGACTCATCCGGGAAGCGTCCATGGTGGTGGCGAAGCTCCCGGTGGTGGTTCTCCCCTCCGGCAGGGTGCCGGGAAGAGTTCTCCAGATGCTCCCGATCTTGGAAGCGCTGCGGCGGCGGAACATAGGCGAGATCGCGAAAAAGGGTTCTGTCCTCGAGGGTTTCGGGACGAGAGGGATATATATGCGAAGGGGGGCAGCCAGAGGCGGAGCAGGGGCCCCAGGCACCCCCCTGGCGCAACCAGGGGTGGGGCCGCGCCAGGTGGCCGCCTGGGCCTCCCCTGGCTCCCCTCTGGCCCATCTTTGGTTCTTCGCGAAGCTTCCTGTATGCTGATTTTTCCTATATTTTTTCTGGAATTTTTGGAGCACTTTTAATATGGGGGAAACCTGAAATAGAAAAACAGCAGAAAACAGGAACCGCCACTGTGGTGCACTGAGTTAATAGGTTAGTCCAAATATGATCAAAAGTGCATGGAAGTGCATCAATATCATAGCAATATCACACAAAAGAAGCATGGAGCAAGCAGAAATTATAGATACGTTTTGGACGTATCAACATCCCCAAGCTTAATTCCTGCTCGTCCTCGAGTAGGTAAATGATAACAAGCATAATTTCTGTGGTGACATGCTACCAACCATATAAGAACTTTTTAAGTAAAGCAATCAAGGCATGTAATTCAATTCAAGTCATAACAAGCAAGAGTCTATATTAGCATTGTAACAAGCAACATAAGAACATAAAGGTGCAAGAGCTCTCGCTGTCCGTGACTCGAATGTCTCCAAATGGTGTTTGCGTGCAAGAAAGGGGATAGGGATATACGAGAGAGTAAAACATAGTTTTTGTATTGTTGAGAACTTAATCTACTAAAGTTTCATACTTGGTCTTCTTTGGAATCTTATCTTGACTCATCCCCAGACCACTAGCCAGGTACAAGTCGAAATGATCCACTCCCTTTCGATATTTTGAGCACTCATGAAATGGATGAGCGTAAGCAAGAAAGTTGACACTTAGGATGGCAAAGAGAGAAAAATGATGAAGGGGGAAGACAAAAAAGGTGTGAAAGGCTCACATCAATGAGTACAATCATAGGCGAGAGAAAGCCAAATGATAGATATGATGTGAGGAGTAGGGATTGCCATGCAACGGATGCACATATGAGCTAAGGTAAGCTCTCCAATGGAACTAGTGGGGGTGCATCCAACTTGCTCGCTCAAGAAGACCTAGAGCTCTTTTGAGGAGGCTCATCATTGGAATATACAAGCCAAGTTCTATAGTGTGAAGGTCCCCACATAGCTATATGCATGAATGATAATCTCTATGGAGTACAAGGTATAAGATGAAGTACGAGTGTGGATCTCTCAAAAGGAATAGTAGTGTGCCCCCTTCTCTCTTTTTATTTCTTTTTCTCTTTTTTTTATTTTTTTTATTTTTTGTGGCCTCAATGGCTCTTTCTATTTAACTCTCATTTGTCCTCTTTGGGATCTTTTGATTTTTGTCCTCTTTGGGATCTTTTCCTCACTTTAGGGGCAACACTCTATGTATTACAAGAAGTATAGAAGATCTTTCACACTTTACAAAAGTACTCAACATAAAGAAAATGAAACTATCATGATGTATGCAAATGTATGCCTCTGCCGGTGTAGCAGGATATGCAGTGATACTAGCGCATCATGTAGCAATGATTAGGGCAAGGCCCAACTAGCATGCGGCTCATCGATCAAGCAAAAAGCATGTATGACATGAAGATCAAGTCATGAGAAGATGGAGTTGCATGGCAATGTATCTCGGAAAGGCTATGGAAATGCCTTGATAGGTAGGTATGGTGGCTGTTTTGAGGAAGGATATAATGAGGCTTATGATGACAGAGCGTATCGTGCCAAGGATTTGGATGCACCGGCGAAGTATGCGCCAACTCTCGAGGTGAGAAAGGGCAATGCACGGTACCGAAGAGGCTAGAAAAATATGGCTAGGTGGAAGTGTCAACTTTCGAATACTCACATTAGTCCGAAGAACTCATGCACTTATTATTGGTAACTCTCAATCTAATTAGGAGGTTCACAAAGAGACAAGTACCCCGAGGAGGAGTGTATGGGGGTTTGGTTATCCTTGCGCATCCTCGACTCATGGTACGTGAGTGTACTCTAATATTCGATCCCTCCAAAGATTAGTGATCCATCTAGTAGCTAAAGTTCTCAAATATTTTGTAGGTTTTCGAAAATAAACACGGATTGCCAAAATATGACATCTATCCCTAATAGGCTAAAGCTCTTGACACCAAAATTTCAGACATTACTCATGGCAATACCTCAAAACTATTGCAAATTACTACTAAAATTAAATAGCAACCTCAATTACCTACTTTAAGTTAAGGCACACAACTCAGTGCAACAGGCAAACTCTCTTAACAAGATAAGCATGAAAACTCAAGAGAGTTCAGCAACTAACTAAACAAAAGCTCTTTAAAAAGAAAAGCATGAAAACTAAGAGCTAAACATGACAGCAGCTATGGAAAGACAAAGAACACACACAGCAAAGATAAGCATGAAAATCCTATGTTGTGTTCTAGGTTGAAGTGGAGTGTGTTTCTCTCCCACACAAAGAAAGCTGGGTTCTAACTTGTTATGAACAGCAAGCAAAGCTAAAGAAAACTAAAAAAAGGAAACTAAGAGCAAGACGCTCCAAGCATAGCACATAACGCATGAAGTGATAAAAATATAGTGGAACGAAAGACGAACTGATAATTGTTGATGGAGAAGGGGATGCATGGGGGCATCCCCAAGCTTAGACGCTTGAGTCTTCTTGAATATTTCTTGGGGGTGCACGGGGGCATCCCCAAGCTTGAGCGTTTGACCCTCGTGAATCTTCTTTTATCATCTTCCCTCGCACACTTGAAAACTCCCTTCATACATAACTCATCACAATCTGATTAGCGAGGTTAGTACCCACAATAAAATAATTTTTCCCTACTGGAAATAAAGATAATCTTGAAGAGCTACTGTTTCTCAAGATTGCCAAAAGGTTTTTGCAAAGAAAAAGCAAGCTCAAGGTTTGCAAAATGAAGAAAAGGCAAAACAGGACAGAATCTGTGAAAAACAGACCAGCAGGTAGTAAATAATTTTTTCGGGGCACTTCTGCAACTCAAATCAAAAAACTGAGAACAGACACTCGAAAGCCAATTGTATAGAGCACTCTTTCAAAAAAAATCAGATCAAAAAGATGATCTGGTGATTTTATTCGAATTTTTCTGTCCAAGGACAGAATCTGTTTTCTGGACAACACGTCACAACTTTTGAACTTTCTTGCAATCGGAGGCTAAACTTGGCACAAAGCTGAAAAGAAAAGATACAATGATGATGCTACTATAGTAACAAACATCAAGACACAACAAAAGCAAAATAAAACCTCATTCGTTGTGGGCTGCCTCCCAAAAGCGCTTTCTTTTATGCCTTTAAGCTAGGCATGATGCAAAAAGGAGGAATCAAAAGTCATCATAATAATCGGAGTTATAAATTGCTTCAAATGGTTCCTCAACAAGTTCATCCTTGTTCCTTCTAGGAAAGGGGTACGTACCTTTTGCCTTCCCGCGTAGGCGGATTTGTCCCTTACCTATATCGATGAAGCCTTTTACGGCTCGGAGGAAGTCCCTTCCAAGCACTATATTTCCTTGGTTTGGCTTCATGATGAAGAAATCAACCATTGCAATACCTTTAAGGAATGTAACTGGTACGTCTTTTATTCTTCCCTGGATCTCAGAAATATCTCCATTAGCATGTTCATGATAGGATGATAATTTGTCCATGTTAAATTTTAAATAATCATGAACAATTTTTGGCATAGTAGAAACCATAGATCCAATATCACAATAAGCAAGGAAGTCTTGATTAGAGATGCTAATCCTAACAAAAGGCTCCCAATCATTGTCTATTTCCAAAATATCTCTCTTATTGGGTTTGGGTTTCTCTACCTTCATCAAGTCTAGGGCATCTATTCTCTTCTCAATAGTAGCAAGTCTATCTATGACGGTATCAAAACTATGATCATAAACAAAGTAACTAGATAGACCATGTATAATTTCAAGAGCTCCAGCTTCATCACACTCTAGGAAATCTCCTTCAGCTAGAATATCAAGAGAATGTTTACACCATTTAAAAAGACCATGGTAAAAATTTATAAGCACAATTTTTATAGGTATCCAAGGCATAATTCTCCTATGTGCATCAGAAATTCTGTCCCATGCCTTCTTCATATTTTCTCCATCCCTTTGATGGAAATCTAGAACTTCTGATTCCCTCAAAGCACCAAGTCCTAACATGCTTGACTGAACAGAAAGGACTACTAACAGAAAAGCAAATAATTTTTTTGTGATTTTTGATAAAGGACACTAAAGCAAAAACTGAAAGGTAAACTAACAAGACTAAAAAGCAAAGATAAAAGATAGCGTGCAACTCCCCTATCTTGAAGAGTGGAGTCCCCGGCAACGGCGCCCGAAACTTGCTTGATGGCTTCTCGCCCCTCGTTGGTGACCCCAAGTGGAAGGTTGAGATGTAGCGTAGCGGCAAATTTCCCTTGGCAAAGATACCAAGGGTCGAATCCCGTGAGACTCCGAGGGTCGACAAGTAGGTGTCAACGGCGCCAGAAACTTAGCGGTTGATGGGACCTGCACACAGATACAGATAACTTTGCTCCCAACGAGTACAGAGAGGTTGTCAATCCCTCCGGCCTTGTTGTTTACAAAGGATCAAACACAAGAGATAATAATGATAGCTATGACTGCAACTAGGAAATAAAAACAGGAAGTAAATAGAAGGTGTGATCAGCGGTGGTAATATGGACCGGGGTCCCATGATGTTCACTAGTGATGTCTCTCTCCCAAAAGACGATAAAATAGCAAAGCGAGGTAAACAAATTACGGCTGGGCAATTGACAGGATTATGTGCGCAAACCAATGCTAACTATGCTGCAAAGAAAGGTAGAGGCTCAAAAGCATGGGCGGTACGCCAAGGAAAGTAGACCGAAATCCATCTGCATCTACTACTAATCATCCACCTTGAGATATCTATCCAGAACAACTCGCTGGTATTAAGTTGCGAATCCCACCCAAAGTGTAAACTCAAAGCAACAGACAACTGCATTAAAAGAACTATGCGTAAAGTAAACAATCCTCGCACCGCAAGTACAATCACCGTTGTTTTCTCCCTTGTGGCAACAACACATCCCCTAGACTCATGTTTCTGTCACTCAAGCTAGTTATCAGGGGGCATGAACCCACAATCAAGCATAACGCTCCCTCTTGGAGTTACTACCTATTACTTGGCCAAAGCAATAAACAGCAACAGAGAACATGCAAGAATTACTCAAGAACAAAGATATAAAAGAGGTGAATCAAATATATTACTCAAACACAATCTGAACATAGACTCATAATCCATCAGATCCCAGCAAACTCAGCAAAGCAACAGCAGAAAGATTACATATGTGCCTCGATCATGTAGGGCAGCTCACGAGGTCTAAACCATGAAGAGCAAAGAGGGGAGGAGAACATCACATAGCTACTGATCATGGACCCATGGTCCAAGGTGGACTACTCACGACTCATCCGGGAAGCGTCCATGGTGGTGGAGAAGCTCCCGGTGGTGGTTCTCCCCTCCAGCAGGGTGCCGGGAAGAGTTCTCCTGATGCTCCCGATCTTGGAAGCGCTGCGGCGGCGGAACATAGGCGAGATCGCGAAAAAGGGTTCTGTCCTCGAGGGTTTCGGGACGAGAGGGATATATATGCGAAGGGGGGTAGCCAGAGGCGGAGCAGGGGCCCCAGGTGCCCCCCTGGCGCGGCCAGGCGTGGGGTCGCGCCAGGTGGCCGCCTGGGCCTCCCCTGGCTCCCCTCTGGCCCATCTTTGGTTCTTCGCGAAGCTTCCTGTACGCTGATTTTTCCTATATTTTTCCTGGAATTTTTGGAGCACTTTTAATATGGGGGAAACCTGAAATAGAAAAACAGCAGAAAACAGGAACTGGCACTGTGGTGCACTGAGTTAATAGGTTAGTCCAAATATGATCAAAAGTGCATGGAAGTGCATCAATATCATAGCAATATCACACAAAAGAAGCGTGGAGCAAGCAGAAATTATAGATACGTTTTGGACGTATCATATCTTCCGGGGCATACCTTGACAGAACACTGAACTTCTGCATGTAATCCTTGACAGTGCCACTTCCTTGCTTCAGGGCTCGAAACTCACGCTTCTTGATAGCCATGATTCCGGAAGGAATATGGGCCTTGCGGAATTCTGCCTTGAAGTTATTCCCAGTGATGTCTTGCCCAGCATGCATGACCTTGAATCCATCCCACCAAGCTCTAGCAGTCCCCCCGAGGCAGTGGGCGGCATAAGCCGCCTTCTCCAGCAAGTCCTCAATGGTGCAGACCCAGTCGTCTGCATCCAGGGGTTCACCAGTCTCGATGAAGGTTGGCGGTGCATGCTTCTTGAACTCCTCCAACGTGGAACGTCCATTGCCATTCCCCGCTGGCTGGCGGTTGTTGGTGACGGCTTGAGCAATCATCTGGAGGGCTGCGGTGTTGGCTTGGCGTTCCTCTCGGAAGGCTTGGAGAAGCTGAGCCATGTCCATGATCGGGGGAGGTGGTGGTGGAGCTTCGTCATGGGTTTGGTCTTGGCTGGCCTCTGCTTGGGGGATGCTCCGGCTTCGGGCTGCTGGGTAGAGGTAACAATACGAGTTACAACAGGCATCCTGTTGGAGCGGTCAAGGTCTTTTAATTTGGAATGAAGAGTGAAAGCAATAAAGATGGGTGCCTAGTAAGGGGGTGGGTGTGACATTAATTGTTTTCATGCAAGGGCCAAAAGGGCCAAACACATTCATTAAAATTCCAAATGGGTGTTGTAGTCGTTTACACGTTCCCGAAGGGAGGATACGACTTACATCCAAACACAAGAAAATCAAACACTAGATGGCTTCATATGAACCATACAAGGACTCGACTTCGCATAGGGGTTACACGACCTATCCTGTCGTAGAGGTCATGATCTGGCATATCCGAGTTGCGAATAATGCCTAAGTGGCGGAATGCTCGGTCGCGTATTCTGGCTCTTCCTCCTTGTCTTCATCTGTCTGGGCTCACCTATCACTTGAGGGTGTGGGGGAGTGGAGGAGTTGGACACGGCACTGTTTTGCCGGTGGTGCGGGAAAGAGCTTGCGAAATTCCCTCATCGACATACGACGTCGCTGGGGTCGTTCTACATCCTTGGAAGATACATCTCCCGTGGGCCTTCCGCCTCGATACGCGATAGCGGGTTGCCCAGGAGGCGCACCTTCCTTCTCGATCCTATCCGTCTTCTCTTGTGCTCGTAAAAGAAGTGCATTGGTCTTGTGGAGTTCTTCTCGGAGTTTCATCGATTCCGAGGCCAACTCTTGTGCCAAGCTGTCGGCACAAAGGCTGAAGTGGGTCTGGAATCGAAGTGGAAGTCCTTCCTTCAGTGGAGGGGCTCGTGCGCTGCTCTCATCTTCGCCTTCCTTCCGGTAAGGCAAGAAGCAGGTTTTCATCTTGGCTGCCATCTCCGGAAGAAGTTCTCCGAGGCGGGTTAGTGCCTTGAGTACAGCTGCCTTGACAGCGAGGAGTAGTGTTGCCGTCTGGGGTCCCTCGAAGAACCAACTTGTGGGAGGCTCATTTGCCTTCACAATTACTTCCACATGGTATTCCACCTCGGTGTCGCTAACCCAATGCTCATGGTAGGTGGGGATGGGTGCTCGATGAAACTGGCACTCCTGGAGGCTATCCTCGAAAAGCAAGGGGAACCCAGTGGTTAGGAGCTCTTCAGGTACATCGACCATCTACAAAGGTTGAATGGGAGGGGTTAATAAGCTGATTATATCTCAGGTTTGGCAAGGTTTAGAAAAGAAGAGAGGTTCAGAAGGTTTATGAAAAGGGTCTCATCCTAACTAATTTCTGTTTCTATACCAAAAATATTATCTTATCATATCTATCAGATCTCACTCTCGTATGTGACTGTGAAGGGATTGACAACCCCTTATCGCGTTTGCTGCGAGGTTCTCATTTGTTTGTGCAGGTGCGCGGGACTCGTGCGTGGTCTCCTATTGGATTGATACCTTGGTTCTCAAAAACTGAGGGAAATACTTACGCTACTGTGTTTGCATCACCCTTTCCTCTTCGAGGGAATACAACGCAAGCTTGAGAAGTAGCAAGAAGAATTTCTGGCACCGTTGCCGGGGAGATCTACGCAAAAGTCATATACCAAGTACCTATCACAAACCCTTATTCCTCGCACTACATTATTTGCCTCTCATTTTCCTCTCCCCCACTTCACCGTTGTCATTTTATTCGCCCTTCTTTTTCCGTGTGTTTTACCATTCGCTTGCCTCTTGTTTGCTTGTGTGTTGGATTGCTTGCTTGTCACTATGGCTCAAGATAATACCAAATTGTGTGATTTTTCCAATACCAACAATAATGATTTTATTAGCACTCCGATTGCTCCTATCTTAGATGCTGAATCTTGTGAGATCAATGTTGCTCTATTGAATCTTGTCATGAAAGATCAATTTTCTGGCCTTCCTAGTGAAGATGCCGCTAGCCATCTAAAGAACTTTGTTGATTTGTGCGATATGCAAAAGAAGAGGGATAGGGATAATGATATTGTTAAATTGAAGTTGTTTCCGTTTTCACTTAGAGATCGTGCTAATACTTGGTTCTCCTCTTTGCCTAGAAATAGTATTGATTCATGGAATAAGTGCAAAGATGCCTTTATCTCTAAGTATTTTCCTCCCGCTAAGATTATCTCTCTTAGAAATGATATTATGAATTTTAAGCAACTAGATCATGAGCATGTTGCACAAGCTTGGGAGAGAATGAAATTAATGATACGTAATTGCCCTATAGATGGTTTGAACTTATGGATGGTTATACAAAAATTTGATGCCGGCTTGAATTTTGCTTCTAGAAATCTTTTAGATTCGGCCGCGGGGGGAACTTTCATGGAAATCACCTTAGGAGAAGCTCCCAAACTCCTAGATAATATTATGGTTAACTACTCTCAGTGGCACACCGAAAGATCTACTAGTAAAAAAGTGCATTCTATTGAAGAGATTAGTGTTTTGAGTGGAAAGATGGATGAACTTATGAAATTATTTGCTACTAATAGTGCTTCTTCTGATCCTAATGATATGCCTTTATCCACGTTGATTGAAAACAATAATGAATCTTTGGATGTGAATTTTGTTGGTAGGAATAATTTTGGTAACAATGCTTATAGAGGAAACTTTAATCCTAGGCCTTTTCCTAGTAATTCCTCTAATAATTATGGTAATTCCTACAATAACTCTTATGGAAATTTTGGTAAGATGCCCTCTGAATTTGAGACTAGTGTTAAAGAGTTTATGAATTCGCAAGATAATTTCAATGCTTTGCTTGAAGAAAAGTTGCTTAAGATTGATGAGTTGGCTAGAAACGCGGATAGAATTACTCTTGATGTTGATTCTTTGAAACTTAGATCTACTCCACCTAAGCATGATATCAATGAGTCTCTCAAAGCCATGAGAATTTCCATTGATGAGTGCAAAGAAAGAACCGCTAGGATGCGTGCTAAAAGAGATTGCTTTATGAAAGCGTGTTCTTCTAGTTTCCATGAAAATAAGGATGAAGATCTGAAAGTGATTGATGTATCTCCTATTAAATCCTTGTTTTCTAGTTTGAATCTTGATAAAGATGGGACTGAAGATGAGTCTACTTTAGTTAAAAGGCGTCCCAATGATTCGGAGTTTTTAGATCTTGATGCTAAAATTGTTAAAAGTGGGATTGAAGAGATCAAAACTTTACATAGCAATGAACCCACTATCTTGGATTTCAAGGGATTTAATTATAAAAATTTCTCTTTAATAGATTGTATTTCCTTGTTGCAATCCGTGCAAAATTCTCCTCATGCTTATAGTCAAAATAAAGCTTTTACCAAACACATAGTTGATGCTTTAATGCAATATTATGAAGAAAAACTTGAATTAGAATTTTCTATCCCTAGAAAGATTTATGATGAGTGGGAAGCTACTATTAAAATTAAGATTAAACATCATGAATGCTTTGCTTTGTGTGATTTGGGTGCAAGTGTTTCCACAATTCCAAAAGCGTTGTGTGATATGTTAGGTTTCCATGAACTTGATGATTGTTCTTTAAATTTGTATGTTGTGAATTTTACCATTAAGAAACCTATATGAAGAATTAATGATGTTCTTATTGTTGCAAATAGGGATTATGTGCCCGTGGATGTCATCGTTCTTGATATAGATTGCAATCCTACATGTCCTATTATTCTTGGTAGACCTTTCCTTAGAACGATTGGTGCAATTATTGATATGAAGGAAGGAAATATTAGATTCCAATTTTCGTTAAGGAAAGGTATGGAACACTTTCCTAGAAATAAAATCTAACTACCTTATGCATCTATTATGAGAGCCACTTATGGATTACCTACCAAAGATGGCAATACCTATATCTATTCTTGTATCATGCCTAGCTAGGGGGGTTAAACGATAGCGCTTGTTGGGAGGCAACCCAATTTTATTTTATTAGTTTTTGCTTCTGTCTAGGAATAAATATTGCATCTAGCTTCTGTTTAGACGTGGTTTTGTGTTTCAATTAGTGTTTGTGCCAAGTAAAACCTTTGGGAAGACTTGTGTGAAGTTTATGTGCTCATGCTGTAAAAAACAGAAACTTTAGCGCTCACGAGATTAGGTGTCATCTTTTACTGGAGAGTGCTTTTAAGTTGATTATTTTTGTAGATGTTTAGTAGAAAAATTCCTCACGTCCACCAATTTATTTAATTTTTTTAGAGTTACAGAAGTATTCAAAAGTTACATATTACTACAGATTGTTCTGTTTTTGAGAGATCCTGTTTTTCGTGTGTTGTTTGCTTATTTTGATGAATCTATGAGTAGTATCGGGGGGTATGAATCCTAGATAAGTTGGAATACATTAGGTTTAACACCAATATAAACAAATAATGAGTTCATTACAGTACCTTTGAGTAGTGATTTTTTTCTTATACTAACGGAGCTCACGAGATTTTTGGCTAAGTTTTGTGTTGTGAAGTTTTCAAGTTTTGAGTACGGATTTGATGGACAATGGAACAAAGAGTGGCAAGAGACTAAGCTTGGGGATTCCCAAGGCACCCCAAGGTAAAATTCAAGGATAACCAAAAGCCTAAGCTTGGGGATGCCCCGTGAAGGCATCCCCTCTTTCGTCTTCGTCCATCGGTAACTTTACTTGAGATTATATTTTTATTCACCACATGAAATGTGTTTTGCTTGGAGCGTCATGTATGATTTGAGTCTTTGCGTTTTAGTTTGCCACAATCATCCTTGTTGGACACACCTATTGAGAGAGATAAATATGATTTGGAATTTATTAGAATACTCTATGTGCTTCACTTATATCTTTTGAGCTAGATAGTTTTGCTCTAGTGCTTCACTTATATCTTTTAGAGCTCGGTGGTGGTTTTGTTTTGTAGAAATTATTGATATCTCATGCTTCACTTATATATTTTTGAGAGTCTCTTAGAACAGCATGGTAATGTGCTTTGGTTATAAAACCAGTCCTAGTATGATAGGCATCCAAGATGAATATAGTAAAAACTTTCATACAAGTGCATTGAATATTATGAGAAGTTTGATACTTGATGATTATTTTGAGATATGAGGATGGTGATATTAGAGTCATGCTAGTGGAGTAATTGTGAATTTGAGAAACACTTGTGTTAAAGTTTGTGATTCCCGTAGCATGCACGTATGGTGAACCGTTATGTGATGAAGTTGGAGCATGATTTATTTATGGAGTGTCATCCTTTGTGTGGAGGTCGGGATCACGCGATGGTTAACTCCTACCAACCCTTCAAATAGGAGCATGCGTTGAATACTTTGTTTTGATAACTCATAGATTTTCGCAATAAGTATATGAGTTCTTTATGACGAATGTTGAGTCCATGGATTATACGCACTCTCACCCTTCCACCATTGCTAGCCTCTCTTGTACCGCACAACTTTCGCCTGTACCATACACCCACCATATACCTTCCTCAAAACATCCACCATACCTACCTATCATGGAATTTCCATAGCCATTCCGAGATATATTGCCATGCAACTTTCGACCGTTCCGTTCATATGACATGCTTCATCATTATCATTCACATAGAGTCATATTTTGTTCTAGTTTCGAGTTGTAAGTAAATAAAAGTGTCATGATCATCATTATTAGAGCATTGCACCAGTGAGGAAAGGATGATGGAGACTATGATTCCCCCACAAGTCGGGATGAGACTCTGGACGAAAAAGAAAAAGAAAAAAAGGGGTGCCATAAAAAAGGGGGAGAAAAAAAAGGCCAAAAGAAAAAAAAGGGGAAAAAGAAAAAATTGAGAGAAAAAGAGGGAAGGGACAATGTTACTATCATTTTTTCCATACTTGTGCTTCAAAGTAGCACCATGATCTTCATGATAGAGAGTCTCTTGTTTTGTCACTTTCATATACTAGTGGGAATTTTCATTATAGAACTTGGCTTGTATATTCCAATGACGGGCTTCCTAAAATGCCTTAGGTCTTCGTGATCAAGCAAGTTGGATGCACACCCACTTAGTTTCTTTTGTTGAGCTTTCATACACTTATAGCTCTAGTGCATCCGTTGCATGTTAATCCCTACTCACTCACATTGATATCTATTGATGGGCATCTCCATAGCTCATCGATACGCCTGATTGATGTGAGACTATCTTCCTCTTTTGCCTTCTCCACAACCACCACTTGATACATCTCAAACGTATCTACTTTTCCAAACACTTTTGATATTGTTTTGGCCTCATTCTTGCATGATTTGGACTAAACTAACCCGGACTGACGCTGTTTTCAGCAGAGCTGCCTGTATGGTTTATTTGTGTGCAGGAAAACGGATTTTTAGGTACCTCAGAAAAATCCACGAAAAATCATAGAAAATCCACGCACCCGAAGGAACCAGGAACCAGAAGTGGGGCCAGAGGGGGGCCAGGGGGTGCCCAGGCGCCCTGTGGGCGCGCCCCCCCTGGGCCGCGCCGGGGGGGGCGCCTGGGCAGGTCCCACGCCCCCTGGTGCCCTACTTTAGCCCGTATTTTTACTCCCGACGCAGAAACCCCAGATCGGAAGTTCTTTCGCAGTTCTTCGTCGCGGAGCCGCCGCTACCCTCTGTTCTTCCTCGGGAGGGCTAATCTGGAGGCTGAATTGGCCTCCGGAGAGGGGAGATCGTCGCCATCGTCATCATCATCACCACTCCATCATCCCTCCATGACTTCTCCCTCCATGTGTGAGTAATTCCCCCGCTGTAGGCGAAGGGGATGGTAGGGATTGGATGAGTTAGATCATGTAATAGTTTATCAGATTGTTGGGGGCATATTGCCTATCATCTACTATGGTGTTTATCATCTTTGCTTCAACTTGTTATTCTTAATGCTTGACACTTAGGGCCCGAGTGCCATGATTTCAGATCTGAACCATATGTGTTTGTATGAATATATTTGTGTTTGTGATCCTATCTATGAGTTGTTTGCACCTGTTACGGTCCGGAACCGGCGATCCCAAAAGTGACAGCTTGGGACACCAAAGGGGATGGTCCGTAGTTTGAGGATTACATGTATCCAGTGAGTTCATTGCTTTGTTTCGGTGCTCTTTGACAGGAGCACCTTAATATCCATAAGTTCCTTTTGGCCCCGTTCGTAGCGGGATGGTAGGACAAAAAATGTTGTGCAAGTTCTTATTGCAAGCACGTACAACTACCTACGGGGTACATGCCTAATGTTTGATATTTGCCTAGATGATCATTACTTTTCCGTGTGCCGTGCCCCAAGTTAAATCTATCTCATCCATGTAGCACCCAACCATCCATCTCCCTAGCCTACAGTATTTTAAACCCTGCTTGTCACTAGTTGCTACTTTTGCCATTTACTACTGCTATTTACTTTTTGCTGTTTACTTTTACTATTACTATCATCACTATCATATCACTGTTACCACTTATCTTTTGTTGCAAGTAAGTATATTTCAAGTGCGGTTGAATTGACAATTCAACTGTCAAAGCTTATAAATACTCTTTGGCTCCCCGTGTGTCGAATCAATAAATTGGGTTATTCTTACCCGCGAAGACTATCTCGATCCCTTACGGTTGAGGGTTATCAAGTGCCGTTTTCTGGCGCCGTTGCCGGGGAGCATAGCAATATTTACAAGTCTACTTGAGGTATCCTACCTGCTGCACTTTATTCACTATGGGTAAGAAAGGAGACCCCAAGGTTCCTATCTTACTATCTACTACAAGAAGAGGTACTGCTGTGAGCACTAGTGCTACACTTGATTCACCTTCCGTTATGAGTAAGTTTGCCTCACCACCACCACATGATGCTCCTACTGAATCTGTTACTATGTCTGATACTCTTGATGATGCTTCTACTACTTTTGATGATGATATTAGTTCGCTTGGTTATGCTCTTGAGAAACAAATTGCTGCTGCTGCTAAAAAGTTTGGAATTGAACTTCCTGTTACTCGCTACCCTATTGGTGAAACTTATGATTATCCTGATATAAGTAAACTCAAAGAGAGGCTCCTTGATGATGATTACTATATACTAGATGAAGAATTATGCAGGGAACTGACAGAGTTTTCTGGCTCTGACCCTCAAGCTATTAAGAAACTGTTTGAAAAACACTCTCTGAAGAATAAAACCGTTCCTAATCCTGAATTTGCTACATCCCCTATATGCATTGATGATCCTGATTATGATTTCTCTGTTGATCTTTCACTTATACCTATGGTTGAAGCTGACCCCTTTTATGGCAGAGAAAATGATGATGCTATTGCACACCTGACTAAACTCGGTGAGTTGGGTAGCCTGTTTACCACAGATGAGAAGATACGATACTTTTATGTGACCAAGCTTCTTCCTTTCTCCTTGAAGGAGGGTGCTAAAGCATGGTATGATTCACTCCCATGCGGTTCCATTAAGAGTCCTCAGGACTTAGCTCACTCTTTGTTGATAAGTATTTTCCTGCTCATATGCAACATGCTGCTTTACAAAGAATTTATAACTTTAAACAGTTGCAGGATGAGTCCCTCCCTAAAGCTTGGGGGAGGTACTGTGGTCTGATTCGGGCTAGACCAGGACATGAAATCCCTAAGAATGAATTAATCGATATATTCTATGCTGGTCTAACTGATGAATCCAGGTCCTATTTGGACAGTTGTGCTGGTTGTGTTTTCAGGAAAAGAACACCGGACGATGCGGAAGACTTAATGGGCAGGATTGCAAAAAACCATGAAGATTGGTCCGTCCCTGAACCACCTCCACCAACAAAGAAGAGGGGCATGTTTGTTCTGAGCCCCGAGGATATGCGAGAAGAAAAGAAGTCTATTAAAGAGAAAGGTATTAAAGCTGAAGATGTGAAGAATCTACCCCCTATTGAGAAGCTGTGTGAGCCTACTACTCACCCTCCTATGGTAGAGGTACACTCTCTTTTAGATTTCAATGCAAGTGACATCCCTCATGGTAAGCCTCCTGATCAATGTTTAGATGAGTTTGATAATTTTATTATGAAACAAAATCATTTTAATGAGAGGATAGAAAGTCAGTTGCATGATAATTCCCTTGCTATCAAAAAACTGCTTGATGTTTTAGATAGAAGAGTTAATGATGTTCAATGTCTTGTGAAGCATTTTCATCTGGTTCAAACTCAGCTTGATCAAATTTCTAATGTGCAAAGAGATTTGCTTGCTAACAATGACAAACAAGATAATTTGCAGGCTTTCGGGATTAAGACCCGAGGAGGAACTAGCACTCAAGATCCTCTTTTATCCAGAGGGGCATCCGAAGAGAATCGAGCAGGATTCTCAAGTGCAGGAAGAAGAAATTGTTGGCTCTCCAAAGAAAAAGAAGAAACATAAGGAAACTGACAATTCTAATGATCCTATTGCAGATGAAGAACCAGCTATTGATCCCAACAGTGTATCTATCTCCGATGCTGAGACAGAAGACGGTGCTGAACCCGAAGGTAATAATAATGAGAAGAATGATCCGCCTGAAGTTCAAGAAGAAGAAGCACCTGACAAACGTAAGAGGTACACTAAAGAAGACTTCATCACAAGAAAACATGGGAAGGAAAGAGAACCATGGGTACAGAAACCCATGCCCTTTCCAGGTAAGTCCATCAAATCTAAAGAAGAAGAGCATTATAATAAGTTTTGTGAGTGGATTAAACCTCTTTTACTTCAGATACCCTTGACTGATGCTATTAAGTTACTTCCTTATTCAAAATATATGAAAGATATTGTCACTAATAAAAGAAAAATTCCTAATGATGCAATATCTACTATGCTTGCTAACTACTCTTTCAGTGGAAAGATTCCTGAGAAGCTCGGTGATCCAGGTATACCCACCATTCCTTGCTCCATAAAGAATAATTATGTCAAAACTGCTTTATGTGATCTTGGAGCAGGAGTGAGTGTTATGCCTCTCTCTCTTTACGAGAGGCTTTGTTTAGAGAAACTAATTCCTACAGATATCTCCCTTCAGATGGCTGACAAGTCAACCGCTGTTCCGATAGGTATTTGTGAGGATGTTCCAGTTGAAGTTGCTAATTGTTTAATTCTTACTGATTTTGTTGTGCTTGACATGCCCGAGGACGGGAGCATGTCCATTATTCTTGGTAGACCTTTCCTTAACACCGCAGGTGCTATTATTGATTGCAATAAAGGGAAGGTTACCTTCCATGTGAATGATAAAGAACACACGGTATATTTTCCAAAGAAGATCGACAGGAGGCATGGCCTCAACTCTATAGAGAATATCGAGACCGTGAAGATTGGAGAATGGGATTGTCCACTACATGTGCCTCACAAATACAAAACAATCATGGTAGGGACAATGTCCATCAAGGTAAAGGTTCAGTAACTACTTTGTAGGAGGTGAGACTTTTTGCTCTATATATCGCCTGTTTGTTGGTAAGACTTGATCAACCTTATTAACAAATATGTTTTATATGGATAAAAAGTTGAGCTTGTTATGTTTTCACTTGTTTTTAGTTTTGTTCTACTTGCTGTACCAAGTATTTATGTTTTTGAAGCTTCACAATACTACTAACTGCTTCAAGTTTTCACAGAGTTTCGCAGCTTTTTGAACTTCGATAAATTTTCAACAGTGAAGTTTTCAGAAAAATTCCAGAAAAAATATAATAAAAATTTCCACGTCGGGAGAGACCTAGAGGGGCCTGGGGCCAGCCAAGGGGGGCCACCAGTGGCCCAGGCGGCCAGCTGGCGCAGCCCAGCCCCTGGCCGCGCCCACAGGGCGCCTGGGGCCCACGGGACTCCCCTCCAGGTACTTCTTCTTCCTCTCTCTCTCTTTCTCCAAAAACACGAGTTCTGCTGTTGTTCTTGTGTTCTTGCTGTTCTTGGAGGCGATTCTTCGATTTCTCTCTACAGACCATCATTTGAGCTGAAATTTTGAGCAAATACTCCCTGGTATGTGACTCCTCCACCCCTCCAATTAGATTTTTGATTGGTGGCCTCATTTGTGAGTATTTAGTAGTTCTTGGTGCTGTAGAGATGAGCTTGCATGCATGTGTAGAAAGTTATTTTCCAAGTTTTCATGCAAGTTTATGCCTTGGGCAAGTGAGTTGAGTAGTTTGCCTTAGCTCACTTTGTTTTAATCCTCGTTTTTGTAAATTGTAAAAAATTTCAGAAATGAGTTTATTAGGAAGGGCAAAAGGGTGGCTTGAGAAGAGGAGGCCCGCACACTCCGATCGAGTTACTAGAGCCGCAGCTTCACCATCGACTGCTAGGGTGAGCTATAATGAAGATCATGTGCCCCTGGAGTTGTTGGAAGACACAAGTCCAGCACGTGCGATGACGTTTCCATGTGATGAATTCATGGAAGCTGCGGGAATCAAGGATGAGTTTTATAATCTTTGTGCTAATGCAGGTTTGACACGACTCGTCACGAGCCGTGTTACTCAGTATTAAAAACTCACCTCTAATTTCATTGACAGTTTTAGATATAATCCTGATTCAGGTGCTATTGAGTTTAGAATTTATAATGATCTTATCACCATGACTTTGGGATTTTTTTGTGAAATAATAGGTGTGCCGAACGTTGGGAGGACGGCTAGGATGGCCACTCAGCCCTCCGAGCTGAAAACTGTCATCAACTCTCTCTGCAGCATGGGTACGAGGGATATTCATCGGTCGAAGATCTCCAGCATCTTATTTCCTCACCTCAGGTATTTTGCATATTATATTGCCAGAGGGGTGTTAGCTCATGACAACACGAGCAGCATTTCTGCTCCGGATATTGCTATCCTGGCAGCAGCCCTCTCAGGGAGGTCTGATTATAATCTGGGTACCTTAATTGCTCGACGCCTTGCTATGAACGGTAACAAGGGGGACTTATATGGTGGCGTTTACGCCACACTTATCTTAGAGCATCTTGGAGGCACCCCACACCCTGATGATACTCCTTTTACTTATTTAAGCTTTGATCTTGCTACTATGAAAAGGCATAAGTTTGTTACCATGGGTTCTGAACTTAATAATCTTATCTATATCTTGCGTTTCGGAACTGCCGCGGAACGCGAGATCCGTCTACCTGCACCTCTTTTGTTTGATTTTTCTCGCAGGAACGGATGATCCTTTGATGTTGTTCAGTTCGATGAGTTCATGGTCCAGCATCAGTTTCATAACCCCATGGAGGGGGTTGTGCCCGACGAGGAGAGGCACGGTGAGATACCACATTTTCAGGAAGAGACCGCCACCGAGTTTGGTGAAGGGTCTTCCTCTGTTTGGCGTTCGGAGCCTTCCTCGTGGGAGACTCCGAGGAGTTCGGTGTACGCGCCAACATCCTTCTACGACCCGTGGACTCACCACCATACCCCTGGAGCGGGAGGCTCCTGGGGGCAGTAGCTGCTACCAACTTAGGCCAAAAGCCTAAGCTTGGGGGAGTACATGCCCTTCTCACTTTTCCATTGTATTATCCGTTTTATTCGCTTTGATCTTTTCGAATTTTTTGCCCATTCTTCTTTATTTCTCTCTTTGCAAAAACAACAAAAAGATTTTCTCTTTCTTTTGCTTTTTATTCAACCTTTGAAAAAAACCAAAAAGATTTCCTTTCTATCTTTAGTTTGCTTTGTTTTCAGAGATCAGCTCGAGTCCGTGATGGCATTTGATTATATTTCCTACGTTCGATCGTGCAAGTGACAAGCAGTAATGACGAAGATCGACTGAAAGGAAGCAACAAGGAAGACCGGTATGAACTCTTATTGTTTCTACTTTTGTACACATGCCTGTACTTATGATCTAGAGACCAGCTTGTAGCGACATAGTGCTATGTTTACAATGCTCTTCGGTGGTTCATGCTTTCCTTGTGGCTAGTCTCGAATAACTAGAGTATATAATGTGTTATTGAAATGATCTACATGCATTGCACTGTTCATAGTCTGGTATACTAAGGTGGTATTTCCCTTTAGAGAATTTTTGGATTGACTTGGCACATGCTTACACATGTTTAAGACTAAAAAGTCTACTTTGCCTTGATGATCTTTGAGTTTTAGAATAGTTATATCACTTTCATGCCCGATTCAATGTTGCTTTGTCGCTCTGCATGATTATGACCGTTATTGCTCTCTAGTTGGTCGCTTCCCAGTCTTTTGCTAAACCTCCACCTGTACTAAGAGGACTAACTGCTTGTGCATCCAAATCCTTTAAACCAGTTATGCCATATGAGTCCATTATACCTTCCTATACATGGTATTTACCTGCCATTCCTAACGAAGACTTTCATGTACCATCTCGAAACTAATCAAAAGCATTTCCTTTTTGTGCCTATGTTTTAGCTCATGAGGAAGTAGTAGTTAATTCATGATCTTTTTAAGTTGGACAAGTTTCACCCCTGGATTGCATGTATAATGTGCAAACCTCTAATACGAAAAGGAACTGGCATTGAGTGCGCCCGGCTCAAAAAGATAATATAACAAACAAACCCTCCTTCACGCTTTGTTCATCAGGAATCAGAAAACTTTGGCAGTGATAAACAAAGGAGATTAAGACGATGTGATCGTCCTCATGCGGGGGCCGTTCCTCGAGACTTGTCCACTTAAAAAGTGATTGAGTTATCTGCTAGCATTCGTTGACGAAATATGCACTTCTCAAAACATGTTTACTTCTGTTTTTAAAACCAAGAGCTCTGGTACATGTTTAGTTTTTGTTTCCGACCACGGGTTTTCAACCTTGCCAATAAAAGCCACGGTTCGAGAGTCTCACCTTCTTTCTTCAAAGCACCTACTAGGAGAGCATAATTGTCATTCTGAGTGTAATGTGCATTGTCCCAAAGTATTACATTGTCTTCTGCATACTTGTGATATGATTTATTCTGAAATTTTTAGTTCTAGTCTCCTTTAAAACTCTGGAGGAGTCTCTGTATTTATGTTTTGCTTCACTCATGGAGGCTAGCGAGATACCACCCTAATATGCTCAAGCTATGTGCAATGTAATCTTGTCTTGATTTTCAGTAATATATTATTTACCTTAAGTATTTGTGACTGGTCACTTGAAAGAAGGATTGCTCTTTGCATTGTCCTCATAGT
The DNA here is from genome assembly GCA_902687465.1 of Secale cereale. NCBI lineage: Eukaryota > Viridiplantae > Streptophyta > Magnoliopsida > Poales > Poaceae > Secale > Secale cereale. The sequence continues at coordinate 708,583,352 of LR738711.1, forward strand.
ACTGTTTCAATACCCGCTAAACTCTTTTCGTAGTACATGCTTATATACATCTAATGAAGCAAAAGAGTTTGTCAAATTTTCTTTGTCGCGTCTAGTTCGTTGAACTAAATTGCTTGAGGACAAGCAATATGCTAAGCTTGGGGGAGTTGATACATCTCAAACGTATCTACTTTTCCAAACACTTTTGATATTGTTTTGGCCTCATTCTTGCATGATTTGGACTAAACTAACCCGGACTGACGCTGTTTTCAGCAGAGCTGCCTGTATGGTTTATTTGTGTGCAGGAAAACGGATCTTTAGGTACCTCAGAAAAATCCACGAAAAATCACAGAAAATCCACGCACCCGAAGGAACCAGGAACCAGAAGTGGGGCCAGAGGGGGGCCAGGGGGTGCCCAGGCGCCCTGTGGGCGCCCCCCCTGGGCCGCGCCGGGGGGGCGCCTAGGCAGGTCCCACGCCCCCTGGTGCCCTACTTTAGCCCGTATTTTTAGTCCCGACGCAGAAGCCCCAGATCGGAAGTTCTTTCGCAGTTTTTCGTCGCGGAGCCGCCGCCACCCTCTGTTCTTCCTCGGGAGGGCTAATCTGGAGGCTGAATTGGCCTCCGGAGAGGGGAGATCGTCGCCATCGTCATCATCATCACCACTCCATCATCCCTCCATGACTTCTCCCTCTATGTGTGAGTAATTCCCCCGTTGTAGGCGAAGGGGATGGTAGGGATTGGATGAGTTAGATCATGTAATAGTTTATCAGATTGTTGGGGGCATGTTGCCTATCATCTACTATGGTGTTTATCATCTTTGCTTCAACTTGTTATTCTTAACGCTTGACACTTAGGGCCCGAGTGCCATGATTTCAGATCTGAACCATATGTGTTTGTATGAATATATTTGTGTTCGTGATCCTATCTATGAGTTGTTTGCACCTGTTACGGTCCGGGACCGGCGATCCCAAAAGTGACAGCTTGGGACACCAAAGGGGATGGTCCGTAGTTTGAGGATTACATGTATCCAGTGGGTTCATTGCTTTGTTCCGGTGCTCTTTGATAGGAGCACCTTAATATCCATAAGTTCCTTTTGGCCCCGATCATAGCGGGATGGTAGGACAAAAGATGTTGTGCAAGTTCTTATTGCAAGCACGTACAACTACCTACGGGATACATGCCTAATGTTTGATATTTTCCTAGATGATCATTACTTTTCCGTGTGCCGTGCCCCAAGTTAAATCTATCTCATCCATGCAGCGCCCAACCATCCATCTCCCTAGCCTACAGTATTTTAAACCCTGCTTGTCACTAGTTCCTACTTTTGCCATTTACTACTGCTATTTACTTTTTGCTGTTTACTTTTACTATTACTATCATCACTATCATATCAATGTTACCACTTATCTTTTGTTGCAAGTAAGTATATTTCAGGTGCGGTTGAATTGACAACTCAACTGTCAAAGCTTATAAATACTCTTTGGCTCCCCGTGTGTCGAATCAATAAATTGGGTTATTCTTACCCGCGAAGACTATCTCGATCCCTTACGGTTGAGGGTTATCACCACTCTATTCCACATAGTGCTATATCCATGGCTCACGCTCGAGTATTGCGTGAAAATTGAAAGGTTTGAAAGAATTGAAGTATCAAACAATTGCTTTGCTAAAATCGGGGTTGTGCATGATTTAAATATTTTGTGATATGAAGATAGAGCATAGCCAGACTATATGATTTTGTAGGGATAACTTTCTTTGGCCAAGTTATTTTGAGAAGACACGATTACTTTGTTAGTATGTTTAAAGTATTATTATTCTTATGTCAATATAGACTTTTGTCTTGAATCTTTCAGATCTGAACATTCATGCCACAATAAAGAAAATTACATTGAGAATTATGTTGGTTAGCATTCCACATCAAAAATTCTGTTTTTGTCATTTACCTACTCGAGGACGAGCAATAATTAAGCTTGAGGGTGCTTGATATGTCTCCAACGTATCTATAATTTTTGATTGTTCCATGCTATTATATATTTTGTTTTGGATGTTTAATGGGCTTTATCATACACATTTATATTATTTTCGGGACTAGCCTACTAACCCAAGGCCCAGTGCAAATTGCTGTTTTTTGCCTATTTCAGTGTTTCGCAGAAAAGGAATATCAAACGGAATGAAACCTTCGGGAGAGTTATTTTTGGAACGATATCTTCACGGGACACTTGGAGTAAAAGTCAGAGAAGAAACGAGGTGCCCACAAGGGGGCAGGGCGCGCCCAGGGGGTAGGTGCGCCCCCACCCTCGTGGGCCCCATGTTGCTCCACTGACGTACTTTTTCCTCCTATTTATATCCACGTACCCTGAAAACATTGAGGAGCACGAAGAAACCCTAATTCCACCGCAGTAACCTTCTGCTCCCTTGAGATCCCATCTTGGGGCCTGTTCCGGAGCTCCGTCGGAGGGAGCATCAATCACGAAGGGCTTCTACATCAACACCATAGCCTCTCCGATGAGTTGTGAGTAGTTTACCACAGACCTTTGGGTCCATAATTATTAGCTAGATGGCTTCTTCTCTCTCTTTGGATCTCAATAGAAAGTTCTTCTCAATCTTCGAGGAGATCTATTCGATGTAATCTTTTTGCGGTGTGTTTGTCGAGATCCAATGAATTGTGGGTTTATGATGAAGATTATCTATGAAAAATATTGGATTATTTTCTGAAATCTTTTATGTATGATTATAATATCCTTACAAGTCTCTTCGATTTATTGGTTTGGTTTGGCCTACTAGATCTATAGTTCTTGCAATGGGCGAAGTGCTTGGCTTTGTGTTCAATCTTGCGGTGTCCTTTCCCAGTGACAGCAGGGGCAGCAAGGCACGTATAGTATTGTTGCCATCGAGGATAAAAATATGGGGTTTATATCATATTACTTAAGTTTATCCCTCTACATCATGTCATCTTGCTTAAGGCATTACTCTGTTCCTATGAACTTAATACTCCAGATGCATGCTGGATAGCGGTCGATGTGTGGAGTAATAGTAGTAGATGCAGAATTGTTCCGGTCTACTTGTCACGGACGTGATGCCTATATTTAATGATCATGCCTAGATATTCTCATAACTATGCGCTTTTCTATATATCAATTGCTCGATAGTAATTTGTTCACCCACCGTAGAATTCTGCTATCATGAAAGAAGCCACTAGTGAAACCTATGGCCCCCGGGTCTATTCTCATCATATTAATCTTCCATCTACTTTACTTTTCATTATTTACTTTCTGTTTCTATACCAAAAATACAAAAAAAATTATCTTATTATATTTATCAGATCTCACTCTCGTAAGTGACCGTGAAGGGATTGACAACCCCTTATCGCGTTGGCCGCGAGGTTCTTAATTGTTTGTGTAGGTGCGAGGGACTCACGCGTGGTCTCCTACTGGATTGATACCTTGGTTCTCATAAACTGGGGGAAATACTTACGCTACTGTGATGCATCACCCTGTCCACTTTGAGAGAGTACAACGCTAGCTCGAGAAGTAGCACGCATCACCGCCTCACCGCTTCCATGGCTGATGCCCGCCGGGCTCGTGCTGAGCGACGGGCCGCCCTCGCCACCCGCGTCACTCAGAAAGCTACCGCCGGCAGACCTCCTCGTCGTTCTCCCTCAACCGCCGCCAACGTGGCCACCGACGCGACAAGGCACGAGCAGCAGGCCTCTTCGCTGCACCCCTTGGTGCGGCGGGATGGACGCACCGCAACCCCGTCACTTTCCCCAGCCGGCTCATCATCCCACGGTCGTCGCGGACCCACGGACGTGTAGGCTTCACTGCTCATGGCGCACGAGCTCTTGCGCTACCGCCCCGTCGACGACTTCTACGAGGACTGGCTAGACCGCATCGCCGAGCTTCTCAGCGATGCCGGGGGCTCTCCTGTCCCGTCCCTCTCGCTGCCTCACCTGCCTCCCTATGCGGGTGATGTGGCCCATGAAGCGCCTCCTCCACCTCCACGTCAAGATGTCATCCACGCTCCAAGGCACGCGGCCCCGCGGCGCGACCCACCGCGCGGGGCGCTAGTGCATGAAGAAGGAAGATATCAAGAGGTCCAGCGGCTGCAAGGAGGAGCTCCTGCGCTCCCACCACCACCATGTCGAGACCGTGCATCCCCTTCAATGGTGGCCCAGGAGAACCAATACCAAGCTTCGCCTTCGCGACAGGCTCCGGTGTCCACGGTGGGCTGCCGGGCCTTCACCCCTGAGCTACGCAGCTTCATTTGGCCCGGGAATTTCAAGCCTGGCCTGCCTCCACACTACGACGGCACCCCCGACCCTGCTGAGTTCCTGCAGCTCTACGAGTTGAGCATCGAGGCGTCCTACGGCGACGAGAAGATTATGGCGAACTGGTTCCCCATGGCTCTCAAGGGCGGCGCGTGCTCATGGCTCCTGAACCTGCCCGCGGGATCGATCTCCTCCTGGTGTGAGATGTGTGAGCGTTTCATCACCAATTTCCAGGGCACTCGCGACCGCCCGCCAGCCGCAGGTGACGTGCGGCGCGTCAAGCAGCAACCCGGGGAAACCTTACGGAAGTACATCCAATGCTTCAAGAGCGTCCGCCTCAAGATACCCAAGGTGACGGACGAGGCCATCATCTCAACATTCTTCAATGGCATCCGCGATGTCAAGATGAAGGAGGAGCTCGCCATCCATGAAGATCTGTGCACAGCCCTGGAGCTGTTCAACCTAGCGACCAAGTGCACCGGAGCTGAGGAAGGGCGCCTTTCCCTCGTCGAGCCCCCCGCTGCTGACCCAGAAGACAAGAAGGCCAATGCTAAAGACATGAAGCGCAAGGGGGTGGCCGTGCTCGTAGCAGAACCAGAGATGAAGCATGGTCGCGACCACCCAGAGTCGTCCAAGAGCAGCTTTCCATTATGCGCCTTCCACAACATGCACGGCCACAACACCAACGACTATCAGGAGCTCAGGGCTATCCGTGACGGACGCATCGGCTGGCACCCTGAGCACAACGACCGAGGCTACAACTATGAAGGAAGCCGAATTGGGGGGCGCTGGGATGAATGCGGCCCCCGCCAGGAGTTGTGCGATCAGCCTCGTGAGGAATGCTGGCACGATCAGCCTCGCTAGGGCGCCTGGAGAGACCAGCCTCGCGAGGGCGCCTGGAGGGACCAGCCTCTTGAGGACCGCTCTCAGGGCAAGGACGTCATCAGCAATTTCCAAGTCACCAAGACCCTCATCGATGGCAGTGCAGGGCTCAATGTTCTTCCCGTTGACATGTTTGACCGTCTCCAAGTGCCATATGACCAGCTGCTGCCCACCAGGCCTTTCTCAGGAGTGACCTTTGGCAGATCCGGCTAATTGACCACCCTAATTGGGCAGATCTGGCTCCCCGTTACCTTCAGCACCGACGACAACAACCACACTGAGCTCATTGACTTCGACGTCGCCCACATTCGTCTCCCATACAATGCCATTCTTGGGTATCCAGCCCTGGCCAAGTTCATGGCGGTGACTCACCATGGCTACAACGTCCTGAAGATGCCGGGGAGCCGTGATGTCATCATCGTCGCGTGTGAGGAAAAGGACGCTTTGTGCTCCCTTGAGCGTGCTTACCAGGCTGCGGTAGTCGAGAACTCAGATAACGAAAACATCATCTACCCCCCAGAAGCTACCCCGAAAGAAGAAGAAGTAGCTGCTTGCCTTGGAGCCTCATGAGCAAGCAGCACCCGGCGGCCGCGCCTCAGGATCCGTGCACATGGATGGGGCGCCTCCCTCCCTCGCATAGGAAGGCAAGCCCGATGCCCCTCTCAGGTTGGGCTCAGGGGCTCTCCTCTGGAGGGCCTCCGACCTAACCAATGTCACGAGGGATGCGTGATGTCTACTACACAACCTTCTTCTTGTAGACGTTGTTGGGCCTCCAAGTGCAGAGATTTGTAGGACAGTAGCAAATTTCCCTCAAGTGGATGACCTAGGGTTTATCAATCCGTGGGAGGTGTAGGATGAAGATGGTCTCTCTCAAACAACCCTGCACCAAATAACAAAGAGTCTCTTGTGTCCCCAACACACCCAATACAATGGTAAATTGTATTGGTGCACTAGTTCGGCGAAGAGATGGTGATACAAGTGCAATATGGATGGTAGATATAGGTTTTTGTAATCTGAAAATATAAAAACAGCAAGGTAGAAAGTGGTAAAACTGAGCATAAACAGTATTGCAATGGTTGGAAACAAGGCCTAGGGTTCATACTTTCACTAGTGCAAGTTCTCTCAACAAGGATAACATAATTGGATCATATTACTAGCCCTCAACATGCAACAAAGAGTCACTCCAAAGTCACTAATAGTGGAGAACAAACGAAGAGATTATTGTAGGGTATAAAACCACCTCAAAGTTATTCTTTCTGATCGATCTATTCAAGAGTCCGTACTAAAATAACACAAAGCTATTCTTTCCGTTCGATCTATCATAGAGTTCCTACTAGAATAACACCTCAAGATACAAATCAACCAAAACCCTAATGTCACCTAGATACTCCATTGTCATCTCAAGTATCCGTGGGCATGATTATACGATATGCATCACACAATCTCAGATTCATCTATTCAACCAACACAAAGAACTTCAAAGAGTGCCCCAAAGTTTCTACCAGAGAGTCAAGACGAAAACGTGTGCCAACCCCTATGCATAGATTCCCAAGGTCACGGAACCCGCAAGTTGATCACCAAAACATACATCAAGTAGATCACGTGATATCCCATTGTCACCGCAGATAAGCACATGCAAGACATACATCATGTGTTCTCAAATCCTTAAAGACTCAATCCGATAAGATAACTTCAAAGGGAAAACTCAATTCATCACAAGAGAGTAGAGGGGGAGAAACATCATAAGATCCAACTATAATAGCAAAGCTCGCGACACATCAAGATCGTGCCATCTCGAGAACACAAGAGAGAGAGAGAGAGATCAAACACATAGCTACTGGTACATACCCTCAGTACCGAGGGTGAACTACTCCTTCCTCGTCATGGAGAGCGCCGGGATGATGAAGATGGCCACCGGAAAGGGGTTCCCACCTCCGGCAGGGTGCTGGAACGGGTCTAGATTGGTTTTTGGTGGCAACAGAGGCTTTCGCGGTGGAACTCCCGATCTAGGTTATTTTTCGAAGGTTTCTGTATATATAGGAGGTGTTGGAGTCGGGGACAAGTAACGGGGGTCTCCGGACTGTCTACGAGGCAGGGGGCACGCCTAGGGGGGAGGGCGCGCCCCCTACCCTCGTGGGCAGCCAATGGACCTTCTGGTCCTCCTCCGGTACTCTCTGGGCTTCTTCTGGTCCAAAAATAACATCCGTTGAGTTTCAAGTCAATTGGGCTCCATTTGATATTCCTTTTCTGCGATACTCTAAAACAGGAGAAAAAAGGAACTGGCAGCGGGCTCTGGGTTAATAGGTTAGTCCCAAAAATCATATAAAAGTGTATATAAAAGCCCATAAAACATCCTAGAAGGATAATATAACAACATGGAAAAATCAAAAATTATAGATACATTGGAGACGTATCAAGCATCCCCAAGCTTAATTCCTGCTCGTCCTCGAGTAGGTAAATGATAAAAAAGAATTTTTGATTTGGAATGCTACCTAACATAATTCTCAAAGCAATTTTCTTTATTGTGGCATGAATGTTCAGATCCGAAAGATTCAAGACAAAAGTCTATATTGACATAAGAATAATAATACTTCAAGCATACTAACAAAGCAATTATGTCTTCTCAAAATAACATGGCCAAAGAAAGATCATCCCTACAAAATCGTATAGTTTGGCTATGCTCCATCTTCGTCACACAAAATACTCAAATCATGCACAACCCCGGTTTCAGCCAAGCAAATGTTTCATACTTAATTTTTTTCAAACTTTTTAACTTTCACGCAATACATGAGTGTGAGCCATGGATATAGCACTGTAGGTGGAATAGAGTGGTGGTTGTGGGGAAGCAAAAGGAGGAAGATGGTCTCACATCAACTAGGCGTATCAATGGGCTATGGAGATGCCCATCAATAGATATCAATGTGAGTGAGTAGCGATTGCCATGCAACGCATGCACTAGAGCCATAAATGTATGAAAGCTCAACAAAAGAAACTAAGTGGGTGTGCATCCAACTTGCTTGCTCACGAAGACCTAGGGCATTTGAGGAAGCCCATCGTTGGAATATACAAGCCAAGTTCTATAATGAAAATTCCCACTAGTATATGAAAGTGACAAAACAAGAGACTCTCTATCAGGAAGATCATGGTGCTACTTTGAAGCACAAGTGTGGAAAAAGATAGCAGCATTATCCCTTCTTTTCTTTTTCTTTTTTTCTTCTCTTTTTCTTTTTTTTTCATTTGTTTTTTCCTTTTTTTCTCTTTTGGGCCTTTCTTTTTTTTCTTTGGCCTTTCCTTCTTTTTTTCTTTTTTTTTCTTTGGGACAATGCTCTAATAATGATGATCATCACACTTATATTGATTTACAACTCGATACTAGAACAAATTATGACTCTACATGAATGCCTCCGGTGGTGTACCGTGATGTGCAATGAATCAAGAGTGACATGTATGAAAAATTATGCATGGTGGCCTAGCCACGAATACGATGTGAACTACATGATCATGCATGGCAATATGACAATGATGAAGCGTGTCATAGAAAACGGAACAGTGGAAAGTTGCATGGCAATATATCTCGGGATGGCTATGTAAATGCCATGATAGGTAAGTATGGTGGCTGTTTTTAGGAAGGTATATGGTGGGTGTATGGTATCGGCGAAAGTTGCGCGGTACAAGAGAGGCTAGCAATGGTGGATGGGTGAGAGTGTGTATAAACCATGGACTCAACATTAGTCATAAAGAACTCACATACTTATTGCAAAAAATCTACAAGTCATCAAAACAAAGTACTACACGCATGCTCCTAGGGGGGAGGTTGGTAGGAGTTAACCATCGCGCGCCCCCGACCTCCACACAAAGGATGACACTCAATGAAATACATCATGCTTCAAATTTATCACACAACGGTTACCATACGTGCATGCTACGGGACTTGCAAACCTCAACACAAGTATTTCTCAAATTCACAACTACTCTACTAGCATGACTCTAATATCACCATCCTCATATCTCAAAACAATCATCAAGTATCAAACTTCTCATAATATTCAATGCACTTTATATGAAAGTTTTTATTATATCCATCTTGGATGCCTATCATATTAGGACTAGTTTTATAACCAAAGCACATTACCATGTTTTTCTAAAAGACTCTCAAAAGGATATAAGTTAAGCATGAGAGATCAACACTTTCTACAAAATAAAACCACCGCCGTTCTCTAAAAAGATATAACTGAAGCACTAGAACAAATGCCAAACTACTCCAAAAGATATAAGTGAAGATCAATGAGTAGTTGAATAATTATGTAACTATGTGAAGACTCTCTAACATTCAAGAATTTCAGATCTTCGATATTATTCAAACAGCAAGCAAAACAAAATAAAATAAATTGACGCTCCAAGCAAAACACATATAATGTGGTGAATAAAAATATAGCCTCAAGTAAAGTTACCGATAAACGAAGACGAAAGAGGGGATGCCTTCCCGGGGAATCCTGTAATGCCCAGGATGGGACTAAATCTCCTACGTGTCGAGGCACGACTTAGAGACCTAACCCCATGCTGGAATGATCGCAAGTCTGGTATCTTTGCACAACTCATGTAAAAGATGGGGATGGAAAACATAAAAATAGTTGGCTTACAGTCGCCACGTCACACAAATACAATACATGTCTCAATCATCATACATTAAAACATCACAGCCCTCTAAGGGTAAAATCCAAATAACAAGATACCAAACATAAATTAAATCCACAGGTCGGATCGAATCCTAGTAGAAGTCTCCACTACTGATCATCAGGATAACGAACATAGTATCGACTACGCTCCTCATCGTACTCCCAGTCAAGCTCGGTGCCATCACCTGGATAGCTCACAACTGGACCTACATCTGGTGTGGTGAAGTAACTGTGAGCCACAGAGGACTCAGCAATCCCGTTCCCGGGTAACAAGACTATTTAAGCCTTGGGAGAGGATAAGGCTGAAGAAAAGAATAAGTGTCTGCAGCAGCAACTAGCAACTAGCTTACGTGAGAGAGTGCGAGAAGAGAAAGCCTCGGTCGAGAGATGATCACGAAGTGATCCTAGCTAAAGCTCAACAAACATAACCCCACCGTGTTCAACTCCCGAATCCCTATTCGGAAATTGACAGTCACGGTACACACGCTGGTAGTGTATTGAAACATTGTGTCAAGTTATCTACAACCGGATATTAACAAGCTCCCATCTGCCACATAACCGCGGGCACGGCTTTCGAAAGTTCATAACCCTGCATGGGTGTTCCAACTTGACCCATTACAAGCCCACGATCCGCGGAGTCGCAACTCCAAAGTGGGAAGACCCGAGTATTCTCGGAATCCCGTGCTCAAGATACTCCGAACTAAGGTAAGGCTAATCCAGCAAATCCTCCCGGCGTGCCGACACCCTGATAGTAGCCGCGCCTATCTCGTCTCAGGCCACGACCGGATGGGTGATCCCACAGGTTTTTACCAGACCTTGAGTTCCCTCGAGGTGGCCCCGCGTAACCCCCAGTTTGGACCAACACTCATGTGGAGCACTAGCCCGGGTTGTTGAATTAAGAAAGAGGGTTTATAACTCCCTATGCAAGTTTAATTAGTTATTAGGCAAATAGTACCAATGTTGGGACTTGCTGGAAAAGACTTAGCACTTAGCGGTTTATCGAGGGGGTCATACACCCCAACCGTGTTAGGAACGCATAATCAAGGAACATAACACCTGTTTAAACGGTTCCTAACGGCATGAGTGGAACAAATCACCAAGCAAAAGGCTTAGCCTTCCACCCTTGCCAATATATAGATGATTTCATTTTAAGCATTTATATAGTGTGATATAACCTAACAAAACTTCAACATGAAGCAAGCATCTTCGATCTTCACCTGCAACTAGCAATGCTATAAGAAGGGCTGAGCGAAGCGTACTTAGCCAAGCAACGGTTTGCATAGATAGGGTGGTTAGACATGTTCATGGTTACAAATAGGAGGCTGACTGGAAAGACATGGGCATCGAGGCAAAACTATAGAGCGGAACTACTAGAAATAGGCAAAGATAGTAATGTTATCGGGGTTCGGTCATCTTGCCTGAAGTGAAGTCGTTCAGATCGTAAGAAGGGTCCTCGTGCTTAACCTCGTTGGTAACCACGTGCTCGTACTTGTACTCGGTCTCAGCTTCCGGCTCTAAACAATACAATCACACAAGGCACAAATCAACAAGATGCAATGCGCACTCAAAAATGATGGATGCATGATGGATGCACTAAGGGAGCACACGGAGCACGGAAAATAGCACTCAAGCAAAACACCTCAAAACATGATAACAATATGAGATTATGATTATACACGGAAAATCAATTAAGTTTCATATAAGACTCGCTGAAATCGGAGCTACGGGCTAAAAGTTATGCCCGAAACAAGAAACGAGCGAAAGCTGAAAATTACAGCAACATAGCAATTTCGGAGCACAAAATAATTAAGCTAAAGCACTCAAACAACATGGCATAGAGCATGAACATAAACTAGCACTAGTAGAAAACAGGGCATTGGTCCAGCCCATTAGCCCCGGTTCAATCTAGAACCGGGACCAATGGGGGTACTGGACCCGGTTCGTTAGCCCAGGGGGCCGGCCGGGCCACGTGGGCCATTGGTCCCGGTTCGTCTGGACCTATTGGTCCCGGTTGGAGCTAAAAACCGGGACCAATGGCTCTTGCTCCTGGCCCACCACTATTAGTCCCGGTTTGTTTTATGAACCGGGACCAAAGGCTCCCCTTTAGCCCCGGTTTGTAGCACCAACCGGGACCAGTGAGTTGCCTATATAAACCCCCTCACTCAAGAGCAGAGCTCACTGCTCTGTTTTTTTTCTGGCCGAGGGGGACAGGGGTTAGTGGTGCTCTAGCTCACCTCCTATGCACACAACATGTTCGGTGGAATGCCCGAGCCACACTAGTTAAGCTTTTCTCCTCTCGAAGCTCTATTTTCTCCGAGATTTGTCTAGGTTTAGCGGTCCGTCACGTCTCGTCCCCGTCTTCGCCGCCGTCGATCGCCCCCGCCGATCTCGTCACCGGCACCACCGTGGTGAGCCTCTTGTTATGTCCATGCTTTTCTTACTTTTATTATTGCTTTAGATAGATATTTGTCTAATTTTCTTACGTTTATTATTGCTTGTTATTATATAGTGCGATGGTTTTGATATCCGCCCACGTGGGCCCTCGTCCGGTCTACGATTCGGATGTGGTATATTATCTTTAATTTATAACTATTTGTTTTAGTGCTTATGATAGTTATGCCGACCAACCTGACATGCATAGATATTTTATTATGTCTAGGAGGTAGTTGAACCGGAAATTCCAACCGACCCTCTTGTGGAGAGGTTAAATTTAGTTGAAGAGGAAAACATTTCGTTAAAGAAAAAATTGGAAAAAATGGAGGAGGAGAAGATGGAATTGGAGTTGCATGTTGCGGAAGTTATCGATGATCACAAGATCAAGATGGAACCTATTGTCGAGAGGTTAAATTTAGTTGAAGAAGAAAACAAATTCTTGAAGGAAAAAATAAAAAAATTGTGGACGAGAAGATGATATTGGAGTTGCATGTTGCGGATGTCGTCGATGATCACAAGATCAAGATGGATGCAATGCGGTTGAAGATTAAAAAGATTAGAAAATATGCCATTAATACCGAGGCTTGGTATCATTATGTCGTTGGATCAATTGTTACCTTGGTTGCGATTATGATAGCATTTGTTTACGCGTTGAAATGTTTTACATAGTTTCGATGTGTATGGAGAGCTATATATGTTGTTAGATGAGAACTATATATGTATGTACTTTGGTTTTAATGTGATGATGAACTTTTATCCATTTGGTCACTTAATTATCTATTTATGATGTTCTGTAATGGTTTTTGACACACTTAATTATATATAAATGCACGCAGATGAACCGCCAATGGATGTACGGTGACAGACACACCTCCGAGTACATTAAGGGCGTGCGTGAGTTTCTAAATGTGGCAGAGGCAAACAAGCAGAATGGTTTTATGTGTTGTCCATGCACTCAATGTGTGAATACGATGTCTTACTCTAACCGAAAAATCCTTCACTCCCACCTGCTTTACAAGGGTTTCATGCCACACTATAATGTTTGGACGAGGCACGGTGAAATAGGGGTTATGATGGAAGACGGCGAAGAAGAAGAGTACGATGACAACTATGTGCCCCCTGAATACGGTGATGCTGCAATGGGGGGAGCTGGTGAAGATCAAGAGGAACCAGACGATGTGCCCAATGATGCTGCAACGGGTGAAGCTGCTGAAGATCCAGAGGAACCAAATGATGATCTTCGCCGGGTCATTGTCGATGCAAGGACACAATGCGAAAGTCAAAAGGAGAAGCTGAAGTTCGATCGCATGTTAGAGGATCACAAAAAAGGGTTGTACCCCAATTGCGAAGATGGCAACACAAAGCTCGGTACCGTACTGGAATTGCTGCAGTGGAAGGCAGAGAATGTTGTGGCTGACAAAGGATTTGAGAAGCTACTGAAAATATTGAAGAAGAAGCTTCCGAAGGATAACGAATTGCCCGACAGTACATACGCAGCAAAGAAGGTCGTATGCCCTCTAGGATTGGAGGTGCAGAAGATACATGCATGCCCTAATGACTGCATCCTCTACCGCGGTGCATACAACGATCTGAACGCATGCCCGGTATGTGGTGCGTTGCGGTATAAGATCAGACGAGATGACCCTGGTGATGTTGATGGCGAGCCCGCCAAGAAGAGGGTTCCTGCGAAGGTGATGTGGTATGCTCCTATAATACCACGGTTGAAACGTTTGTTTAGAAACAGAGAGCATGCCAAGTTGATGCGATGGCACAGTGAGGACCGTAAGAAAGACGGGAAGTTGAGAGCACCCGCTGACGGGTCGCAATGGAGAAAAATCGAGAGAAAGTACTGGCAGGAGTTTGCAAAGGACGCAAGGAACGTATGGTTTGCTCTAAGCGCGGATGGCATTAATCCTTTCGGGGAGCAGAGCAGCAATCACAGCACCTGGCCCGTGACTCTATGTATGTATAACCTTCCCCCTTGGATGTGCATGAAGCGGAAGTTCATTATGATGCCAGTTCTCATCCAAGGCCCTAAGCAACCCGGCAACGACATTGATGTGTACCTAAGGCCATTAGTTGAAGAACTTTTACAGCTGTGGAATGGAAACGGTGTACGTGCGTGGGATGAGCACAAACAGGAGGAATTTGACCTAAAGGCGTTGCTGTTCGTGACCATCAACGATTGGCCCGCTCTCAGTAACCTTTCAGGACAGACAAACAAAGGATACCACGCATGCACGCACTGTTTAGATGACACTGAAAGTATATACCTGGACAAGTGCAGGAAGAATGTGTACCTGGGCCATCGTCGATTTCTTCCGACCAACCATCAATGTCGAAAGAAAGGCAAGCATTTCAAAGGCGAGGCAGATCACCGGAAGAAGCACGCCATGCGTACCGGTGATCACGTACTTGCTATGGTCAATGATTTACACGTAATCTTCGGAAAGGGCCCCGGCGCACTAGCTGTTCCGAATGACGATGAGGGACACGCACCCATGTGGAAGAAGAAATCTATATTTTGGGACCTACCCTACTGGAAAGACCTAGAGGTCCGCTCTTCAATCGACGTGATGCACGTGACGAAGAACCTTTGCGTGAACCTGCTAGGCTTCTTGGGCGTGTATGGAAAGACAAAAGATACAGCTGAGGCACGGGAGGACCTGCAACGTTTGCACGAAAAAGACGGCATCCCTCCGAAGCAGTATGAAGGTCCTGCCAGCTATGCTCTTACGAAAGAAGAGAAAGAAATCTTCTTTGAATGCCTTCTCAGTATGAAGGTCCCGACTGGCTTCTCGTCGAATATAAAGGGAATAATAAATATGGCAGAGAAAAAGTTCCAGAACCTAAAGTCTCATGACTGCCATGTGATTATGACGCAACTGCTTCCGGTTGCATTGAGGGGGCTTCTACCGGAAAACGTCCGATTAGCCATTGTGTAACTATGTGCATTCCTCAATGCAATCTCTCAGAAGGTGATCGATCCAGAAATCGTACCAAGGCTAAGGAGTGATGTGGCGCAATGTCTTGTCAGTTTCGAGCTTGTGTTCCCACCATCCTTCTTCAATATCATGACACACGTCCTAGTTCATCTAGTCGACGAGATTGTCATTCTGGGGCCCGTATTTCTACACAATATGTTCCCCTTTGAGAGGTTCATGGGAGTCCTAAAGAAATATGTCCGTAACCGCGCCAGACCAGAAGGAAGCATCTCCATGGGCCATCAAACAGAGGATGTCATCGGGTTTTGTGTTGACTTCATTCCTGGCCTTAATAAGATAGGTCTCCCTAAATCGCGGTACGAGGGCAGACTGACTGGAAAAGGCACGCTTGGAAGGGACTCAATAATATGCAGGGACGGTTATTCTTGGTCTCAAGCACACTACACAGTTCTACAAAACTCTACATTGGTGACCCCGTATGTCGATGAACACAAGAACAGTCTGCGCTCCAAACACCCGGAGCAGTGCGACGACTGGATTACACGTGAACACATCAGGACTTTCAGCAGTTGGTTGGAAACACGTCTCAGAGGTGACAACACTGTTTGTGATGAGTTGTACTTGTTGTCCAGGGGACCATCTTCGACTGTATTGATTTACAAAGGATACGAGATAAATGGAAATACATTTTACACGATTGTCCAAGATCAAAAGAGCACCAACCAAAACAGCGGTGTCCGCTTTGATGCAACAACCGAGAGGGGAAAGGACTCATATTATGGTTACATAGTGGACATATGGGAACTTGACTACGGACATGATTTTAAGGTCCCTTTGTTTAAGTGTAAATGGGTCAATCTGTCAGGAGGCGGGGTACAGGTAGACCCACAGTACGGAATGACAACAGTGGATCTGAAAAATCTTGGATACAATGACGAACCGTTCGTCCTAGCCAATGATGTGGCACAGGTTATCTATGTGAAGGACATGTCTACCAGACCGAGAAAAAGAAAAGATAAGGAAGCGAATACATCATACGATGAGCCAAAGCGCCACATAGTTCTTTCAGGAAAAAGGGACATCCTGGGAGTGGAGGGCAAGACAGACATGTCTGAAGATTATGAAAAGTTTCATGAAATTCCTCCCTTCAAAGTCAAGGCTGACCCAAGCATCCTGATAAACGATGAAGATTATCCATGGTTACGGTGCAATAAGCAAATGACACAAGCGAAGAAAAAGTGAAGAGTTATTTCCGCAAGTATTATGATGATACCATGCCAACTTTGTAACAAACGAGTATGATACCATTGTCCGTTTGTACTATTCAAATTTCAATACTACTTGCACTAACAAAACAAAACAAAACAAAACAAACTTGAAAAATAAATAGCAACAATAAGTATTTTGTTGTAAGTATAAACAAAATAAAATAAATAAAGCAACAAAGAAAATAAATAAAGAAAGTAAAATAAATAAAGCAACTCTAAATACAGCAAAAAACAACTTAGAAATAAACAAAGAAAATAAAATAAATAAAGCAACTCTAAATACAGCAAAAAACAACTTAGAAATAAATAGCAACAATAAGTATTTTGTTGTAATTAAGTATAAACAAAATAAAATAAATAAAGCAACAAAGAAAATAAATAAAGGAAGTAAAATAAATAAAGCAACTCTAAATACAGCAAAAAATGTTTGTGGATCGCCGAGCAGTCGGGGGTCGAGGGGTCGAGAGAGGTTGCCTAGCTAGTGTCAAAGTATTGAAAAATTCCATGACTTCATCATTTGCCAGAAGTAACCGGGGCATGTTGGTACGAAGTTATGCAAAGATGTTTTGGAACGGAGTTCCTGATAGGTTAATCCGTCTTTTGTTATGGATTATCTTATCTGGGACTCCGTTCCAAAACAACTTTGGAGAGCTTCGTACCATCATTCTACTGTTACTTTTGCCTAATGATGAAGTATTGGTTTTGTTGAATCCTTTGACACTAGCTAGACAAAATGTGACATGAGGGGGTCTAGGGTTTGTGGATCGCCGAGCAGTCGAGGGTTGAAGCTAGTTCTACGTTTGCCATTAATATATCCATCTGTCATGTTTGAATAATAATTGGCATGTTGTAAATATTTGTAGAAACAATGGACGACAACACCCGAGACCTAGCACAAGAAGCGATGTTGATGGACATAATCGCAGACGGACAAAATGCCGTCAGGTCGTTTCTCAACGACACCGATGAGCAGGTCGAACAAGAGCTGCGGCTGGAAGATCTAGGCTATGATATTGATGAATTCGGTGACCCACCAATGCACATGGAAGAAGTAGACCGTGAGGACGGCTCTGGTGACCCAATGCCGGTGCAAGAAGGAGACCGTGATGCTGGCTCCGGTGACCGAACCGAGTCCGGCCAGGAGGTATATATGTTAGTTAAGCATGTGCTGACTAGTTAATTGATTCATTCATTAACTCTCGTCTTTGTTCCTTTTCTAGCCCTCCGGATCGAGCAAATCTTCGGTAAAGAGACGAGGAGCGAAGAAAAAGTTGAGGCCGGATGAAAAGTTTGAGATCTTAGAAATCTCGCGCTCCGGCGAGCCGACTGCACCCATCCGCACAAAGAACGCATTTGTTAATCAGTGCGGGGTTCTGGTTAGGGACAAGATCCCGATCAGCATCCATCAATGGTTAAAGCCGGCTTCAAACGACGCTCAGGTGACTTATGTCACTGATATGCAGAAAGAAGATCTTTGGAATGAGCTGAAGACAAACTTCGTCCTACCGCGAGAGGTTGATCCGGCGAAGCCAGTTATAGAGGACTTAATCAAGTCTGCTGCACTTCAGAAGATGGCAGACCAATTTAGGGCATGGAAGAAAAAACTGAATACGTTTGTCAGAGAGAAAACGACTCCAGAATTCGTGGGCATATATGAGAAGATCAAAGATGACTGGCCCGCATTTGTGGCCCATAAGAAGTCGGAAAAGAGTCAGAAGATGTCGGAGACAAACCGGATAAATGCTGCAAAGAAGATGCATCACCATCGCACGGGGTCGGGCGGCTACCTCGTAGCCCGGCCTAAGTGGGCCAGGGCTGAGAATGATCTGCTTCAGAAAGGGATCGAACCAGAGACAATGCACTGGCCAGAACGTTGCCGGACTTGGTTCTTCGGGGCTGGCGGATCCTTGGACCCTGTAACAGGGTGGTGCATTTGGACGGACAAGCAATTGGAAACACCACTCAGGAAGATGCGGCAGTATATCAAAGCAGCGCATGCAGGGACGTTCATCCCCGACAGAGAGAACGACGAGCTGACAATGGCCCTCGGGAATCCTGAGCACCCTGGACGGACACGAGGCACGCCAGGCTCCCATCCGTGGCGTGCTGGGTTTCCGGACGCAGGAGGCTACAAATGCCACGACAGGAGGAAGAAAATGGAGATGACCGAAATCCAGGCGCTGCGGGCCAGAGTACAAGCGATAGAGGAACGGGAAGCAGATCGGGAAAGAATTGCCGAAGCTTCCCCCGAAGCTACCCCGCCATCTCAGCGGAGAAGCAGCGTGGCTTCCACCGAGCTGCTTCAGCCAGAGCTTGCCTTGACGGCTACTGCCAGGAATCCTGTGGATGCTATCACGGAGGCACAAAATTGCCACCTTATGGCACAGTGGATGAATCTGAAGGTCAAGGCGGCTGCTGGCTCTGTTTATCCTTCTGGACCAGACGACACTTTTCACTGCCGGCCGATTCCAGAAGGATATGCTAGGGTGATGGTCGACGAAATAATGGAGGGATTTGAGGAGCTCCAGCTTGACCACCCTACCGGTGAAGGGGAGACTCGGCTGGGTTCTTCACTGAAGACTCCATGCCTATGGCGGAAGGACCTAATCAACATTCTGAACTGGACGCCTCCGCCTCCTCCTCCTCCTCCGACGAGTCAGGGCACTCCGCCTCCTCCACCGCCTCCTCCTCCGGCGAGTGACCATCAGGGCACTCCGGCTCCTTCTCCGGCGAGTGACCATCAGGGCACTCCGGCTCCTTCTCCGGCGCGTGGCGGCACACCGCCTCCTTCGCCGCCGGCGCGTGGCGGCACTCCGCCTCCTTCGCCGCCGGCGCGCCCGAGCAGACAGCCAGCTCCTCCTTCGCCTAATCAGCAAGGGCGGAAGAGACCTGCCGCCGCTCCGGCTGCTCCTGCTCCGGCGCCTAAGCAAGTAAAAAAGACAGCCGCTTCGTCTGGTCCGGCGACGTCTACCAGTACAGCCAGAGGCGGGAGGCGATGCAGATTCGGTCCTTCTCTCACGCCTCTAGAGAAGTTGTAGGGGAACGTAGCATGGGAAACAAAAATTTTCCTACGCTCACCAAGATCAATCTAGGAGATGCATATCTACGAGAGGAGAGTTGGATCCACATACCCTTGTAGATCGCTAAGCGGAAGCGTTCAAGAACGCGGTTGATGGAGTCGTACTCGCCGCGATTCAGATCGCCGAAGATCCTAGCACCGAACGGACGGTGCCTCCGCGTTCTTCACACGTGCAGCCCGGTGACGTCTCCCACGCCTTGATCCAGCAAGGAGAGAGGGAGAGGTTGGGAAACCTCCAACCAACAGCAGCACGACGGCATGGTGGTGGTGGAGGAGCGCGGGACTCCAGCAGGGCTTCGCCAAGCGCTGCAAGAGACGAGGAGGGAGAGGGGTAGGGCTGCACCAAGAGGGAGATGTTCTCATGTGTACAACAGCCCTAAAACCTCACATATATATAGGGGGAAGGGAGGGCTGCGCCCCCCTTTAGGGTTTCCCTCCCCTAGGGTGCGGCCAGCCCTAGAAACCCTCTAGGGGGGCGGCCAAGGGGGAGAGAGGGGGAGGCGCACCACTATTGGGCCCTAGGGCCCAACTGCTTTAGGGTTTGCCCCCCTTCCCCTCTTGGAGGCGCCCTGGGACTTGGTGGGGGGGCGCACCAGCCCCCTTGGGGCTGGTCCCCTCCCACACTTAGCCCACGCAGCCACCTGGGGCTGGTGGCCCCACCTGGTGGACCCCCGGGACCCTCCCGGTGGTCCCGGTACATTACCGATATCGCCCGAAACTTTTCCGGTGACCAAAACAGGACTTCCCATATATGAATCTTTACCTCCGGACCATTCCGGAACTCCTCGTGACGTCCGGGATCTCATCCGGGACTCCGAACAACATTCGGTAACCGCGTACATACTTCCCCTATAACCCTAGCGTCATCGAACCTTAAGTGTGTAGACCCTACGGGCTCGGGAACCATGTAGACATGACCGAGACAACTCTCCGGCCAATAACCAACAGCGGGATCTGGATACCCATGTTGGCTCCCACATGTTCCACGATGATCTCATCGGATGAACCACGATGTCAAGGATTCAATCAATCCCGTATACGATTCCCTTTGTCTATCGGTATAGCACTTGCCCGAGATTCGATCGTCGGTATACCGATACCTTGCTCAATCTCGTTACCGGCAAGTCTCTTTACTCGTTCCGTAACACATCATCCCGTGATCAACTCCTTGATCACATATTGTGCACATTATGATGATGTCCTACCGAGTGGGCCCAGAGATACCTCTCCGTCATACGGAGTGACAAAAACCCAGTCTCGATTCGTGCCAACCCAACAGACACTTTCGGAGATACCTGTAGCGCACCTTTATAGCCACCCAGTTACGTTGTGACGTTTGGTACACCCAAAGCATTCCTACGGTATCCGGGAGTTGCACAATCTCATGGTCTAAGGAAAAGATACTTGACATATAGAAAAGCTTTAGCATACGAACTACACGATCTGTGCTAGGCTTAGGATTGGGTCTTGTCCATCACATCATTCTCCTAATGATGTGATCCCGTTATCAACGACATCCAATGTCCATGGTCAGGAAACCGTAACCATCTATTGATCAACGAACTAGTCATCTAGAGGCTTACTAGGGACATGGTGTTTGTCTATGTATCCACACATGTATCTGAGTTTCCTATCAATACAATTCTAGCATGGATAATAAACAATTATCGTGAACAAGGAAATATAATAATAACCAATTTATTATTGCCTCTAGGGCATATTTCCAACACGACCGTACCCTGGCCATACGAACTCCGTTTGGGCTCCATGACCTGCCAAAACGACCGCAGCGAAAATTCGTATCCTTCTGTCACAAACTTCGTCTGTTTCGGAATAATTTCGGAGGCCGAAAACGGCTTGCAGAATTGAGTTTCGGATGATTTAGTGGTTGGCGTGCACTCTTCTAGCGTCTACCACCCTACCGTGAGCTCACCCACGGACAGATACTGCGACAATGACGTGCAGAACAATGTTACATGACTCTATTTCTGCACCAGCAAGCCCTACATGCTAGTCTGGATGGAAGGAGAAGCCTCTTCGGTGCACCGAACACCCAAAAACTTGCCGTTTTGCATGGTTTATCACCCATACCGCTACCACCCACAGTTTTGTCCATGCACATGTGTTGTTCTTGGACAAAACTGTGCATACCAGCTCTTCTACATTACACTCGTACTGTTCGAAAATAATAGGCCATTTCTAGTGGCGCAAAATGGCTCGTGTGCGCGAGCAAGTTACCCTGGAAGCCGGATTCACGATATCCCTCGTTGCTGAAATCCATTTGAGGTGTATACGTAGAACGACCGTACCTTGGCCATACGAACTCCGTTTGGGCTCCATGACCTGCCAAAACGACCGCAGCGAAAATTCGTATCCTTCTGTCACAAACTTCGTCTGTTTCAGAATAATTTCGAAGGCCGAAAATGGCTTGCAGAATTGAGTTTCGGATGATTTAGTGGTTGGCGTGCACTCTTCTAGCGTCTACCACCCTACCGTGAGCTCACCCACGGATAGATACTGCGACAATGACGTGCAGAACAATGTTACATGACTCTATTTCTGCACCAGCAAGCCCTACATGCTAGTCTGGATGGAAGGACAAGCCTCTTCGGTGCACCGTACACCCAAAAACTTGCCGTTTTGCATGGTTTATCACCCATACCGCTACCACCCACAGTTTTGTCCATGCACATGTGTTGTTCTTGGACAAAACTGTGCATACCAGCTCTTCTACATTACATTCGTACTGTTCGAAAATAATAGGCCATTTCGAGTGGCGCAAAATGGCTCGTGGGCGCGAGCAAGTTACCCTGGAAGCCGGATTCACGATATCCCTCGTTGCTGAAATCCATTTGAGGTGTATCCGTAGAATGACCGTACCCTGGCCATACGAACTCCGTTTGGGCTCCATGACCTGCCAAAACGACCGCAGTGAAAATTCGTATCCTTCTGTCACAAACATCGTCTATTTCGGAATAATTTCGGAGGCCGAAAACGGCTTGCAGAATTGAGTTTCGGAAGATTTAGTGGTTGGCGTGCACTCTTCTAGCGTCTACCACCCTACTGTGAGCTCACCCACGGACAGATACTGCGACAATGACGTGCAGAACAATGTTACATGACTCTATTTCTGCACCAGCAAGCCCTACATGCTAGTCTGGATGGAAGGAGAAGCCTCTTCGGTGCACCGAACACCCAAAAACTTGCCGTTTTGCATGGTTTATCACCCATACCGCTACCACCCACAGTTTTGTCCATGCACATGTGTTGTTATTGGACAAAACTGTGCATACCAGCTCTTCTACATTACATTCGTACTGTTCGAAAATAATAGGCCATTTCGAGTGGCGCAAAATGGCTCGTGGGCGCGAGCAAGTTACCCTGGAAGCCGGATTCACGATATCCCTCGTTGCTGAAATCCATTTGAGGTGTATCCGTAGAACGACCGTACCCTGGCCATACGAACTCCGTTTGGGCTCCATGACCTGCCAAAACGACCGCAGTGAAAATTCGTATCCTTCTGTCACAAACATCGTCTGTTTCGGAATAATTTCGGAGGCCGAAAACGGCTTGCGGAATTGAGTTTCGGAAGATTTAGTGGTTGGCGTGCACTCTTCTAGCGTCTACCACCCTACCGTGAGCTCACCCACGGACAGATACTGCGACAATGACGTGCAGAACAATGTTACATGACTCTATTTCTGCACCAGCAAGCCCTACATGCTAGTCTGGATGGAAGGAGAAGCCTCTTCGGTGCACCGAAGACCCAAAAACTTGCCGTTTTGCATGGTTTATCACCCATACCGCTACCACCCACATTTTTGTCCATGCACATGTGTTGTTCTTGGACAAAACTGTGCATACCAGCTCTTCTACATTACATTCGTACTGTTCGAAAATAATAGGCCATTTCGAGTGGCGCAAAATGGCTCGTGGGCGCGAGCAAGTTACCCTGGAAGCCGAATTCACGATATCCCTCGTTGCTGAAATCCATTTGAGGTGTATCCATAGAACGACCGTACCCTGGCCATACGAACTCCGTTTGGGCTCCATGACCTGCCAAAACGACCGCAGCGAAAATTCGTATCCTTCTGTCACAAACTTCGTCTGTTTCGGAATAATTTCGAAGGCCGAAAACGGCTTGCAGAATTGAGTTTCGGATGATTTAGTGGTTGGCGTGCACTCTTCTAGCGTCTACCACCCTACCGTGAGCTCACCCACGGACAGATACTGCGACAATGACGTGCAGAACAATGTTACATGACTCTATTTCTGCACCAGCAAGCCCTACATGCTAGTCTGGATGGAAGGAGAAGCCTCTTCGGTGCACCGAACACCCAAAAACTTGCCGTTTTGCATGGTTTATCACCCATACCGCTACCACCCACATTTTTGTCCATGCACATGTGTTGTTCTTGGACAAAACTGTGCATACCAGCTCTTCTACATTACATTCGTACTATTTGAAAATAATAGGCCATTTCGAGTGGCGCAAAATGGCTCGTGGGCGCGAGCAAGTTACCCTGGAAGCCGGATTCACGATATCCCTCGTTGCTGAAATCCATTTGAGGTGTATCCGTAGAACGACCGTACCCTGGCCATACGAACTCCGTTTGGGCTCCATGACCTGCCAAAACGACCGCTGCGAAAATTCGTATCCTTCTGTCACACACTTCGTCTGTTTCGGAATAATTTCGGAGGCCGAAAACGGCTTGCAGAATTGAGTTCCGGATGATTTAGTGGTTGGCGTGCACTCTTCTAGCGTCTACCACCCTACCGTGAGCTCACCCACGGACAGATACTGCGACAATGACGTGCAGAACAATGTTACATGACTCTATTTCTTCACCAGCAAGCCCTACATGCTAGTCTGGATGGAAGGAGAAGCCTCTTCGATGCACCGAACACCCAAAAACTTGCCGTTTTGCATGGTTTATCACCCATTCCGCTACCACCCACATTTTTGTCCATGCACATGTGTTGTTCTTGGACAAAACTGTGCATACCAGCTCTTCTACATTACATTCTTACTGTTCGAAAATAATAGGCCATTTCGAGTGGCGCAAAATGGCTCGTGGGCGCGAGCAAGTTACCCTGGAAGCCGGATTCACGATATCCCTCGTTGCTGAAATCCATTTGAGCTGTATCCGTAGAACGACCGTACCCTGGCCATACGAACTCCGTTTGGGCTCCATGACCTGCCAAAACGACCGCAGCGAAAATTCGTATCCTTCTGTCACACACTTCGTCTGTTTCAGAATAATTTCGGAGGCCGAAAACGGCTTGCAGAATTGTGTTTCAGATGATTTAGTGGTTGGCGTGCACTTTTCTAGCGTCTACCACCCTACCGTGAGCTCACCCACAGACAGATACTGCGACAATGACGTGCAGAACAATGTTACATGACTCTATTTCTGCACCAGCAAGCCCTACATTCTCGTCTGGATGGAAGGAGAAGCCTCTTCGGTGCACCGAACACCCAAAAACTTGCCGTTTTGCATGGTTTATCACCCATACCGCTACCACCCACATTTTTGTCCATGCACATGTGTTGTTCTTGGACAAAACTGTGCATACCAGCTCTTCTACATTACATTCGTACTGTTCGAAAATAATAGGCCATTTCGAGTGGCGCAAAATGGCTCGTGGGCGCGAGCAAGTTACCCTGGAAGCCGGATTCACGATATCCCTCGTTGCTGAAATCCATTTGAGGTGTATCCGTAGAACGACCGTACCCTGGCCATACAAACTCCGTTTGGGCTCCATGACCTGCCAAAACGACCGCAGCGAAAATTCGTATCCTTCTGTCACACACTTCGTCTATTTCGGAATAATTTCGGAGGCCGAAAACGGCTTGCAGAATTGAGTTTCAGATGGTTTAGTGGTTGGCGTGCACTCTTCTAGCGTCTACCACCCTACCGTGAGCTCACCCACGGACAGATACTGCGACAATGACGTGCAGAACAATGTTACATGACTCTATTTCTGCACCAGCAAGCCCTACATGCTAGTCTGGATGGAAGAAGCCTCTTCGGTGCACCGAACACCCAAAAACTTGCCGTTTTGCATGGTTTATCACCCATACCGCTACCACCCACATTTTTGTCCATGCACATGTGTTGTTCTTGGACAAAACTGTGCATACCAGCTCTTCTACATTACATTCGTACTATTCGAAAATAATAGGCCATTTCGAGTGGCGCAAAATGGCTCGTGGGCGCGAGCAAGTTACCCTGGAAGCCGGATTCATGATATCCCTCGTTGCTGAAATCCATTTGAGGTGTATCCGTAGAACGACCGTACCCTGGCCATACGAACTCCGTTTGGGCTCCATGACCTGCCAAAACGACCGCAGCGAAAATTCGTATCCTTCTGTCACAAACTTCGTCTGTTTCGGAATAATTTCGGAGGCCGAAAACGGCTTGCAGAATTGAGTTTCAGATGATTTAGTGGTTGGCGTGCACTCTTCTAGCATCTACCACCCTACCGTGAGCTCACCCACGGACAGATACTGCGACAATGACGTGCAGAACAATGTTACATGACTCTATTTCTGCACCAGCAAGCCCTACATGCTAGTTTGGATGGAAGGAGAAGCCTCTTCGGTGCACCGAACACCCAAAAACTTGCCGTTTTGCATGGTTTATCACCCATACCGCTACCACCCACATTTTTGTCCATGCACATGTGTTGTTCTTGGACAAAACTGTGCATACCAGCTCTTCTACATTACATTCGTACTGTTCGAAAATAATAGGCCATTTCGAGTGGCGCAAAATGGCTCGTGGGCGCGAGCAAGTTACCCTGGAAGCCGGATTCATGATATCCCTTGTTGCTGAAATCCATTTGAGGTGTATCCGTAGAACGACCGTACCCTAGCCATACGAACTCCGTTTGGGCTCCATGACCTGCCAAAACGACCGCAGCGAAAATTCGTATCCTTCTGTCAAAAACTTCATCTGTTTCGGAATAATTTCGGAGGCCGAAAACGGCTTGCAGAATTGAGTTTCGGATGATTTAGTGGTTGGCGTGCACTCTTCTAGCATCTACCACCCTACCGTGAGCTCACCCACGGACAGATACTGCGACAATGACGTGCAGAACAATGTTATATAACTCTATTTCTGCACCAGCCACTACTAGAAAAAAGGCTATTAGTGGCGCACCCAATATTGCCATTAGTGGCGCACCATGGGTGGGCCACTAATACCACGCCACTAATAAGGAATACTAGTGGCGCACCAGTTGTGCGCCACTGTTAATCCCAATAACAGTGGCGCACCACTGGTGCGCCACTGGTATGCCTATGTGGTGCGCCACTGGTAACCCTAAGGGGTGCGCCACTGGTATCACTATGTGGTGCGCCACTGGTAACCCTAAGGGGTGCGCCACTGATAACCCTAAGGGGTGCGCCACTGATATCCCCACTGGGTGCGCCACTAATGTGCTATATGATGCGCCACTACTATTAATTCTAGGAATTTCTTTTTGCATTTCTGGTATTTGCACAGGTTACAAAATACAATACATCACAGAATATAAACAGCACATAATACAATACATCACAGAATATAAACAGCACATAATACAATTCATCACATTAGTCTCCGAATTCGAAATAGCGAACAAAGTTCAAATATTAGACAAGTTTAGGTCTCGAGACCGAGTAGCGAGTTTGTCGTCACATTACAAAGTTGATATCATCTAAACTACCATCACATAGAAGAGAGCTGCGGTCACGATGAGCATCATCGCGATGAAACTAGTCTTCATCCGGTTCCTCCTCCGCTCCCTCCTCTCTCCCTCTAGATAGCGCTCGTATCTAGCTTCCGCCTCCGCCCTAGTGGTGTACCCTTTGTAACTGTTACCGCTGAAACGGTGAACCTGTCTCCGACACTCCTCCCAGTCGTCATAGACTCCGGGAACCCTACCCTTGTACACGACGTACGACGGCATCTCTATGCACTAGACAAACAAAACGTTAGTAGCAATTCACAGATAATATATAAGTATGCAACAAAAGGATCGGAAGAGAAAATCAACACATTAATAGCACGGTTCATGGTCCTACTAATAAATAGCATCGATTACATATAAGTTGAACGACTGTCCAAACTAAAGAGACATACAAGTTCATTAAAGTTTAATTCCAACACGAGCTAATCGACATTTCAGAACTACATACCATCAATACTTTCTTCGACTCGACTCAGGGACCGGAGCGTGGATGAAGCCGCCGTCATCCGTCGGCGTCATGAATGTGCGGTCGTTGTCAGCCTGCATTTGTAGCGTTGTTTCTATTTCACTGTTGGACGGTTGATATTTGAGGTGGAACTGCCCCGAGGTACGAAGGACATCTTGACAGATGATTTCCGCAAACTCCGACTGGATGCGAAAGAATTCTTGTCTGATGTCCATGTCCTGGATTGCCGACAAGCGTGCGGCCCAATCTTGGAGACCCTTTGGTAGCATAAGGTGATTATGGTCCCGTACGATCGCCCGCATGTGATGGAGGGCGTAGTAGGCATCCTTCTGACTGCTAGGCGGCTGCTTGACGCAGGGGAACGTCGTTACGTGGGTGAACACGTGCTTGCCGTACCTACACATTTCCTTCCTGAAGGTGCCTCCAGATTTGGCGTAGCCGGGGAGAGCATCATCAAGAACTTTCTTGATATTTGTGTAGTTTTTCTTCGACTGACGGTCCGAGTCGAAATACGTGGCCGTGGAATATTTCGGGCTTAAGAGGATGAGTGTGCAACGTGTGTCACTGCACAAAACACGTAATGTTAGGGAAAAAAAAGAACGATCGAAATCTAAGAAATCATATGTTACGGGGGCGGTGAGGGGATGACTTACTCGGGAAAGTAAGGCACGAGGAAGGTATCCTTATCTTTGTTTGCCATAATGACGCCTTCGAGGTATGAACTCGCGACTTGCCGGTCCCCAGCGCTGTCCAAGTGCTTGGCACGCATGTAGAAGGGGTCGACTATCACGATGTCCGGGGTCTTGTCTCTAATGATCTGCATCTCCATATTGAGCGAAAATAGCCGAATGAAGGTGTAGTGCAGCGGATGAAGGTTAAACATAGCGAAGATGTCATCAAACCGCAGGACGATCATACTCCCGATGGTGCCATCGACAAAGCCCTTGCCCTCTGGCACCTTGGCCACGAAAACCGGGTATGAGTCATCTTTCTCGGAGAGACGCCGCTTCTCCATAGAAAGAACACTTTCATGCAGACTCCGCATAGCACCGGTTGCAGCCTTGAACAGATTAGCCGGTAGCATCGGCCTACCCGCCACATGCACCGCCCTCATGATATCCTTAGGTATTGGTGGCCCGTCCTGAGCACGGATCGTACTCGGTGCCGGCTGGCTCGCACCCTTGTTAGTTTTTCTTTTCCGTCCCTTCTTTGGCTTCTGCTGATGTAATGGGATCGAGGTCTGCTCAGAGACCACCTTCTTGAGTGTGGTGGGGCTGATAATATTTCCCACCTCGGCTGCTTGAGTCTCGGTGAAGGCGGCAGCTGGAGGCGTCTCCTGAGAACCGAACAGACGACGCCTGTTGCAATTGGGTTTCTCCGCGGTACCAGCTAGATCGCGATCGACTTTTGCAGGGTTGGGTTCTTGAGAAGGAGGCGCCAAGAATTCGTCACCGTACCCACCATGTTCGTTGAAGTAGTCATCGACGTTGACAAATGTACCGTCGTCGACGTCCGGATCCTGTGCCATATGCATGCCCGGATCAGCTGACGGCGTTAGCGTTGCGGCGGTCTTGCCATGGCTTGGCGCCGGCAGGACTGGCGGTGTTGTCTGTGGGGTGGTGACCCCCGCCCCCAAACGAATCTGGCTCTTCGGCCAAAGCAATGGCCAGTTGAAGCAGGCGCCGAGGGTCATCACATCGTCTTCGTCGGCCCCATGGGGTCGATACGGAGGTAACAAGTCGTCGCAGCCCCGCAGCACCCGAACCAGTTGAACCCTATACACGGTGGGTGGCATCGGATTATGGTGGAACACGCGGTTGCCCGGTTCAACGATTTTGGCCTTGGCGACATCGATCAACTTGCCGTCCACGAAGTGCAGGAGAGTGCATGGAACTTCGTTGGCGGCGCCCTGCGAAAACATGTAGGGCGTCAGGGATGCCCAGTCAAAGGCAAGGAGATGAAGTCATCGGCCGAGGCTTAGTTACCGCGATGGCGTCGAGCTCGGCTAATGTCGAGGCACCGCCAACGACGGGCGTGCAAGTGACGGGGGGGCCGCTTGCTGCCGAGGTGCCGGCCGGCGTATTCTTCCCACACCCGGGTGCATCAAGCTCCAATGCCGGCGCCGGCACCGGAGTCACCAATGACGCCTCCGCCGGAGACACCACTGCCGGCGCGTTGTGCGAGTTGCTGCCCGTCGTACGTGGGGGTCTTCGGGTTTCGGTTTCACCATCGAACAGATCCTTGCGTTTTCTCCATGCGTCATCGTCGCGAAGCCACCTTCGATGTCCCATGAACACGGTTTTCGAAGACCCGGGATCTCTATCTAGCTGGCGATACGTTGTGTCATCCATGCACCTGACGCATGCACAAAATCCGTGGACCACCTGCCCCGCGACATATCCGTAACCGAGATAGTCATGCACCGTCGTGAGCAGTGCGGCTCTCATAGGGAAATATTCTTTCGCTGCGGCGTCCCACGTATTGGCTGGCGTTTTCCACAGCGTGTCTAGCTCCTCTTTCAGCAGCCCCAGATACAGATTGATGTCGTTCCCTGGTTGTTTCGGCCCTTCAATTAGCATACTCATGTGAATGTACTTCCTCTTCATGCACATCCAGGGGGGAAGGTTGTACATCCACACAAACACAGGCCAGGTGCTATGTGTGCTTCTCTGGCTGCCAAACGGATTGACTCCATCGGTGCTCGCGCCCAGCACGATGTTCCTTGGATCGTCCCCAAATTCTGTGTCTTCAAAGTTCAACGCTTGCCACTGGCTCGCGTCCTTAGGGTGACTCAGCATCTTGTCTTTTTTATTTATCTCCGGATCATTTCCATCATCTTCTCGCTTCTTCTCCTCCCTATCCGCGTGCCAACGCAGGAGCTTTGCTAGCTTAGGGTCCGCGAAATACCGCTGCAGACGAGGAGTGATCGGAAAGTACCACACCACTTTTCGAGGAGCTTTCTTCCTCTTCTTGTATCGACTGACGCCGCACACCGGACATATGGTAGACTCCGCGTGCTCGTCCCGATAAATGATGCAATCGTTCATGCACACATGGTATTTCACGTGCGGTAAATCCAGAGGACACACGATTTTCTTCGCCTCCTCGAAACTGGTCGGGCACTTGTTCCCCTTCGGAAGACGTTCGTGCCAGAATGACATGTTCTCGTCGAAGCATGCGTCGGTCATTTTGTGTTTTACCTTCATCTCCAGAGCCATGAGCGTTACTTTCAGGCGGGTATCCTCGGGCCTGCATCCTTCATACAATGGAGTAACCGCGTCTGTCTCCAATTGATCCAGCTTGGCTTTCTCTCGGGCGGCAGCTCTTGCGTTACCCGTCTGCTTGCGAAGCTGCTCTTGAATATGAGGGTCATGCACCCAGCCCATCGATGGTCCATCGTCGTCTGCTCCGGCATCTTCATCTTCATTATCATGCCCTTCGTCTTGATCTTCCTCATCATCATGTCCGGCATCTTCTACATGATGACCGTGTCCTGCATCTACTTCGTGATCATGTCCTGGAGATTCTTCGTCTTCTCGCCCGCCCTCGCCGCTATTGTCTTGCTGCCCTTCCTTTTTTCTGCTTGCCCGGCCCCCATGGATGACTTCATAGTCATCTTCATCACCTTGCCACCGATAGCCATCCATGAAACCACGCAAGAGCAAGTGGTCCTGCACCTGCCCGGAATCCGGGTCCGCAATAAGGCTCTTCAGCTTGCATCTTCGACACGGACATCTTATCTCCGTCTCGTTCTTTTGAAGCATCTCGGCCTTCGCGGAGCTCAAAAACCTATTTACGATGCCTTCGGTCATCGTGCGGACCATGGTCGCCTGCGGGGTAGAGCAAAATGATATTTTAGAAAAAAAAATTTGGCATGACTTTGCCTAAAAATAGGACCAAAAAGAATGCACATAGTGCCAAATTCTCGCCGAAACGGAAATGAATCAACATTCCGGCAAAATATTGGCAACTATCGCATTTCAAATACCGGTACCTGCAAACACAAACATATGCAACACCACAAACATATGTACATCTCTAGGCCATAAAAAGTGTGTACGTTGTTGGAGACGGAGAGAAAAGTAGATCTAGAACATAAAGAAAGCTTTCCCCTTACTTACCTATCAAAAAAAGGAAATTTAACCACTTAATTTGGGTGAATCAATGGTGCAAATGAGGTGAGGAGGAGGAGCAAGACGACCAGATTTGTTTTGGTGGAGGGGGGAAAGTGAGTGTGTGTGGTAGGTGGTGGCTGCCTAAGTAGCAAATGCTCCCAGGTTACCAGTGGCGCACCCCTTCACTGGTGCGCCACTAGTAGCCAGGAATACTAGTGGCGCACCAGTGAA
The DNA here is from genome assembly GCA_902687465.1 of Secale cereale. NCBI lineage: Eukaryota > Viridiplantae > Streptophyta > Magnoliopsida > Poales > Poaceae > Secale > Secale cereale. The sequence continues at coordinate 708,615,427 of LR738711.1, forward strand.
GGGGTGCGCCACTGCTATGTTTTTTTTTGGACCACCATGCCCAGCCTTACCAGTGGCGCACCAGGGCAAGGTGCGCCACTACTATTTTTGATAGTAGTGGCGCACCTTGCCCTGGTGCGCCACTGGTAAGGCTGGGCATGGCTGGTATACTGTTCAAAAACTTACCAGTGGCGCACCAGGGCAAATTGCGCCACTACTATTTTTGATAGTAGTGGCGCACCTTGCCCTGGTGCGCCACTGGTAAGGCTGGCATGGCTGGTATACTGTTCAAAAACTTAGTAGTGGCGCACCACACACCTGGTGCGCCACTAGTAATGTCACTATTAGTGGAGCACCTGTTTGTGGTGCGCCACTGCTATATAGTAGTGGCGCACCACATCTCCGGTGCGCCACTAATAGTGATATTACCTATAGCCTTTTTTCTAGTAGTGGTGGTTGTGGCAGGAACCCGGGAATGATTATTGTGGATACTACATTTGCGAGTCCATCCGCCACACGACCTGTGAGCGGGGCTACACTGATGAACAATTTAAAGTGCGTAAGCAATCAATAATATTCACAAATTTATAGCATCATTTCATGTATTGACCCCCTACTTCAAATTAGATGTTTCGGATGCGGGATGAACTCCTAACACCAGATCGTCTGCGAGCAATTCAAGAGGAATTGGCGGCATTCTTCCTTGAACACGTGATCGCTGAAGACGGAGAATACTATGTGGACCCTGCATCCATGTGTTAGGAGATTATTTTTGTAAGAGATAATTATTGTATATATGTGCCCGGTAGTGTCGGATAGATATACGAGAACTTGTTGTTCGACCAATCTCTCGGAGAAGGAGAGGTGGTCGATATTATTACTTCTCTCTGTATGCATATATATATATATGTTGATTATATATACGAGATCTTCTGTTCCTTCGTTTGCTTAGTAGCTAGCAGCTAGCTAGCTAGCTAGCGTGACTACTCTAGTTCATATATATACGTATGTGTAGTATGTAGCGTCGACCAAAAGCACGGACATAAGAGAGAACACTTCTCTCTATTAATTAGCTAGCTAACACAATATATCAAGCACCTAAATTAAACCCCAAAACCTAAAACCCCCCCTCCCCTTTCAAAAAAAAAACAAAAACCACAGCCACAGAAATGCTGACGCGTGGAAGCCTTTTGGTCCCGGTTGGTACCACCAACCGGGACTAAAGCCCCTCCTGCCTGGACTCCGTGCACAGGCCACGTGGACACCCTTTTGCCCCGGTTCTGGATTGAACCGGGACTAAAGGGTCAGAGCATTAGTACCGACCCTGTTGCCCCGGTTCCAGAACCGGGGCTAAAGGCCCAAATGAACCGGGTCTGATCCCCCTTTATCTACTAGTGTAGACATATCCTACAACAAATAAGTCCAAAGGTGCACCCCCAAAGGAGCCACGGATCAATAGCAACAAGCTTGGACATATTGAACTTGACAATAAAATTCTGACAGCAGAACTTTATTGAAACTTTGGAGCAAAAGTTAAACATGCTACAGCCACTTAAATAGGCATGAGAGAACATGAACGGAAAGCCAATAATATATACTACAAGGAAAAATCAAGATCCACCCCAAAACTATCATGGTTTGTCCTAGAGCAGCAAGCAAACATGGCATCGGAACGTTACAGATTTCAGACTTAGTGAAATTTCACTAAGTCCTAAAACAGCAGTTTCATCATGGCATCTAAAAGAGCAAGTTTAAGTCACCTCGAAACTAAACATGGCAAGTGGTAAGCACCACATCAAAGTACACATGATGGTGATTTCGAAACACACAAGCATGCATCATGGAGATAAACACAACGATAGCAACGAGCTCAACAAGATGGCATTTCATAACAAGTGAACAACATCACAGCCACATGGCACTTTGCAACGAAGATATACATGGCAAGAATAAATCTATCATGCAACCTAACACAAGCAACATGTAGAGCATGGCAAGACGAACACGTGGACATGTCATTTGCATCATTCAGACAAACGAGCTAAAAGATATCACATAGCAAAGATGGCATAAAAACATCACATAGCAGCAGTTTTATCATGATGCACTATTGCAACAGAAAAACAAGCACCTAGATGATCTCTAACATGCATGGCACAAAAAGATAAAACGTAGTGCTAATCACCACGAACGTCTGGACATGCTATTTGCGCGAAACAGACATCCACACAAAAAGTTAGAGCAGTTTGAATAATGCATCACAGAACAATTAACAGAGACTTAGCAGAAAAAGAGGGGGGAAAACAACCTCAGGATCTGAAGAAAAAAACACAACGGGCCCGGATCTGGCGCGGCGGCCCGGTTGGAGGAGAGGAAGCCCAGGCGGCTGTGCTGGCGACGGCCCGCGCGGCGGTGGCTTCGGCCCGCGGCCTGGAGGGCGGCGGTCCTGCGGCTCGGGCTCAGCCCGCGAGGAGGCGAGGTGGCCGGCGGGGGGGGGGGTCTGGGCCTGGGCCTCGGCGGGTGGAGCGGCGAAGGGAGTGGCCTGCGGTGGACGGAACGCGAGGGGGGAGCCCAGCTGGCGCGCGAAGTGGAGGCGGGGTGACTGGCTGGCCCAGCGACGATGGCGGTGAAGTGGTCCTGCTGGGCCAGATCGAGCCTGGCGAGGGAGGCGGTCGACGCCTGGCGCGGGAGTGGGCCGATCCGGTGGAGCGATCGAACGGCGGGGCGAGGCGAAGTGGTCCCTCGAGGCTGGCACGGCTGCGGGAGGCCCGACGAGGGCGCGTTGACCCTGAGCGATCTGATCTGGCGAGGCGCTTCGATCGAGAGGAAAAACGGCGGCGGCTCGGTGGATCGACATGGTGGCTCGAGGGGATCTGCCAAGTGGAGTGAGGGGGAGGCCAGATCCAAAAATTAGGGGGAAGGAGGAGGAAGAAGCTAGAGATGCCCAAAAATAGACCTAGGGGTCTATAAATAGCAGATTTTAGGGTTTGAGGGATTTGGAGGTGTTTGGAGCCCTCCGATCGCGATCCGACGGATCCAATCGCGAGGGGAGTTAAGATGGGCCTAGGAGAGGGTAGTGGGCTGCTGTAGGGGTGTTTCGGGCCACAAAGTGAAGGCACTTTGGACCCACACGAATAATTGTTGGGATAGCAAACGGAGTCCAAACGTGACGAGATTTGAGAGGCGGGTTACACACAACAAAACAACAACACACGACAAGTCTCGCGCCACACCGGCAACGTTACACGCCCAAACAACAAAGTAGGTCTACGGGACGCCACGGACACGTGAGGGAGCTCCAGAACGCGAAACAGAAAACGGGAAGGAACGCGTGGAACCGGATGCAAACGACAACACAAATGCAGTGCGATGCACATGTCTACATGATATGAATGAATGCCACACACGCACACAACAAAACGACGAACACCCGAAAGACAAAGAACCCAGAATGGAATAGATGAAGCCGGAGATATATTATATGCCCAAAAGGGAAAGTATTACATCCGGGGCATTACAAACTCTCCTCTACTACAAAAAGATCTCGTCCCGAGATCTAGGACTGGAAAAAGGAAGGGTACTCGGAACGAAGATGATCTTCTCGTTCCCACGTAGCTTCTCTGTCGGTGTGATGTGACCACTTGACTTTCAAGAATTTGATGGACTTGTTGCGGGTCTTGCGTTCGGTTTCTTCGAGAATAGCAACGGGATTCTCTCGGTAGGACAAGTCTTGTTGAAGATCAATCTCTTCAAACGGAATCATGCGCTCAGGTGCCTTGAAGCATTTGCGGAGTTGAGACACATGGAACACATCATGGACATTGGCGAAGTTGGAAGGGAGCTCAAGTTGATAGGCTAGATCGCCTCTTTTGCCAAGAATCTTGAAAGGCCCGACGTATCTAGGAGCAAGCTTTCCTTTGATACCGAATCTTTGGGTGCCTTTCATCGGAGACACACGGAGATAGACATGATCATCAATGTTGAAAGCCAAATCACGATGCTTGCCGTCATAGTAGCTCTTCTGACGCGACTGAGCAGCCTTGAGATTCTCACGTATGACTTTGCACATTTCTTCGGCTTCTGAGATCAAGTCATTTCCAAGAAGTTGACGTGCGCCTGTTTCAGACCAATTCAGAGGGGTACGACACTTCCTGCCATAGAGGATTTCAAACGGTGCTTTACCGGCACTTGCTTGAAAGCTGTTGTTGTATGAGAACTCGGCAAATGGAAGGCAGTCTTCCCATTTCATGCCAAAGGAGATGACACAGGCTCTGAGCATATCTTCTAGAATCTGATTCACTCGCTCGACTTGACCACTGGTTTGAGGGTGAAAAGCAGTGCTGAACCTGATCTTAGTGCCCATGGCGGACTGAAAGGAGTCCCAGAACCTTGATGTGAACAAACTTCCATGGTCTGAGGATATAACTTGAGGAATGCCATGTAAGGACACAATTCTGGAAGTGTACAACTCTGCCAATTGAGCTGCATTGATGGACTCTTTGACTGGAAGGAAGTGAGCGACTTTGGTAAGCTTGTCAATCACCACGAAGATAGAATCATTTCCTCGCTTGGATTTAGGAAAACCAGTGACGAAGTCCATTTCAATGTGGTCGAACTTCCACTCAGGAATAGGAAGAGGTTGAAGAAGACCGGCTGGACGTTGATGTTCTGCTTTCACTCTTCTGCAAACATCACATTCATTCACGAATTGGGCAATCTCCCTTTTCATGCGTGTCCACCAGTAAGACTGCTTGAGGTCTTGGTACATCTTGGAACTGCCAGGATGAATGGAAAGGAGAGAATCATGTGCTTCTTCCATTATGAGCTTCCTGAGATCACCTTTGGGAACAACGAGTCTGTCCTCGAAGAACAAGGTATCTCTCTCATCAACACGAAAGAACTTGTATTTTGGAGTGCCCTTTGCAATACCATGTTTCACCTTCTTCACCATGGTATCCCTGAGTTGGGCCTCACGGACCTGATCTTCCAAGGTAGGAGCAATTTGAAGATTTGCAAGAAAACCCTGCGGAACAACTTGGAGGTTGAGTTTCCTGAATGCTTCACAAAGCTCAGGCTGGCACGGCTTGATAAGAAGGCTGTTGCAATATGCCTTTATGCTCAAAGCATCTGCAATCACATTCGCCTTGCCAGGAGTGTATTCAATGCTGGGATCATACTCTTGGATCATTTCAACCCAACGAGTTTGGCGGAGGTTCAGATGCGGCTGTGTGAAGATGTACTTCAAGCTCTTGTGATCAGTGAAGATGTCAACCTTTCTGCCCAACAACAAATGTCTCCACGTAATCAAAGCATGTACCACAGCTGCTAGCTCGAGATCATGTGTGGGATAGTTCTTCTCACTTGGCTTGAGCTGACGGGAAGTGTATGCCACGATTCTCTTATCTTGCATAAGCACACCACCAAGACCTTGAAGAGAAGCATCGCAGAATACTTCATAGGGCTTGGATTCATCTGGAGGAGTCAGAACTGGAGCAGAGACGAGCTTTTCTTTGAGAGTTTTGAATGCCACTTCACAATCTGGAGACCAAAAGTATTTGACATTCTTCTGAAGCAAGTTGGAAAGAGGCTTGGCAATCTTGGAGAAGTTCTCAACGAACCTTCTGCAATAGCTGGCAAGACCCAGAAAACTGCGGAGCTGCTTGACGTTTTGAGGAGCTTCCCAGTTGACAATTGCTTCAACTTTCTCGGGTTTAACCGCAATACCGTCAGCTGAGATGATATGGCCCAGGTACAAAACCTTATCGAGCCAAAACTCGCACTTTGAGAACTTGGCATAGAACTTATGCTCACAGAGTCGATCAGGAACCAGACGTAAGTGCTTTACGTGATCTTCTTCATTCTTGGAAAACACCAGAATATCATCCAGATACACAAGCACAAACTCGCCGGTATAGGGGTTGAAGATGTAGTGCATCATCCTCGAAAAGGTAGGAGGAGCATTGGCGAGACCGAAGGACATGACGGTATACTCGTATGAGCCGTAGCTCGTTCTGAAGGCCGTCTTGGGAATGTCTTCCTCGCGAATGCGAATTTGATGATAGCCCATTCGGAGGTCGAGCTTAGGGAACACTTTAGCTCCTTTGAGCTGCTCAAAGAGTTTGTTGATGTTGGGGAGCGGATACTTGTTCTTAATCGTCTTCTTGTTCAATGGCCGGTAATCAACGCAGAGACGCTCCGTGCCATCTTTCTTCTTGACAAATAAGACACCACAGCCCCAAGGAGACGTACTAGGCCTGATGAGACCCATACGCTCCTGTTCATCAAGCTGCTTCTTCAATTCCTTCAATTCTTCCGGAGAGAGCTTGTACGGACGCCGGCATACTGGCTCAGTACCCGGCTCGAGTTCAATAACGAATTCCACCTGACGGTGTGGAGGCATGCCTGGAAGTTCTTCAGGAAAGACATCTTGATATTCGTTCACCACCGGAATTTGAGATATGGCATTAATTTCGCCCTTATCATTGAGAGAGAAAAGCCTGATAGTGTTATCCCTGGAGGCAAAGATAATCACATCTTCATCAGGATGAGTCATCTTGACTTCCTTCTGTGCACAATCAATGTGAGCATCATGCTGAGAAAACCAATCCATTCCGAGGATGAGGTCGATATCAGAATTACCAAGAACCACCGGATTAGCCAGAAATCGATAATCACCCATGCGAATAGACACATTCGGAACAAAGTTGTTGGAGTTCATAAGCAAACCCGGATAAAGCACAGACATCGGTCTCGGCAAAGCTTGCAATGGCATATCATGTGACAAAGCAAAAGGTCTTGACATGAAGGAATGTGAAGCACCTGAATCAAGCAAGACTTTAGCTGGAAAAGAGTTAACTGAGAGGTTACCCAAAATGACATCAGAAGAATTCTCCGCTTGCGCTGCACCCATCAGATTGACCCTTGCAGACTTTGGATCATGCCTGACAATAGCTGAACTCACAGGTGGAGGAGGTGGAAGACGCTTCGGGTTCGGACATCTGTTGGCATAGTGACCTTTCTAAGTGCATTTGTTGCAAGTCACTTCTGAGAGAGGACGGAAATGAGAACCACTTGACTTGGAGCCTTGAGACTGAAACTGGTTCCTCGACTGGTTGCTTGGGTTGGGTGGGTGGGAGAAACCACGGCCACCTGAGTTCTTGTTGCTGTTGGAGTTGTTGGAGTTGTTGGAATTGTTGTAAGGAGCTCGAATCACTGGAGGAGGATGTCAGGACCCCGATCCTAAGTCACACCGATCTAGCTGTAACACGTCATATCACTTTGCGGCCTCACGCACGGTAACCCCACGGGTGGCACCTTACCTGGCCCGGGACCGTTTGCGCATTTTGGCACACGTATATGACAGTGTCGCTAGCATCCATATGACAGAGAACCCGGGCCGACATGGCTAGTTATAAACCAAAAGTGGCACTAAATTACAGAGACAGGCATCCATGACCCAGCAACGAACGTATCGTTCATCAACGTATGAACCCAAGTCGTAGCAAGCTACATGGACTTAAAGGAACAACGCGTGACATTTCCCCTAAGGGACAGACACAGGAACGAAGAAGGACACATGCCGGCCAGCCTACGTGTTCCGAGCAGTAGCAAGCTACCAAGGCTCATTGGAATCCTGTTGGTCGTTAAGATCCTTCACCTCCTCCCATGGCGCCCCCCCCACCTCCACCTCCTCCCATGGCGCCCCCCACCACCTCCACCTCCTCCCGGGCTCTCATGGCGATCTCCACCTCTAACCCTTCTCCTAGATCGTGCACACTGTTCAAAAATTCACCCGATTAATCAGTTAACAGGCCAGTTAATCGCTACTCATGGCATGGCCGAATCGAATAACACCTATTCACCGTGTTAACTTGGCAGGTCGATTAATTGGCCAGTTAGACCGATTAATCAATTGTCATGCCGATTAATCCCTGCTGGCCCATTAACGGGTGGACAAACAAATCCCAAATTTTTGGCCCATAACCCCTTCCGGCCCCATGCCGCTCCTTGATAGCTAGGTTTAATAATTTTACCGCCTCTCTATGCTTTTCATGTGTGTATGACAGCATGTTTTAGTATAGTACATAGCTGGGAGCATGAGAGTATGGTATAATACATAAAAAATCTAGAGATATGTTGGCAAGTTCCTATTCAATCGACCGATTAATGGCCAACCGATTAATCCAGTTAATAGGCCGATTCACCGATTAATCGCTACTCCTAATCCGACCGATCAGCTACCAGTTAAAGATTTCTTGAACATTGATCGTGCATGGTAAGTTCTGTTTCCACCAAGATCCAATGGCAAACCTCCTTCATTGGGATTTTGCACCGGGACTTAAGGTGGAACAAAAGGTACGTGACAAGTTTAGATCTACGGTTCATTTCGTCAAGACTCCCGGATCCAAGGAATTCTTCTTGGTCGTCTCCTTCTCCTCCACCTCCTTCCCTCTTTCAGAGGAGTCGGTTGGAGTGGTCTTACAATGTTGTATTGGAGGTTTGGCTAAGGGTTTCAATGTGAAACAGCTGGGCAATAGATCTTTCAGATTTTCGGTGGCATCCAATCGTGTGGGACATTTTATCTATGGGCTGAAAGATCGGGTCTGGCCGAATTTTGTTTGTCATTTTCAATTATATAAACCTTCGGTGGATCATGCATGGCAAGCTGAGAATTGGCATCTTGATGAGGTTATCCCGGAGGTGTCGGCCAGATCTCCTGTGGCTATTCGATGTGACCTTGATTTTCTTCGATCTAGTGCCCAGGGTGATTGTTCATCCAGGTTTGAGCTGGCCAAATTTCATCTGGTTACTAATGCCCCCGGTGATTCACACGTCCTTCAACCCTTGCATAACAAGTTACTCTCTGGGCCTTCTATTTCATCAACGACTGGGACTGGCATTCAAGTTATTTTGGGGAGTTTTGATCCAATTACTTATTCAAAGAATCTACAAGTCATTGGTAAACGTTTCTATGGTGATAATTTTGTTACTTATTATTGGGATCATATTCCTACGTTAAAGCTCGAGGAAGTTCTTGACCTTCGGCAAGCGGGTTATTCTGATGAAACAATTTCCTCGGTCCTTAATCTTCGTTCACTGCCGCCGAAGGACTTCATCTATCAAAAGTTATGTGTTTGCCTATTTTGTGAAAAACGTGGTCATGTCAAAGAATTTTGCTCCAACACAAATAAGTTTGATCCATCTAGCAGTGCTTCAACTTCTTCACCATCAAACAGCACCAAAGGTATTCCATGCAACCTCCCAAATGTTAAAAGCTGTAATATATGTGGTGCTAGTGGACATCTACGTTGGGACTGTCTGGCTAGTGTTTTTCCTGCTAAGCATTTTGCATGGGTTCAAAAAGGTGTTTACACAAAGGCAAAGGCAAAGCTTTCTTCTTCCTTTTGGAAACACCCATCTCAAAATACCTTGTTTTGGCAGAAACGAAACAAAGGCAGATTTTCAGGGATTTCTTACCAACAGATGGTTCACAACAAGCAAGTTTGGAGAGTCAAAAGGAAAATCGGGATAACTAAGAAGGTTTGGATTGCTAAACGTAAAAACAGGGATGCACCTACTTTTTTGCAACAGAATGCCGGTTTTGCCCCGGACGTTTCGCATCCCTACCAACCTATCTCCGCCCGCCCGTTTCCCTAGGGCATAGACAAAGCTCTGGCCCAGCCGTCATCTTGCACCCCATTGCTCGATTCTGCCTCCCACCTCGACCTCCCCTCCTCGCCCCTCCCCTCCATGGCGAACCTTCCAGTGCTTCCCTTCCAGTTCCTCCCTGGGGAGATGGACATCCAACTTAGCCCGGCTGGGCGGCTGCAGCGCAACATGGTGGTGGTCGATGATCCTCCACTCGACCATTCGCACCATGCTCTCGTGGTCGTGGAACCACCGCCGCCGGATCTGCAACGTGAGGACGTGCTTGCTGAAGTTCGTCGGGTGCTGCTTGAAGATCATGGTGCTCCAACATCTGAGGGTGAGATCTATCCTTTCTGCGTAGGTCTGATTCGCTGCAATGACAGCGTTGTTCGGGATACACTGATCAGTAGGGGAGCCCAACCTCTCGATGAACATTCTACTTTCTCCCTACTGCGGCACGATGAGGGCCCTAACATGCGTAGGCATGTGATTGAGCGTGATGCCTGGGTTATGATGCTTGGGTTCCCCCTCAACTATCAAACAGAACATTACATTATCAAAGCGGTTTCGTGTTTTGGGAGATGCATGTACTGGCACCGCCCTGGTCATCGTAAATCTAGAGTGCTAGTTCGAGTTCTTATCAACGAGCTTGCTTTGGTCCCTTACAGTCTGATCATCAAGCGCTTTACTGATATTAGTGGTCTTGGAACATCTTGGACAGTTCCTATTTATGTGCTCAATGGCAGAAACCCGAGCCAGGGGCTTGTTGGTGATGAAGAAGCGCCTCCTCCTATGGGAGCATCCCCACACCCCAATCATCTTCCTTTCCTGACCGCCATGCAGCAGCAACATCATGAGGCTCAGGTTTGGCAATTACAAAATGCGGCGAATGCTTGGGAGGCTGCTCCTCCTCCTCCTCCCCCACAACAGGGTTGGGGGGCGTGGCCAGTTTTGCCCCCAGTGCCACCAGTCTATCGTGGTTTCAGCTTTCGAGCTTTCACTGGCTATGAGGGTCCTTCTATGATGGATGGTATTCAGCAAGCAGAGTCAGGCTTTGATGATGGTCTGAGAGTTTGGAACGAACATGTTCAAATGATTGAAGATGCTGCCGAGCGACTCATACAGGGCTCTCCACAGGGGGAACTGAACTTTGTGCAACTCAATGAGCATGTCACTACCATGGAAGTATCTGAACCAGAAGATAATTGGTTCAATTTCATTCTCTGTTTCTACTGTTCGGTTTTCACTCCCAGGATTGGTTGGATGGCTGACAAGGAAGATACTGATGACACTTGGTTCTTGTTTGCTGAAGGGCTTCAGAATGTGCTGGTAGGCCTTGTGGGTGGTGCTTGTTTCTCGATCTTCCCTTTCTCACCGTTTCATCCGGGAACCTCTTCGATTTTCTTTCCAGCAGCAGTTTGGTCCCTCTGCTCTGAATTCTTCTCTAAACAATTGCAACTGCTATGCGCCAACTTGAGGGTCGTGGATGGGACTGAGCACAGCGAAGCTCCGTGGCACAATGATTTGCATTCGCAGGATATGGATGTGGAAGTCTGTACCAATAAGAGAAAGCGTCAGGTCTTCACACCACTGGATGTGTCTGAAGTTCGCCGAAGTGTACGTACAACGCGTTATCAGGGTTTTAAACCTCCTTCAATGGCGGATGTGAAGCGCAAGACATCTTATGTCAAGCCACGCCGGGACCCTGCCTTGCCTCAACTCCAACTGGTCATGCCCTCGGAAGGCCCCTCTGCATCGGTTCCAGCCCACACATCAATTGCAACTCTGCAGAAGCTTGGAACCACGCTTTGTGCAATTCCTGCAGAAGAACTCACTGAAGATAAACTGCTTGCGCCCCCGAGTGGAAGCAAGCATAATGAAGCCTGAAGAGTTTATCCTTCAGTTATTTTCTTTGAAAACTGTTCTAAGTTTCTTTGATCGCTATCCGTACTATTTGTGATGGTTGCTTTACTGTGGAATATTTTATGCTGGAATATTTGTGGTTTAAATTCTACTGCTAAGTGTGATGCCTTACGTAACAAGATTGATGAATCGAACTGCTCCATTATATGTCTACAAGAAACTAAGAAGGCAGATTTTGATCACTCCTTCCTTCGGAAATGTTGCCCCAGGCGTTTTGATAAATTCGAATTCGTTCCATCGGAAGGCGCCTCGGGAGGTCTTCTCATAGCGTGGTGTAGTAGTCAGTTCTCAGGACAACTCATTCATCACTACCCTTTTGCTATAACTCTGAAACTGACTTCGACCCAATCTAATGACAGTTGGTTCTTATCTAACATATATGGACCTTGTGCTGGACCAACACGGGCTACTTTTACTGATTGGTTGGATAATATTACATTTGAACCTGAAGATCTTTGGCTATTCATGGGAGACTTTAACTTCATGCGCTCGCTGGAAAATAGAAACCTACCTGGAGGCAATATTGAGGATGTGATCAGATTCAATGAAATCATTAGTCATGTGGGTTTGATTGAAATACCTATCAAGGGTCGTCGATATACTTGGAGTAACATGCAAGAGTGTCCGCTTCTTGAGCAACTAGACTGGTTCTTTTCTACACCCGAATGGACTCTGAAGTTCCCTAATACAACGGTTAAGCCTCTTGCTCGCCCGATTTCGGACCACGTTCCTTGTGTTTTATCGGTGGAGACAGCGATCCCCAGGTCAAAAAAATTTCGGTTTGAAAATTACTGGGCCTCTCACCCTGGGTTTTTGGAAGTGGTTAGCAATTCTTGGAATGCTCCTCTCAATGCATCCTCAAGTGCCACTCTGATTTCTGCTAAGCTTAAAAGACTCCGATATGCTCTCAAGAAATGGAGCAGATCGCTCTCCAAACTAAAAATGTTGCTTGAAAATTGCAACCATCTGTTGTTACAATTGGACAGTTTGGAAGATCTCAGACCACTGTCAATTCCCGAGACAAATTTCAGAAACATTTTAAAGAAACATGTCATGCGGTTACTGAAATACCAAAGTGATTATTGGAAACAACGCTATATTGTAAGATGGGCAGTTAAGGGTGAAGAAAACACTAAATATTTCCAAGCACGTGCTACCGAACGATTAAGAAGAAACTCTATTGCTAATTTGGTTTTGGAAAATGGCCAGGTGATTGAACATCATGATGAAAAAGCCAGTGCTTTCCTTGCCTGCTTCAAGAGCCGGATGGGAATCTCCATGCCCCCGGTCTATGATTTCGAGCTTGCTGACATTGTTCTTAAGTGCCCTGATCTGGAAGACTTGTCTGCGCCTTTTTCAAAGGAGGAGGTGGATAATGTAATCAAAAATATGCCGGCTGATCGCGCACCTGGTCCGGATGGTTTCAACGGCCTTTTTCTAAAAATATCTTGGGATATTATTAAGGAGGATTTCTACAAACTAGTTGAGGACTTTTGGGCTGGGAATATCAATCTTCAATGCATCAATACCTCTCTAATTACTTTGATCCCCAAAAAACTTGTCCCCGAATCGGTAAATGACTATAGACCCATCTCTTTGATGAATTGTGTGCTAAAAGTGCTTACGAAACTTCTTGCTGAAAGGCTACAACGAAGGATCCTGCAAGTAGTGCATCGAAATCAGTATGGTTTTATCAAAACTAGAACCATACAAGATTGTCTGGGCTGGGCCTTTGAATACCTACATCAATGCAAACATTCGGGTAAAGAGATTGTTATCCTAAAGCTAGACTTTGAGAAGGCGTTCGATACAATGGACCACTCTTTCATCCTAAATATGCTCCAGTGTAAAGGTTTTGATGATCGGTGGTGTATGTGGATTCAAAAGATCCTTCAGTCTGGCTCCTCATCTATTCTCTTAAATGGGATCCCTGGTACTGAGTTCCAATGCAAATGTGGGGTTAAACAAGGGGATCCAGTGTCGCCCCTTTTGTTTGTGCTCGCGGCTGATTTGTTGCAATCTTTGATCAATAGAGCATGGAGGGAAGGTCACATCACACTACCTATATCACAACCTGACTCTGAAGACTACCCTGTGATTCAGTATGCAGACGACACCTTAATTGTGCTGCCGGCGGATTCGCGTGAGTTGAATACGATAAAGCTGATTTTGGACTCGTATGCCCGAGCAACTGGACTGAAAATCAATTACTCTAAATCGCAGCTAATGCCTATAAATGTTAATGTGAGTAAAAGAGCGGAATTAGCTACTGTTTTGGGATGTCAGGTGGGTTCGATGCCGTTTACTTATTTGGGGCTACCGCTGGGCACAACCAGGCCAACTGTCAGAGATCTAATGCCTCTGGTAGACAAGATTGAACGGAGGCTATCAGCGACTGCCATCTGGCTATCATACGGTGAAAGGGTGCAACTCATTAACTCAGCGCTGTCGTCGCTGTTATCCTTTGCGATGTGTGTGCTCAAGCTACCGCTGAAGCTGATCGAGATTTTCGATCGTGCGAGGAGACACTGCCTGTGGAGAAAAGAGATTGATCGAGATGCAAGAACAAACTCTTTGGCAGCCTGGGATATGGTCTGCAGACCAAAGAAGAAAAGTGGATTGGGAATACTTGACTTGAAGATTCAGAACAAAGCTCTGCTGCTCAAATACATACACAAATTCATTCATAAGCATGACACTCCCTGGGTCCTGCTAGTCTAGAATGCTTACTACGACGAAACACCACCGCATGCCAAACCCCCATGTGGATCGTTCTGGTGGCGTGATGTTTTTTCACTCATAGACATCTACAGAGGTATCACCACTTGTGTGCCAGCTGCGGGTGACACGATCCTGCTCTGGAAGGACGTGTGGATCAATGACAGACCTTTGGCAGAAACTCATGACCATCTTTTTTCGTTTGCACTTAACGAGGACATCTCTCTGGCACAATTCTACCATAATGATACGGCTGCAGACAACTTCATGCTCCCTCTGTCTGTGGAAGCCCGGGGAGAGCTAAATGATATGCACCAGGTGGTGGCTGAAATGGCTTTGGACCCTTTGGAAACCGATGAATGGATCATGTGTTGGGGGGATACACAATTCAAACCGAGGAAGTTTTATGCCTATGTTTTCAGAAATATAACGGTCCCACAATACATCACCTCAATATGGAAAACAAAATGCATCATGAGACACAAGGTCTTCGCGTGGTTAATGCTTAATGATCGGGTAAACACCAGAGATCTCTTACAACGGCGACACTTTCACATTGGGGAGGATCATGATTGTCCCATGTGTAACTCCGGAGTGCTGGAAACAAACAAACACTTATTCTTTGACTGCCCGTTCGCGAAGACATGCTGGGACACAGTGGGTGTAAGTTGGGGCGATGATCAAGACTTGCAGCGCAAGTTTGACACGGCAAAAGCTGGGTGGCATGGACCTCTCTTCAAAGATTTAACCATTTTGGCAGCCTGGAACATTTGGAAACAAAGGAATAACAAGATCTTCGAAGGAGTGATCCCCACACATATAGACTGGCTGAGGAGACTTAAAGAGGACTTTGTGATTTTCGGTTATAGAACCTCCCCTCAAAACCTAGCTTTCTTGAGGGTTTTTAGCAACTCTCTCTCTATCTAGCACCCCATCTTCTATTTTTGGTCACCCTTTTGCTGGTGACAGCCCCTCCCTGTAATTTTCAATGTAAACGCTAGCTGTTGAGTGCCAACTCTCTGTTTGCACTCATAGCATATTAAATGGAAAAACAACAGTAGGAGTCTCTCCTGCTGTTTTGATGTGTCAAAAAAAAGGCTCATTGGAATCACTAGGAGGCATTTCCCTGTAAGATAGGCTACCAAAGGAAAACAACTAGGTGTCGGATAACACACATACCAAGCATTTCAATCATACACGCAATATGCTCAATATGTGCAAATACAACATTGCATCACAACAGAACTCTATGACTCAAAGTACTTTATTTAAAAGGCTCCAAGAGCCATACATATCATATTCATACAGGTAGGGGTCACATGACCCAACACTCAAGTCATACAGTCATACAAGCACAAGCGGAAGCTACATGTCTGAGTACAGACAACTTAGAAAATAAAACAGGCTTGGTGTAGCCTGACTATCTACAAGGCCCTTCACAAGCTCCAGATCACCGTCTGGGTGTCAAGCTACTCATCAACGTCAACGTCTATGTAGAACCCATCAGCAGGGGCAGGGTTCTCCTCTGCAACAGTTATTAAGCAAACATGAGTACAAAGGTATTCAGCAAGTCTTACCACAGAACCTATCATACATGCAACATTATCAAAGGGGGATAGTGGAGTTTATAGCAGAATGCCAGCTTTGACCTTGGCTAACCTATACTACAACTCTCAACGGATTGCAAGTTATTGTTACGAACACGAGTCCACTACTCTCCACATCAATACACTACCGAGGATCCTCTTCCGTCATCCTACGGAAGGGCCATCCACGGCACTCACGCTTATCTTGAGGCTTTTAGTAGTATCCTTCAACTTGTCTATGAACTGTAAGAGTAACCAAGTAGTTCGTACCGTGAACAACGGCTATTCGAATAGTTTGATAACCCTGCAGGGGTGTACTTCTTCACACATGTTTTCACCACTTAGCGTCTGCACACGACATGTGCTCGGCAGACTTCAAGCGAAAGCCGACGTGGGTGTAGACCACGACCTAACCAACCACTCAAGTCTCTCGTCCAGGTTTATCGCCTATTTGGGTTCCATCCGTGGGGAGATCCGGCCGGGGTGTCGCTCACGGCCCCAAACGATGTGTACAGGGTTCCCGAGTCACCAAACGGGCAACCGGTACACCGTGCCACGTACCTGTCGCATCACAGCCCACCCCGAGGGTCAGCGCTGCGCACGACCTCCAGTAAACTATAAACACCAGAAACTAGTTGCAACTCCTGGACAGAGTACAAGGGTAGTCAATAAGTCGAGCGGGGTCATATTTCAGGGCCCAATGTGTGGTAGTAACTGTAACTTGAATCACACACACAGATCTCGGGTCCTATGGACGATTCCAATGAAACAACCCACCATGTACTCCTACATGGCCTTTCATCGATACCTTTACCAAGCGTATTCCACACTTCCCTCTCTTTATCGGTAAGATCATTTCACTCTGATCCATCACCCAGATGAATCAGACCAGACACAACTCTAAGCATAGCAGGCAACATAAGTAAATAGCATGGTGGATCACACATCACATGGCTCAATCAACTCCTACACATGCTAGTGGGTTTCAACTATTTACTGTGGCAATGACAGGTCATGCAAGGGAATAGGGTTCAACTACCGCAGCAAGTAGCAGTTCACGCGCTGTTGCCTTAATGCAGTAAAAGAGAGCAGGAGCGAGAAGATTGGGTTTGTATCGGAATGATCAATGATTGCTTGCCTGACAAGGTAGTTGTCGGGTACTGCTCTTCAACTGAATACGCAGCAGTATCCTCGGGAGCAGGACCTAACACAGGGAATACCGACGATACAATCATTAACAAACAAATGCAACAATATGATGCATGCTCATGACATGGCAAGATGCATGTGTGTTGGCTAATGCAACTAAAATCAGAAGGGTTTGAACCTATTTGAATCAAGGATTCAAATTGAAGTTCAAACTATTATTTAAATAAGTAAATAAACATGTTTTTGATATATACAGCAAGTTAACTTGTTCAAACATGCATGAAACCAGTGCCATTAGAAAGATTGGATTTTTCTGATCATTTTTCATATATAAATATTTTCCATCTGAGCTATGGTTGATTTTATATGATTTTTAGAAGTTTTGGGTATTTTCTGGAATTTCTTGAATTATTTTAAATCTAAAAATCCCGGAAAAACCTTCACTGCGTCAGCATGACATCATGCTGACGTCAGCCAGTCAACAGGGCCAGTCCAGGTCAAACCTGACCAGTGGGTCCCTCATGTCAGTGTCACAGCTAATTAACTGAGTTAATTAGAGTTTAATTAAAACTAATTGGCTGTCAGTGGGGCCAGGGCCCACGTGTCAGTGACTAAACTAATTAACTAATTAATATTAAATTAACACTTAAACTAAGTTTGACTTGCGGGCAGGGTCCACATGTCATTGACCCAGGGGGTCAAACCCGTGGTCAAAACAGGTCCAACTCGCCGGCGTTTAGCCGCCGGCGAGGCCAAGCGCGACGGCGTGCTTCGGAAAACGTCTACGGTGCACGGTTCGAGCTGCGGTTGGGTACGTTGGAGAGCTCTTGCTCTTCCGCATCGGATGGTGGTGGTCGCCGGACCTGGGGTGGCCGGAGACGACGTCAACGAGCTCGACGGCGGCGACCGGCGTCGGGCGTGTGTGGAGATGCGGCTGCAGGTGCCTAGGCGATGCGTGCGTAGCACCGTTCGCATCTACGTGCTGTGGTGAGTGCGTTGGACGGGTGCCGGTGACCAAATGGTCACCGGAGCATCACCGGCGACGAGCACGGCGGCGGTGCGTGCGGGCGAGCTACGTGCAGTGTGTTACAGGGCAAGAGGGAGCCAACGGAGAGGGGGAGGAGGTAGCTAGGCTCACAGCGGTTGCAGCAAGCACCGAAGCGAGCTCGGGGGTGGTCGGAGCTGAGCAGCACGGCGAGGGGGATCTCCGCGGCCGGAGTTGGGGAAGAAGAGGTCGGGGGCGTCTCCAGGGCGGGCGAGCGCTCGGGGCTCGGCCTGTTCGAAGCAGTCGAGGACGGCGGAGACAAGGGACAACACGGCGGAGCTCGGGGACGACGGTGGACGCGGCTTCTACGACGGTGCGATCACGGCGGCGTCGGCCATGGCGCGGGGAGAGCGAAGGAGAGGAACTGGGGGGAGGCGGAGGTGTCTGGGGGGTCGAGGGGGACGTGGACGTTCGATCCATCCCTCCAGGACGGCGAGGGGGCGAAGCAGGGCGGCGGGCAGCTGCGTGGCGCGCCGTGCGGTCGCCGTCGAGCACCTGCCTGCCTGCCTGGCCGAGCCAAGCAGCTCGCTGGAGCGGCAGCTGGGCTGGGCCGGCAGGTGGGCCGGGTGGCGCCGGCTAAGTGTTTTCTCTCCCTTTTTTCTATTTTCTTTTCTGTTTCATTTCTTTTGCAGCTTTGTTTAATTAATAAAAATGCCTAAATATATTTATAACTCATGACACTTGTCATACCTACTATATATAATATGAACAGTAGGAAACATTATAGTTCATGATTATTTGAGCATTTAAAAATATTTTATAGCATTTAAATGCCCAAATTCAAATACCATATGATTTAATCCAAAACCCTAGATTGTCCTAGAAAATTGTGCACCATTTTTGGCAGAGGTTTAAGACCAAGGCAGAAATGATGAACATTTTGAAGGGCATTTTGAGTACATTGGAAAATATTTTAGTAAACCCTAGTTGTTAGGGGAGGGGTGCTGGGGTTTCTGTTAATCCCATTTCAAGTTTCTTTGAAAGTAAACATGATGCACACTCTAGTCAGGTCCTAATGCAAGTGCTAGCTAGGGATGTGACAACTCGCCCCCACTCAAAAGAATCGCGTCCCGAGATTCGGGTTCCTCCGGAAAGAGGGTGGGGTACTCAAGTCGAAGACGATCCTCCCTTTCCCAGGTAGCTTCACTCTCGGAATGATGTGACCATTGAACCTTGAGAAACTTGATATTGTGGCGTCGAGTGGTGCGCTCAGTTTGATCAAGAATACGAACGGGGTATTCTCGATATGTGAGATTGTCTTGGAGATCAAGCGTTTCGTGGTCCACTCCGCGGATAGGATCCGAGAAGCAACGCCTGAGTTGAGAAACGTGGAAAACATCATGAACTCTGGAGAGGTGCGGAGGTAGTTCCAATTGGTAGGCAACTTCTCCTCGTTTGGCAAGAATGCGAAAAGGACCGATGTAACGAGGGGCCAATTTGCCTTTGATACCGAAGCGATGGGTTCCCTTAAGAGGAGTAACCCGAAGGTAAGCCTTATCGCCGACTTCAAAAGTCACAGCCTTATGATGACTATCATATTGGCTCTTTCGGCGAGACTGGGCAGTTTTCAATCTCTCACGAACGATGCGAACTTGTTCTTCTGCTTCCTGAATCATATCCGGGCCAAAGAATTGTCTTTCCCCGGTCTCTGACCAGTTAAGAGGTGTTCGACACCTTCGTCCATATAGAACTTCGAAGGGAGCTTTACCCAAGCTGGCTTGATAACTATTGTTATAAGCGAATTCGGCAAATGGAAGACACTTTTCCCATTCCATACCGAAAGAAATGACAGAGGCTCGAAGCATGTCTTCCAGAATTTGATTGACTCGTTCCACTTGACCACTTGATTGCGGATGGAAGGCAGTACTGAAAGAGAGATGAGTTCCCATAGCATTCTCGAAACTTTCCCAAAATCGTGAAGTAAAAAGACTTCCACGGTCTGAGTTAATCTCCAACGGTACACCATGAAGTGATACTATTCGA
Source organism: Secale cereale (assembly GCA_902687465.1). Taxonomy (NCBI): domain Eukaryota; kingdom Viridiplantae; phylum Streptophyta; class Magnoliopsida; order Poales; family Poaceae; genus Secale; species Secale cereale. The sequence goes on from LR738711.1 coordinate 708,635,458, forward strand.
GAGATATATAAGTCTGCTAGCTGGCTAGCGGTAATACTCTCCCGAACAGGCAGGAAATGAGCTACTTTAGAGAGGCGGTCGATGACGACGAAGATAGCATTATTCCCTTTCCTGGACCTGGGAAACCCGGTAATGAAGTCCATACCGACTTTATCCCATTTCCATTCAGGAATAGCTAGAGGTTGAAGGGTGCCAGCAGGCCGTTGATGTTCTGCTTTAACTCGACGACAAACGTCGCAGTTAGCAATGAACCGAGCGATTTCTCTCTTCATCCTAGTCCACCAGAATCTTTGACGTAGGTCTTGATACATTTTGGTACTACCGGGATGAATCGTGAGAGGAGATTCATGAGCCTCCTTAAGAATTAATTGCCGCGGATGGTGGTTCTTGGGAACCACTACACGGTTCTCAAAGAAAACAACACCTCGATCATCCATAGAGAAACTTTTAGCGAGTCCGCTAGCAATGTTCTCTTGGAGTCGTGATACACCTTTATCACGCTTCTGGGCAGCTATGATTTGATCCATAAGGGTAGGTTTCGCCACCAAGGTGGAAAGGAATCCTCGAGGAACAATGTGAAGGTTAAGCTTACGAAATTCCTCGTGGAGAAGTGGTTGACTTTGTTGTAACATTAAATTGTTACAATATGACTTACGACTTAGTGCATCAGCCATGACATTGGCCTTTCCAGGAGTGTAAGTGATTCCTAAATCGTAGTCGGTGAGCAACTCAACCCAACGTCTTTGCCTGAGATTTAGATCCGGTTGGGTGAAGATATACTTCAAACTTTGGTGATCAGTGAAGATTTCACAGCGATTACCAAGGAGGTAATGTCGCCATGTTTTGAGTGCATGGACTACAGCTGCAAGCTCTAGATCATGAGTAGGATAGTTATCCTCGTGTGGACGCAACTGTCGAGATGCGTATGCAATCACTTGCCGATCTTGCATGAGAATGCAACCTAGTCCTTGTCGCGAGGCGTCGCAATATATTATAAAATCCTTGGAAAAGTCTGGTGGTACCAGTACAGGTGCAGATGTCAGGCGTCTTTTCAGTTCCTGAAAACTGGACTCGCACTGTGGGGTCCACTCAAACTTTTTATCTTTCTTGAGGAGTTCAGTTAGAGGTTTAGCAACCTTGGAGAAGTTCTCGACGAAACGTCGGCAATAGCTCGCTAAGCCAAGAAAACTCCTAACTTGCTTGACCGATTCAGGAGGAGTCCAATCAAGGACGGCTTGAACTCGCTCGGGATTGACAGCAATACCCTTGCCAGAGATCACATGACCCAGATAGGTTACTTCTGGCAACCAAAATTCACATTTAGAGAATTTGGCATAAAGGCGGTGCTCTCGAAGTTTCGTCAATACCAGCCTTAAATGCTCGGCATGATCTTCCTTGTTCTTGGAGAAAATGAGTATATCATCGAGGTATACCACGACGAATTTATCCAAATACTCCATGAATATAGAATTCATTAACCGAGAAAAGGTAGCTGGGGCATTGGTTAATCCGAAGGACATGACGGTGTACTCATATTGGCCATAACGAGTAACGAAAGCCGTTTTAGGAATGTCCCCGTTCTTGATTTTGATTTGATGGTAGCCCAACCTCAAATCCATCTTAGAGAAGACTGAGGATCCAGCGAGCTGATCATACAGGTCGTTGATCCTGGGAAGCGGATACTTATTCTTAATGGTGACCAGATTGACAGGTCGGTAATCTACAACCATCCGCTCCGTTCCATCCTTCTTTTTGACGAAGAGGACGGGGCAAGCCCAAGGGGAAGAACTAGGACGGATGAAACCCTTTTGCAAGGACTCATCGAGTTGTTTCTTTAGCTCAGCTAATTCTAGTGGTGCCATCTTATAAGGTCTCCTAGAGATTGGGACAGTTCCAGGAATAAGATCTATCACGAACTCGACATCTCTGTCAGGTGGAACTCCTGGCAGTTCTTCTGGAAAAACATCCGGAAAGTCACGAACTACCGGGATATCTTCGAGTTCTGGTAGAGGGCTGGCATTAAGAGAGTAGAGCTGACATTCAGCCATTCGAGTCAAGACATTAACTATCTTGCCGGATGGATGTGTAAGTTGAACAGTCCTAGAAAAGCAATCAATTTTGGCGTAATGGGTTGTCATCCAATCCATACCCAAAATGATATTTATGTCCGAGTACTTGAGAGCGATTAAAGATGCAAGGAAAACAAGTCTATCGACAAGGATTTCATTTCCATGGCTTACCCTAGAGGTTTGCCACTTTGAACCAGGGGTTTGAATAACCATGGAAGTAGGCATGTCACAAAAAGTCATGTTGTGCAATCGAGCATAGCTCTCAGATATGAACGAATGGGATGCTCCAGTATCGAAAAGAACAGATGCCGGATGGCAGTTTACGAGAAGCGTACCAAGGACGACGTTAGGATCCTCATAAGCTTCTTCGGCAGAAACATAGTTGACATGACCACGTGCAGTGGGGATTGGCTTGACATAGTTCACCTTGCCGGTTGGCTTGCCATAGCCAACGGGTTTTCCTGGCTGATTCTGGGGACAATCACGCATGTAGTGTCCCGGTTCTCCACACTTGAAACATGTCACAGTGGTGGGGCGTGGAGCAAAGTTGGAGGGTGGACCTCCATAGGTCTTGGCAGGTGCAAACTGTTGAGTTGGACGAGGCGCCTCATAGGATGGCCTCAGTGTATACTTGGGTGGCAGAGCAGTGTTGGGAACCCACACACGGCGCTTGTGAGAGCCAGAGCCGGATGAGGAACCAAGGTCTCGAGTATGCTTGCGGGTGGCCTCGAAGTCGGTCTGGCCTGTCTCAGCACTGATAGCCTTGTTAACCAACTTCTGGAAGGAGGTGCACTCGTGCAGACGTAGATCTCGACGAAGTTCAGGGCTGAGTCCCTTGCGGAACCTCGCATGTTTCTTGGCATCGGTGGATACTTCTTCAGGTGCATAGCGTGCCAGATTACCAAACTCACGACTATAGCCGTCCACAGTTCAACGGCCCTGGGTGAAATTGCAGAATTCCTCCCGCTTGCGATCCATGAGACCTTCCGGAATGTGATGTTCACGGAATGCCTCATTGAACTCAGCCCAGGTAGTGACTTGGCCAGCAGGACGCATAGCTTCAAAGTTTTCCCACCAAAGACTGGCAGGGCCCTCAAGGTGGTAGGCGACGTAGATAACCTTGTCAGCTTCGGCCACACGGGCAGAGTGTAGCTTGTGGGTGATGCTACGTAGCCAGTCATCAGCATCCAGAGGTTCAGTGGAGTGATGGAACTTCGGTGGACACATCTTGATGAAATCGTGGATTGACACCACGTCATTCCTCTGACGGAACCCAGTGTTTTGCTCAATGCGTTCCAGCAGACGGTTGGTCTCTCTCTTGTTCCGTTCTGCTTCAAGCATAACTTCCGCCAAAGAGGGTGGCTGGGGCAGATTTCCATCTCTAGCCCCACTAGCCTCACCCTGCTCCTGAGCAGCAGGAGTGTTGCGAGTGTTGACCATCCTAGGAAAACAAAACAACGGTTTAGACAAGGATGGCAAAAATTTGACATAGAAGTGCAGAATGTAATGGATGACACAGAATGCAGAGATGTTCATCCGTACGACATGGTAATATAGGAACTGCTATATATACACCAGTGGTCATACACACCATACAAAGTTTAGTACAAGCCAAGGTTAAAGTACAACTACGGTGAAAGACGATACATCCCATCAGAGGCATTCCAAGCTCCTATACATTATTTAACTACACCTCCAGAATTCAGTACACACTAAGTCATATTCCACAAGACGCGCAGGACTGTGGAAATACAACTACTACAATACTACTACTACCACGGACTAGCTCAGACATTCGCGTAGTAATCCTCGTAGAGATTACCACCATAGCCTGGAAGTGGTACAGACGGATCTTGGAACTCGCGAGCACTCGAAGGCTGTGGACCATAAGGGCATGGGTGTGGTCTCGGTCCCGATGCTGGTGGTAATCGACGCCCACGTGGAGGTGTAATTCCCCCAACGTCACGCCAATCCATGTGATCAGGCAGACGAGTCCGCACAGGATACAAATCCCGCATGTCCAGATATCCGGCGTGCACAGCCGGTGCAAGCCGTGTCAAAGTTGTCCAGTGAGCGGCTCGGGTGTTATACAGCTCCATTCGGAGGGCACGGACCTCACGGTCCCTATCCTCCAACATCTGAACAGTAGTCTGAAGCAGTGGCTCTTCATGAGCAGCATCAGTATACAGACCAGTGTAGTAGCCTTCCTCTCCGGGAAGTGAAGCTGGCATGTAACAGAACTCAGTGTTCAGCAACAGGGCATGCCTAGCACGGAGAATGGTCATCATCGAATAAGCGGCATCCTGTACTGCCATCTCGATGGTAATCCCAAGTCCATAAGACCAATGGATGGGATCATTAGCTCCGGGATATGAGGGGTATATCCGGACTGTGCAGAAAAACTGACTTTGATTGAAATCCCTATACTGTTCCTCCACAGTGTATTCAGGATACCAGCGATAACCGGTCTCAGTCATCACACGGACTAGCATGGCCGTGTGACCGGGCACATTAATGCACCGAGTCAAACGAACCACTTGGTGAGGGATGCGGCCAGACATCTGAAACACGAAATAATGCAAAGGCATTAGTGTTTCTGGAAGAAATCGGGCAGCATAACAACTGTAAATGCTCAAACAAAGATTTGAGACATCATACAAATGATAGCATAGCCACTCAACAATTCCATATCAAGGTTCCGGTTCAATAATCATCATACACAAAAGGATAGAAACTGAACTGAGGCTTGAAACCAACAATCCTAAGAGTCTACGGATTAGTAACACGTGAACCTAGTAAGGATAAGAGGCCTAATCCTAAATCCCCGTAGAAAGAATAGACTGACTCAGATCAGAAGGGCATAAGGTAAAGGAGTAAAAAGAGCCTTACGTTCCCTTCCACAATCAATTCCCCTACATATAACTAAGAATTTTTCTAGACTCAACATCGACCAGTTTGGCTTGAGAAACCTACAGGAAGTCCAGCTCTGATGCCAACGCTGTCAGGACCCCGATCCTAAGTCACACCGATCTAGCTGTAACACGTCATATCACTTTGCGGCCTCACGCACGGTAACCTCACGGGTGCCACCTTACCTGGCCCGAGACCGTTTGCGCATTATGGCACACGTATATGACAGTGTCGCTAGCATCCATATGACAGAGAACCCGGGCCGACATGGCTAGTTATAAACCAAAAGTGGCACTAAATTACAGAGACAGGCATCCATGACCCAGCAACGAACGTGTCGGTCATCAACGTATGAACCCAAGTCGTAGCAAGCTACATGGACTTAAAGGAACAACGCGTGACATTTCCCCTAAGGGACAGACACAGGAACGAAGAAGGACACATGCCGGCCAGCCTACGTGTTCCGAGCAGTAGCAAGCTACCAAGGCTCATTGGAATCACTAGGAGGCATTTCCCTGTAAGATAGGCTACCAAAGGAAAACAACTAGGTGTCGGATCCCACACATACCAAGCATTTCAAACATACACGCAATGTGCTCAATATGTGCAAATACAACATTGCATCACAACAGAACTCTATGACTCAAAGTACTTTATTTAAAAGGCTCCAAGAGCCATACATATCATATTCATACAGGTAGGGGTCACATGACCCAACACTCAAGTCATACAGTCATACAAGCACAAGCGGAAGCTACATGTCTGAGTACAGACAACTTAGAAAATAAAACAGGCTTGGTGTAGCCTGACTATCTACAAGGCCCTTCACAAGCTCCAGATCACCGTCTGGGTGTCAAGCTACTCATCGACGTCAACGTCTATGTAGAACCCATCAGCAGGGGCAGGGTTCTCCTCTGCAACAGTTATTAAGCAAACATGAGTACAAAGGTACTCAGCAAGTCTTACCACAGAACCTATCATACATGCAACATTATCAAAGGGGGATAGTGGAGTTTATAGCAGAATGCCAGCTTTGACCTTGGCTAACCTATACTACAACTCTCAACGGATTGCAAGTTATTGTTACGAACACGAGTCCACTACTCTCCACATCAATACACTACCGAGGATCCTCTTCCGTCATCCTACGGAAGGGCCATCCACGGCACTCACGCTTATCTTGAGGCTTTTAGTAGTATCCTTCAACTTGTCTATGAACTGTAAGAGTAACCAAGTAGTTCGTACCGCGAACAACGGCTATTCGAATAGTTTGATAACCCTGCAGGGGTGTACTTCTTCACACATGTTTTCACCACTTAGCGTCTGCACACGACATGTGCTCGGCAGACTTCAAGCGAAAGCCGACGTGGGTGTAGACCACGACCTAACCAACCACTCAAGTCTCTCGTCCAGGTTTATCGCCTATTTGGGTTCCATCCGTGGGGAGATCCGGCCGGGGTGTCGCTCACGGCCCCAAACGATGTGTACAGGGTTCCCGAGTCACCAAACGGGCAACCGGTACACCGTGCCACGTACCTGTCGCATCACAGCCCACCCCGAGGGTCAGCGCTGCGCACGACCTCCAGTAAACTATAAACACCAGAAACTAGTTGCAACTCCTGGACAGAGTACAAGGGCAGTCAATAAGTCGAGCGGGGTCATATTTCAGGGCCCAATGTGTGGTAGTAACTGTAACTTGAATCACACACACAGATCTCGGGTCCTATGGACGATTCCAATGAAACAACCCACCATGTACTCCTACATGGCCTTTCATCAATACCTTTACCAAGCGTATTCCACACTTCCCTCTCTTTATCGGTAAGATCATTTCACTCTGATCCATCACCCAGATGAATCAGACCAGACACAACTCTAAGCATAGCAGGCAACATAAGTAAATAGCATGGTGGATCACACATCACATGGCTCAATCAACTCCTACACATGCTAGTGGGTTTCAACTATTTACTGTGGCAATGACAGGTCATGCAAGGGAATAGGGTTCAACTACCGCAGCAAGTAGCAGTTCACGCGATGTTGCCTTAATGCAGTAAAAGAGAGCAGGAGCGAGAAGATTGGGTTTGTATCGGAATGATCAATGATTGCTTGCCTGACAAGGTAGTTGTCGGGTACTTCTCTTCAACTGGATACGCAGCAGTATCCTCGGGAGCAGGACCTAACACAGGGAATACCGACGATACAATCATTAACAAACAAATGCAACAATATGATGCATGCTCATGACATGGCAAGATGCATGTGTGTTGGCTAATGCAACTAAAATCAGAAGGGTTTGAACCTATTTGAATCAAGGATTCAAATTGAAGTTCAAACTATTATTTAAATAAGTGCATAAACATGTTTTTGATATATACAGCAAGTTAACTTGTTCAAACATGCATGAAACCAGTGCCATTAGAAAGATTGGATTTTTCTGATCATTTTTCATATATAAATCTTTTCCATCTGAGCTATGGTTGATTTTATATGATTTTTAGAAGTTTTGGGTATTTTCTGGAATTTCCTGAATTATTTTAAATCTAAAAATCCTAGAAAAACCTTTACTGCGTCAGCATGACATCATGCTGACGTCAGCCAGTCAACAGGGCCAGTCCAGGTCAAACCTGACTAGTGGGTCCCTCATGTCAGTGTCACAGCTAATTAACTGAGTTAATTAGAGTTTAATTAAAACTAATTGGCTGTCGGTGGGGCCAGGGCCCACGTGTCAGTGACTAAACTAATTAACTAATTAATATTAAATTAACACTTAAACTAAGTTTGACTTGCGGGCAGGGCCCACATGTCATTGACCCAGGGGGTCAAACCCGTGGTCAAAACAGGTCCAACTCGCCGGCGTTTAGCCGCCGGCGAGGCCAAGCGCGACGGCGTGCTTCGGAAAACGTCTACGGTACACGGTTCGAGCTGCGGTTGGGTGCGTTGGAGAGCTCTTGCTCTTCCGCATCGGATGGTGGTGGTCGCCGGACCTGGGGTGGCCGGAGACGACGGCAACGAGCTCGACGGCGGCGACCGGCGTCGGGCGTGTGTGGAGATGCGGCTGCAGGTGCCTAGGCGATGCGTGCGTAGCACCGTTCGCATCTACGTGCTGTGGTGAGTGCGTTGGACGGGTGCCGGTGACCAAATGGTCACCGGAGCATCACCGACGACGAGCATGGCGGCGGTGCGTGCGGACGAGCTACGTGCAGTGTGTTACAGGGCAAGAGGGAGCCAACGGAGAGGGGGAGGAGGTAGCTAGGCTCACAGCGGTTGCAGCAAGCACCGAAGCGAGCTCGGGGGTGGTCGGAGCTGAGCAACACGGCGAGGGGGATCTCCGCGGCCGGAGTTGGGGAAGAAGAGGTCGGGGGCGTCTCCAGGGCGGGCGAGCGCTCGCGGCTCGGCCTGTTCGAAGAAGTCGAGGACGGCGGAGACGAGGGACAACACAGCGGAGCTCGGGGACGACGGTGGACGCGGCTTCTACGACGGTGCGATCACGGCGGCGTCGGCCATGGCGCGGGGAGAGCGGAGGAGAGGAACTGGGGGGAGGCGGAGGTGTCTGGGGGGTCGAGGGGGACGTGGACGTTCGATCCATCCCTCCAGGACGGCGAGGGGGCGAAGCAGGGCGGCGGGCAGCTGCGTGGCGCGCCGTGCGGTCGCCGTCGAGCACCTGCCTGCCTGCCTGGCCGAGCCAAGCAGCTCGCTGGAGCGGCAGCTGGGCTGGGCCGGCAGGTGGGCCGGGTGGCGCCAGGTAAGTGTTTTCTCTCCCTTTTTTCTATTTTCTTTTCTGTTTCATTTCTTTTGCAGCTTTGTTTAATTAATAAAAATGCCTAAACATTTTTATAACTCATGACACTTGTCATACCCACCATATATAATATGAACAGTAGGAAACATTATAGTTCATGATTATTTGAGCATTTAAAAATATTTTATAGCATTTAAATGCCCAAATTCAAATACCATATGATTTAATCCAAAACCCTAGATTGTCCTAGAAAATTGTGCACCATTTTTGGCAGAGGTTTAAGACCAAGGCAGAAATGATGAACATTTTGAAGGGCATTTTGGGTACATTGGAAAATATTTTAGTAAACCCTAGTTGTTAGGGGAGGGGTGCTGGGGTTTCTGTTAATCCCATTTCAAGTTTCTTTGAAAGTAAACATGATGCACACTCTAGTCAGGTCCTAATGCAAGTGCTAGCTAGGGATGTGACAGAGGAGGAAGCCAAAATTTCTGTTGCTTCGAGACCATCTGAGACGATGAGGAAGAGTGAAGGGCATCTCGAATCCTCTTTTTAGAAGCCTCCATCTTAAGCTGAGCTGCCTCTTGTTTCAAAGCCATGTTATAGAATTTGTCGAATTCATCGGGCTCGAACAAGGTGAGAGCAAGTTGAAGTTCATCTTTGAGACCTCCACGGAACTAGTAGATTTTGCTCTTAGCATCAGGAATGTCTTGCTTAGCATAGCCGGCGAGGTTTTGGAACTTGACATTATACTGATAGACTGTCATAGAGCCCTGCTTCAGGTTGCGGAATTGCTCACGCATACCCTCGATGACACTTGTAGGAATATGGTGAGAGCGAAAGTCCTTGCAGAAATCCTCCCAAGAGATCACACGACCTGGCCTGGAGTCTTTGTACTGCTGCCACCAGTCAGATGCTTGGTCTTTGAGTTGGAAGGCTGCAAACTTCACATAATCCTCTTCTCTTACGTTACTGCACTCAAAATGCTTCTTTATGTCGGTTAACCAATCTTCAGCATCAAGAGGGTCGACACAGTAACTGAAAGCTTTTGGATTATTGGCCAAGAACTGGTTGAGAGTAGCATGGTGCTGCTCGTTGAAGAAATTGCCTTGATTCCCTCGAACACCCTGATTAGCTTGATTAGCTTGCATCTGTTGCATCATCTGCATCAACATCTGGGTGTTCTGAGCTGTAGTCTGCATAATCGCTCTCCAAGCCTCGGGCGGAGGAGGAGGGGAAGGAGAACGATCTGGGACCTCTTCACCCTCTGGGTTAGCGTTGGGAACCCTTTTCGGAGCCATCCTGAAAGAGATGACCACGAATCAGCATTTGATTGACAGAAGGTATAAGCTGAATAAATGGATTGAATTGCAACAAGTCTTCACAATAATCATTCGAACAAGAGGAACGAATGAAATTCTCAGTTAAATGATAACATCAATCTTCACGAGAAGCCACATAGGGACAAAAGGTAAAATAAGAAAAACAACAAGGTACGGACGGGAACAAACACAAGATAGGAGCTTCGTTCTAACATCTTTGTGCTGAAAGCATATGAACGCGTTACGAAAGGGTTTTGCAATCCCCGGATCAGCATAGCCAAGGACCCTAAGATGCAACTCCCGATCGGAACATCGGTCATAATACCACTTCACTCAATGTAGAACCCCGAACTCGCTAACCTGCATTCGTTGGAAGAATGCCTACGATCTACTGGATAAACCCACCTATGAATTTCCGAAAGATTCCAGTTATGCAATCAGGTGTTGGGGATACACGGGAAGCATCGCGCAATCAACTCTAAACCTACATCCAGGTGTATCCATCCTTCAACACATAACCAGTCTTTCTCGGAAACTGTCTACCTCGGACCTTCGAAAAGCATCCACTATAACAAGCTATGGCAATACTCCCGAACTACCTCCCCAGTACTGGGTGATGTCGGGGTTATCTTGCCACCAACCGTATAGGAGAGATTTTCGATGTCGGCCGTCTTAAGTATTTAGTACTGCCGCGATATGCTTGTGACGACAATACCCCGAAGCTCAACTCCCCGGGACACTGCCACAACCCCTAATGTCAGGAGGCATCGAGAACAATATTCTCGTCACAAGAACATCGAAACAATCCCAGAATACTCGCGAGATTCCTAAAAAAAATTTGGTGCAATTTTTGAAGATAGAAGAGACAAGAGTAGACGTCAGGAGTCCTCACTAGAGAGAAAGGGGATGAGAAGCAAAGAAATCCTACTCTCCGATATAATATATAGGACTCAAAATATTTTCAGTGTGTGCCTAGACTCGACCGTCAACGATTCGATCAAACAGTGGGGCCTCTTAGGTCGGAGAAGGCTCTGATACCAACTTGTAATGCCCAGGATGGGACTAAATCTCCTACGTGTCGAGGCACGACTTAGAGACTTAACCCCATGCTGGAATGATCGCAAGTCTGGTATCTTTGCACAACTCATGTAAAAGATGGGGATGGAAAACATAAAAATAGTTGGCTTACACTCGCCACGTCACACAAATACAATACATGTCTCAATCATCATACATTAAAACATCACAACCCTCTAAGGGTAAAATCCAAATAACAAGATACCAAACATAAATTAAATCCACAGGTCGGATCGAATCCTAGTAGAAGTCTCCACTACTGATCATCAGGATAACGAACATAGTATCGACTACGCTCCTCGTCGTACTCCCAGTCAAGCTCGGTGCCATCACCTGGATAGCTCACAACTGGACCTACATCTGGTGTGGTGAAGTAACTGTGAGCCACAGAGGACTCAGCAATCCCGTTCCCGGGTAACAAGACTATTTAAGCCTTGGGAGAGGATAAGGCTGAAGAAAAGAATAAGTGTCTGCAACAGCAACTAGCAACTAGCTTACGTGAGAGAGTGCGAGAAGAGAAAGCCTCGGTCGAGAGATGATCACGAAGTGATCCTAGCTAAAGCTCAACAAACATAACCCCACCGTGTTCAACTCCCGAATCCCTATTCGGAAATTGACAGTCACGGTACACACGCTGGTAGTGTATTGGAACATTGTGTCAAGTTATCTACAACCGGATATTAACAAGCTCCCATCTGCCACATAACCGCGGGCACGGCTTTCGAAAGTTCATAACCCTGCAGGGGTGTTCCAACTTGACCCATTACAAGCCCATGATCCGCGGAGTCGCACCTCCAAAGTGGGAAGACCCGAGTATTCTCGGAATCCCGTGCTCAAGATACTCCGAACTAAGGTAAGGCTAATCCAGCAAATCCCCCCGGCGTGCCGACACCCTGATAGTAGCCGCGCGTATCTCGTCTCAGGCCACGACCGGATGGGTGATCCCACAGGTTTTTACCAGACCTTGAGTTCCCTCGAGGTGGCCCCGCGTAACCCCCACTTTGGACCAACACTCATGTGGAGCACTGGCCCGGGTTGTTGAATTAAGAAAGAGGGTTTATAACTCCCTATGCAAGTTTAATTAGTTATTAGGCAAATAGTACCAATGTTGGGACTTGCTGGAAAAGACTTAGCACTTAGCGTTTTATCGAGGGGGTCCCATACACCCCAACCATGTTAGGAACGCATAATCAAGGAACATAACACCGGTTTAAACGGTTCCTAATGGCATGAGTGGAACAAATCACCAAGCAAAAGGCTTAGCCTTCCACCCTTGCCAATATATAGATGATTTCATTTTAAGCATTTATATAGTGTGATATAACCCAACAAAACCTCAACATGAAGCAAGCATCTTCGATCTTCACCTGCAACTAGCAATGCTATAAGAAGGGCTGAGCGAAGCGTACTTAGCCAAGCAACGGTTTGCATAGGTAGGGTGGTTAGACATGTTCATGGTTAAAAATAGGAGGCTGACAGGAAAGACATGGGCACCGAGGCAAAACTATAGAGCGGAACTACTAGCAATAGGCAAAGATAGTAATGTTATCGGGGTTCGGTCATCTTGCCTGAAGTGAAGTCGTTCGGATCGTAAGAAGGGTCCTCGTGCTCAACCTCGTTGGTAACCACGTGCTCGTACTCGTACTCGGTCTCAGCTTCCGGCTCTAAACAATACAATCACACAAGGCACAAATCAACAAGATGCAATGCGCACTCAAAAATGATGGATGCATGATGGATGCACTAAGGGAGCACACGGAGCACGGAAAATAGCACTCAAGCAAAACACCTCAAGACATGATAACAATATGAGATTATGATTCTACACGGAAAATCAATCAAGTTTCATATAAGACTAACTGAAATCGGAGCTACGGGCTAAAAGTTATGCCCGAAACAAGAAACGAGCGAAAGCTGAAAATTACAACAACATAGCAACTTCGGAGCACAAAATAATTAAGCTACAGCACTCAAACAACATGGCAAAGAGCATGAACATAAACTAGACATATCCTACAGCAAATAAGTCCAAAGGTGCACCCCCAAAGGAGCCACGGATCAATAGCAACAAGCTTGGACATATTGAACTTGACAATAAAATTCTGACAGCAGAATTTTATTGAAACTTTGGAGCAAAAGTTAAACATGCTACAGCCACTTAAATAGGCATGAGAGAACATGAACGGAAATCCAACAATATATACTACAAGGAACAATCAAGATCCACCCCAAAACTATCATGGTTTGTCCTAGAGCAGCAAGCAAACATGGCATCGGAACGTTACAGATTTCAGACTTAGTGAAATTTCACTAAGTCCTAAAACAGCAGTTTCATCATGGCATCTAAAAGAGCAAGTTTAAGTCACCTCGAAACTAAACATGGCAAGTGGTAAGCACCACATCAAAGTACACAAGATGGTGATTCCGAAACACACAAGCATGCATCATGGAGATAAACACAACGATAGCAACGAGCTCAACAAGATGGCATTTCATAACAAGTGAACAACATCACAGCCACATGGCACTTTGCAACGAAGATATACATGGCAAGAATAAATCTATCATGCAACCTAACACAAGCAACATGTAGAGCATGGCAAGACGAACACGTGGACATGTCATTTGCATCATTCGGACAAACGAGCTAAAAGATATCACATAGCAAAGATGGCATAAAAACATCACATAGCAGCAGTTTTATCACGATGCACTATTGCAACAGAAAAACAAGCACCTAGATGATCTCTAACATGCATGGCACAAAAAGATAAAACGTAGTGCTAATCACCACGAACGTCTGGACATGCTATTTGCGCGAAACGGACATCCACACAAAAAGTTAGAGCAGTTTGAATAATGCATCACAGAACAATTAACAGAGACTTAGCAGAAAAAGAGGGGGGAAAACAACCTCAGGATCTGAAGAAAAAAACACAACGGGCCCAGATCTGGCGCGGCGGCCCGGTTGGAGGAGAGGAAGCCCAGGCGGCTGTGCTGGCGACGGCCCGCGCGGCGGTGGCTTCGGCCCGCGGCTCAGGCCCAGCCCGCGAGGAGGCGAGGTGGCCGGCG
>LR738711.1:708649734-708689910 GCA_902687465.1 Secale cereale
GGGTCTGGGCCTGGGCCTCAGCGGGTGGAGCGGCGAAGGGAATGGCCTGCGGTGGACGGCGCGCGAGGGGGGAGCCCAGCTGGCGCGCGAAGTGGAGGCGGGGTGACTGGCTGGCCCAGCGATGATGGCGGTGAAGTGGTCCTGCCGGGCCAGATCGAGCCTGGCGAGGGAGGCGGTCGACGCCTGGCGCGGGAGTGGGCCGATCCGGTGGAGCGATCGAATGGCGGGGCGAGGCGAAGTGGTCCCTCGAGGCTGGCGCGGCTGCGGGAGGCCCGACGAGGGCGCGTTGACCCTGAGCGATCTGATCTGGCGAGGCGCTTCGATCGAGAGGAAAAACGGCGGCGGCTCGGTGGATCGACGTGGTGGCTCGAGAGGATCTACCAAGTGTAGTGAGGGGGAGGCCAGATCCAAAAATTAGGGGGGAGGAGGAGGAAGAAGCTAGAGATGCCCAAAAATAGACCTAGGGGTCTATAAATAGCAGATTTTAGGGTTTGAGGGATTTGGAGGTGTTTGGAGCCCTCCGATCGCGATCCGACGGATCCGATCGCGAGGGGAGTTAAGATGGGCCTAGGAGAGGGTAGTGGGCTGCTGTAGGGGTGTTTCGGGCCACAAAGTGAAGGCACTTTGGACCCACACGAATAACTGTTGGGATTGCAAACGGAGTCCAAACGCGACGAGATTTGAGAGGCGGGTTACACACAACAAAACAACAACACACGACAAGTCTCGCGCCACACCGGCAACGTTACACGCCCAAACAATAAAGTAGGTCTACGGGATGCCACGGACACGTGAGGGAGCTCCGGAACGCGAAACGGAAAACGGGAAGGAACGCGTGGAACCGGATGCAAACGACAACACAAATGCAATGCGATGCACATGTCTACATGATATGAATGAATGCCACACACGCACACAACAAAACGACGAACACCAGAAAGACAAAGAACCCGGAATGGAATAGATGAAGCCGGAGATATATTATATGCCCAAAAGGGAAAGTATTACATCCCGGGCATTACAAATCCCCAAGCTTAGGCTCTTGGTTGTCCTTGAATTTTACCTTGGGGTGCCTTGGGCATCCCCAATCTTAGGCTCTTGCCACTCCTTATTCCATAGTCCATTGAATCTTTACCCAAAACTTGAAAACTTCACAACACAAAACTCAACAGTAAACTCGTAAGCTCCGTTAGTATAAGAAAATAAAACCACCACTTAGGTATTGTTGTGAACTCATTCTAAATTCACATTGGTGTAATATCTACTGTATTCCAACTTCTCTATGGTTCATACCTTCCAATACTACTCATAGATTCATCGAAATAAGCAAACAACATATAGAAAACAGAGTTTGTCAAAAACAGAACATTTTGTAGTAATCTGTAACTTCCGAGTACTTCTGTAACTCTAAAAATTCTGAAATAAATTGGTGGATGTGAGGAAGTTGACTATTAATCATCTGCAAAAAGAATCAAATAAAAAGCACTCTTCAGTAAAAAATGGTAGATAATCTCGTGAGCACTGAAGTTTCTGTTTTTTACAGCACGATCGCATAAACTTCACACAAGTCTTCCCAAAGGTTCTACTTGGTACAAACACTAATTAAAACACAAAACCACGTCTAAACAGAAGCTAGATGCAATATTTATTCCTAAACATAAGCTAAAACAAAGAAAAAATAAAGTTGGGTTGCCTCCGAACAAGCGCTATCGTTTAACGCCCCTAGCTAGGCATGATGATTTCAATGATGCTCGTGTAAAAGATAAGAACTGAAACATAAGGAGAGCATCATGAAGAATATGACTAGCACATTTAAGTCTAACCCACTTCCTATGCATAGGGATTTTGTGAGCAAACAACTTATGGGAACAATAATCAACTAGCATAGGAAAGCAAAATAAACATAGCTTCAAAATTTTAAGCACATAGAGAGGAAACTTGATATTATTGCAATATGTAGAAGCATATGATCCTCTCCCATAATAATTTTCAGTAGCATCATGAATGAATTCAACAATATAACCAGCACAAAAAGCATTCTTTTCATGATCTACTTGCATAGAAATTTTACTACTCTCCACATAAGCAAAATTCTTCTCATTCATAGTAGTGGGAGCAAACTCAACAAAATAACTATCATGTGAAGCATAATCCAATTGAAAATTAAAATCATGATGACAAGTTTCATGGTTATCATTATTCTTAATAGCATACAAGTCATCACAATAATCATCATAAATAGGAGGCATGCTTTCATCATAATAAATTTGCTCATCGAAACTTGGGGGACTAAAAATATCATCTGCATCAAACATAGCATCCCCAAGCTTGTGGCTTTGAATATCATTAGCATCATGGGTATTCCAAGAATTCATACTAACAACATTGCAATCATGCTCATCGTGCACATATTTTATGCCAAGCATTCTATGTAATTCTTCTTCTAGTACTTGAGCACAATTTCCCTTTCCATCATTTTCACGAAAGATATAAAAAGATGAAGCATATGAGGTAACTTTAATTCCATTTTTTGTAGTTTTCTTTTATAAACTAAACTAGTGATAAAACACGAAACTAAAAGATTCGATTGCAAGATCTAAAGATATACCTTCAAACACTCACCTCCCCGGCAACGGCGCCAGAAAAGAGCTTGATGTCTACTACACAACCTTCTTCTTGTAGACGTTGTTGGGCCTCCAAGTGCAGAGGTTTGTAGGACAGTAGCAAATTTCCCTCAAGTGGATGACCTAAGGTTTATCAATCCGTGGGAGGCGTAGGATGAAGATGGTCTCTCTCAAACAACCCTCCAACCAAATAACAAAGAGTCTCTTGTGTCCACAACACACCCAATACAATGGTAAATTGTATAGGTGCA
Organism: Secale cereale; assembly: GCA_902687465.1. Lineage (NCBI taxonomy): Eukaryota > Viridiplantae > Streptophyta > Magnoliopsida > Poales > Poaceae > Secale > Secale cereale. The sequence continues at coordinate 708,652,610 of LR738711.1, forward strand.
CTAGTTCGTCGAAGAGATGGTGATACAAGTGCAATATGGATGGTAGATATAGGTTTTTGTAATCTAAAAATATAAAAACAGCAAGGTCGCAAGTGGTAAAAGTGAGCATAAACGGTTGTGACGCCCCAAGACCGACGTTCCAGAAGACTTCCATATGTTCCAGGTTTCGCCGTGCATTTTATTTGCTTTCTTCATTTTATTTGTGCTTTGCATCATGTCATCATGCCATCATGTCATTAATCTTTACATCTCAGCTAAATAAATTGTATGGATCTTCTATCCATTTAAACCGAGGGAATTCACTGGCGACTTCTCTTTATAATATATCCTCTCGATAGTTGGGAGCTATTATAAAATATTCCATTTTTGGGAATCACTCATAAACACACTTGCAAAATAATTCTGTGCCTTTCCGCTTCAAGTTTGGTCCCCAAACTTTGTCCATAATTTCTTTCGTCTTTTCCTCGAGCTCCACCAAAATTCTCAACATTTATGGGCACTTCGAAATCTGAGTCTTTGTTCAAACCTTTTGAATTAAATTCAAAGGATTTTGAATTTATTTTTTCAATCATGATCACTTTATTTTCTTGGGTCACCCTCATTTTTGCGAGTCCAAGAAAATTTCCCTCATGCCCAAACTGATGTAGGGTGGAACCCTAGATGGCCGATCTTTCACGAAAAGGAGGGGATCCCACGATGAACACGAAGAACACGAGAGGGAACACGAGGGGAAACACGAGAGAAACACTCAAACCAACAAGAACAAGTCACACATATGCTAGATCCTCGAAACACAAAGAGATACAAGATCCATGATCAACAAGGGACGATACAAAGGGTAACCGGTTCTTCTCCGTGAGGAGGTCTTGAGATATCCCGCGGGATCTTCTCCGTGAAGGAGGTCTTGAATCCGTGTGGATCTTCTCCGTGGAGGGGCCGTAGTCACTCACAAGGAGATGAACCACTAGATGAGCAAAGCTCTAGGTATCAAATGAGCTATCACTAAGCTAACCCTAGTACGGAGCTAGGAGACAAGTATATATAGTCCAAGGGGTAAGTTGGGGGATACATGGGGTGAAACCCCTTCATCTGCGCGCAGGCAGGGCGGTAGTACCGGTTCCTGGACCGGTAGTACCGGTTTTAGCGGAATTAGCGGTTGTTCCGGCGTTGCACCGGCCTTGCACCGGTCGATCACAGAAGGTTGACCGGTAGTTGACTGGTAGTTGGCCGGTAGTACCGGTCGACCGGTAGTTGGGCGGTAGTAGACCGGTAGTACCTCTTTCTCTGCGCTGGGAAAATCCTTGCCCATGCGTTTGGTGTCCATCTTGCGCCCTTCCTTCTCCTTGTTGGTTCCTTGGTACCTAGGCACACGAAGTGTCTTTGTTTGAGGTAGTAGCCATGTCTCATGTGGGTCCAAGGGAAATTGAACAAGGAGATAGTTCACCTTATGTCCAATGGCACAAGTTGGAGGTCTCATCGTATGTATCGTAGTGTACATGGTGATGATCCTAGGATGCTCCGCATCATATCCCCTCCCTTGGGAAAGATCCGACCTCGGATCGAACACCTCATCACCATGGAAATGGTAGTCGTGAACGGACTTATAGTTGGACGAAGTTGAGGGAATGTCGCAATCCAAATACTCCAAGGTGTCTCCGGTATGTGGTACATGCAAAATGAGCAAACACAAAATACACTTGGAAATACAATGGTTAGCGCACACAAAGTGTCCATCATGTAAGAATGAGTCCGTGTGACAAGGTACATGAAGCTTAGCAAGATGATATAGTATGAGATGTAAAGCATTCATGTGCGCAAATTCATTTGTTGTGCACACAAAGGTAGGGTAATTGGCATGGTGCACAAAGCTACAATTTCTACCATTGTGCAAAATGATGTCATAGTGTGATGGTTTATCAAGAGCATGAACATGGCAATGGATGCTCAATATGTGTATGTTATCATGCAATTGATGGAGGACAATATGATCATGATGTATGAATATGCCATCAAGAAAGATCACAACAAATTTGCTAAGGAAATGCACAAGCTCATATATCATGGATGACATGGGAATACAAGATGCAACAAGGCAATCATAATGTGAGTCAATCCATGCGCAAGATGCAAATTTGGTATGTGAATGATATGTTGATGGAGCATGGCATGTGAGCACACAATCAACAAATATGAAGGTTTTGGTGCAATGTGCCAAAGGAGTTTTGATATACCAATGCTCGATGTCGTGGCATGAGTTAAGGTCTGAAGGTGCATCCAATAAGGCCGAGCGCTCCTCCTCTTGAAGGTCCATCACCAATGTTGGTCTTCTCTCCCATAGATGTATCATGTAGACAATAAGAAGAAGACAACCATGAAAGAATGACCCATCCAATATGCATATGTGAGGATGGCTCAAAGGGAAGGAGTTCACCTTTAGGAGATTCTCACGAATGTTGGTGTTGCACATCATGTATGCCTTCGCATGACCAAGTTGTCGCATGGCGGCACCGCCTTGTGAATCCTTCAAAATGAAAGAACATGACAAACACTTGGAAAAACAAATAAGGTTCGCGTGAATGCAAAACCTAGCATTCGTGAGGGAAAATACCCAACAGGTGCTTGCATCATTCTTATCATAAGAAAGGACAAGGTAATGTTGCATGGCATGTAAGCATATGATGCGATAACAACCAAAGGCATTAGGCTCAAACAAGCAAGTATGCATCACAAATATGGTGTCCAAGTCTCCAAGATCAAGAAACATAGCATTGTTGCACTCAATACAAGTGTTGAGAGATGCAACTAGTGGAGACAAATGACAATGATCAAGATATATCATGTGAGTGGCATGGACATATATGTCATCAACCCAAGAAAGCAAGTAAGAGAGGAACATGGGTGATGCAACATAGCAAGCAAGCATAGTGATCATGTCAAACAAGCTAGTAGTGCGAAGATGCAACGTACTAGAGGTAATCATGGCAAGCATGTCATGTGTGCAAATAGTAGGCATGAGTAATGCACATGGCATAGCACAAGCATGAAAGAAAGATGTGAGAAAAGTCTCATCATTGTGGTGGTAAGAAGTCCTATGTAAATAGCAATGTAACATCATGACTCTCCCAACACAAGAATCAACAATAGCATGGGGCACAAAGAAATCTTGGCAATAGCTACTAGTATCTCCTCCAAGCATGCAAATACACATAGAAGTAGCATAATGGTGACTCATGTTTAAAGGCAAGCAAGGGTCACAATTGTATGGCAAAGTCATATCAAGCGGTATAGCATGCAAAGTGAACACGATAGTATGGCCATAATGTGATAAGTAGCAAATAGCCCATAGCCGTGTGAGAGCCAAGTAAAAGAGATGCACGTAGTGGTTGCGCGAAGAGAATGGTGGTAAGGAGATTCCACGGAATCCCAAATCGTCGTTGCTCTCAAGAGCTCTTTTCGTCAACTCATGGGATTGGGAGGTTGACGAGTTTGCAAAAGTACCTACACAAGACAAAGGCAAAGGAAAAATTGTATGTGCGTGGTATATGTACACATCATCCATCATGATGCGCACGTGCATGTGTTGGTTAGCACAAAATAGCCAATGCTCAAATAAATGAGATGCGTGATATAGAAACATGTCATCCATCATGAGAGCTTTGTTGTTATGTATGACATAATGGAGACTCACATGGTGTAATGCATCATGACAAGTAGGTAGAGCATTGTTATTCATGTAATGCATATGATGCACACAATCATGGTAATCATGCAAGGTATGGAATGCATCAAGATCTCCTAGTATGTATGAGGAAACTATGGGGGTCTCCTCATGAGCATTATTGGAAAGTTCACAGGGAGAATATTGACAACATCCAAAGCGAAGCATATTTGGAACAATGTGTTCATGGTATGGCATAGTTGATGAATTGCGCAAATCATGTAAAGGAAGCATCACAATATCATCGCAAGAGAAACACAAGCCAATGCCCATCATCTTGTCATCTATGCCACAAGTGCAAATGGGATTTACTTTAATTTGGCATGCATAGTTACTATGTTGAGATTGATATGAAACAATATGAGAAATCTCACTCATAGCATATGACAAGTTTAGAGGGTGGTCAAACATGATGTGACCAAAAGAATTTTCACATGATATCCTATGGAGCATGGCATCACAACTAGGCAACTCAACATGCTCATCATCATATTCATCATAAATAGGTAAGTCAAGACATGATGAGTTCGCACTAGCATGAAGCATGGGAATAGGTGTGTCCACATCATGCAAGCAATCATTCTCACGATAGTCCACTAGTGGGACGAGAGAAGCACCGTCACCTATGTTACCTTTGGAGTTCCACTCATGTGGTGTAGGTGAGGTTTTCAAGATTCGATTATTCTCATCTTTCTCTTGATGGAACCATGTGGGTGGTGCATCTTCTTCCACCATGGCCATCGGGTTGTCCATTGGAGGGACGGACTCGTCGAGGGTAGGCATGTCCTCTTGTAGGAGACCTAGCACCAAAGAAAACACACTCGGAGTAGAGGTTAAGTCGTTAGAAATCATAGTGGCCTCACATGCCCTATCAACTACCTCACTCACTAATTGTTGTGGCTCACTCACTCCCTCGTGGATGCTCTCACTCATATGGTTGGTGGAGTCACTCAAATGGCTCTCAACCTCACATAGGAGAAGAGGCATGTTCTCATGTGTGGGGCTAGTGGTTGGCACACTCATCCTCTCAAGGGAAATGCTCTCAAGGTCACATATGGTGGAGTCACTCGTATCACTCATGTGGTGGTGGCTCTCCTCACATGGGAATTGGGGCATCTCGTCATATGTGGATGTCGAAGAGGTGTAGGTGCAATAGTCTGCATGCTCCACTTCCTCATCCGTAATGCCTCCAAAGATGAATGCCGTGGGATGTGAAAAATCATCACGCTCCTCCGAGGTCAAAGAGAAGGTCTCATGCTTGCTCGTGTAGCTTGACCCGGAGTAGTAGTCCAATATGGGCGCCGTCTTCATGGTGTCGAAGAGGTTCATGCTCGTCGCCTTGGTCGAAGGGGATGGCCCAAGCTCGACCGTCTTGTCGCCGTCGTTCGTAGATGATCGCCTTGATGATGAAGACGTCGATGTAGGCGAACTCATGGGAAGTAGGCGAAGATGCCGTACATCCAAAGGCGAAGATGCCCTGATAACACTTGGTGAAGATGCCGAAGTGGTGGTTGTAGCCGTAGCTCCGTCTTGGGTATGCTTGTCTCGCAGTCTTCTTATGTTCTCTTGAAGCTTGGGCTTGGCGTGAAGTAGAGCGTCGTTGGACTTGTAGGTATGCGCTTGTCGAGCATCTTCATGATGATGATGTCGTTGTCGTTCTTGAGCTCTTGGTAGATGTCGTTCGTCGTCGTCGTGCACATGATGCTTGGAGGTGACTTGCCCTTCATGACGATGTCGATGGTCGCCATGGCGGTGTGGACGTGGAAGACTTGCACTTGCATCATGTTTGCGCTCTAAAGACTTGTGACTTGAACGTCGCCGCCGAGAGGATGACGAAGGGGAAGAAGACTTGTAATCGACCACCAAGTGTCGGAGCTCCGCCATTTGTTTGTTGAAGGAGTTGCACATGTCGTCGAATGAAGCCATTGTCCTTGTCTCGGAGTGTCGTAGTTCGATGGCGATGTTGCCCAAGCACTCTTGCATTTCTCGTTGTAGTCCGATGGTTTTCGCGTGGATGTCCTTGTTCGCGCCGTCGATGTCGAAGACCGGAGATGAAATCCCTTGCCTATCCATCACAAGACGCTAGCTAGTATGACTGGGAGAAAGAGAAGAACTAGACCAAATGTACCTTGACCGATGTTGAAGATGGATCAATGATCACTCAAATGTGGAAGAAGGAAATAGCACAATTGGTACCAATTCTTGTCGGTTTCTCACAACTACACAAGTAAAGCTTATTGTGGAGCTCGGTGAGGATAGTGGCACAAAAATTTGATGTAAAATGTTAGCAAGACTCAATAATGTTGAAAAAGATTCACAAATTCGCAAGTGAAACAAGAAGACCAATAGCAATATGGGTGGCACACGGAAACACACACATGGATAGATAAGTGGGGTCGTGCAACCAAGGGGTGAGCCAAAATGTGGAATCCCCGAAAATGCTCTTGTTGCACAACACTAGAGAGACGCTAGCGTGATTGCACAATAGGCGGATACGAACTTGTGCACAACCTACTAAGCAAAATGCAACGACTTCTATCCCAAGTATGCTATATGTATGGTATTCCGGTGGTATGATCCAAAATGATCGAGTATGACAATCTTAATTTAGTATGATGTTATGGTTCTCGCTTAAAAGCTCTTTGCTTATCTTTTTCTTTGTGCTTAAAAGCTTGTTTGGCTCTTTCTCTTTGAGCTCTTTTCTCATGCAAAACTTCACGAACCAAGATAGAAATTGAGTATATGCAGGAACAATCTTGTGACACAAGGGATGATATGATGATACCAATATGATATGGTATATATGCAATGGGAAGTATGATCACTAATGTGCACAAGTCACGTTGCCGGCAATACTCAAATGGCTAGTCTCGATAGGTAGGTGACGCAAAAATGGGCTAGGGGTTAACAATGCAATTGCAAGGGAATATACAATGATGTCGTCGAAGTTACCGGCCGTGTCGATGATGAGAGGTGGTGCTCTTGATGTAGACCCATTCCTAATTAGCCGAAACACCTTAGGAAACGGAAAAACCACAACTCAAAATCTCAAGGACAAAAGTCAAATGGTGGTAGCGGCAATGCCGTGGTGGTTGCGGAAGTGGAATGATGGGCTATACATTATGTTGGAGTTGAAGTCACGGTGGATGGAAAGTGGGGAAACTTGGGGAGATGCTAGATCCACTTGAAACCAAGCAAATCCATGGATCAAAATCAACAAAACATCAACAAACCAACAGATCACAAAAAATTTTGGGGCTATTTTTGGTGGGGATTTTCGAAATTGGGCAAGAACACAACAAAACAAGGCTAGAAAACAGTGGGGAGGCTCCAAATTCGTGAGAAACCTTGGCTCATGATACCATAATGATGTAGGGTGGAACCCTAGATGGCCGATCTTTCACGAAATGGAGGGGATCCCACGATGAACACGAAGAACACGAGAGGGAACACGAGGGGAAACACGAGAAAAACACTCAAACCAGCAAGAACAAGTAACACATATGCTAGATCCTCGAAACACAAAGAGATACAAGATCCATGATCAACAAGGGACGATACAAAGGGTAACCGGTTCTTATCCGTGAGGAGGTCTTGAGATATCCCGCGGGATCTTCTCTGTGAAGGAGGTCTTGAATCCATGTGGATCTTCTCCGTGGAGGGGCCGTAGTCACTCACAAGGAGATGAACCACTAGATGAGCAAAGCTCTTGGTATCAAATGAGCTATCACTAAGCTAACCCTAGTACGGAGCTAGGAGACAAATATATATAGTCCAAGGGTTAAGTTGGGGGATACATGGGGTGAAACCCCTTCATCTGCGCGCAGGAAGGGCGGTAGTACCGGTTCCGGGACCGGTAGTACCGGTTTTAGCGGAATTAGCGGTTGTTCCGGCGTTGCACCAGCCTTGCACCGGTTGATCACAGAAGCTTGACCGGTAGTTGACCGGTAGTTGGCCGGTAGTACCGCTCGACCGGTAGTTGGGCGGTAGTAGACCGGTAGTACCTCTTTCTCTGCGCTGGGAAAATCCTTGCCCATGCGTTAGGTGTCCATCTTGCGCCCTTCCTTCTCCTTGTTGGTTCCTTGGTACCTAGGCACATGAAGTGTCTTTGTTTGAGGTAGTAGCCATGTCTCATGTGGGTACAAGGGAAATTGAACAAGGAGAGAGTTCACCTTATGTCCAATGGCACAAGTTGGAGGTCTCATCGTATGTCTCGTAGTGTACATGGTGATGATCGTAGGATGCTCCGTATCACAAACTCTACTCCTAACCCCCTCTTTACTTTCTTGTAATTCGTTGTTTTTTTTTCACTCTTAATTTCAGAGAGAGAAAACCCAGCCAGGACCACCCGTTCCCAGGCCGGCCCAACTTCTTCCTAAGGCCCAGCCGAGGCCTATCTAACCCTAGCCCGATAAGTTTCTTTTGCTCGATCCCTCCATCGCTCCTCCCTCGTTCCCTCTGCCGCCGCCACACATCCCACATGCTCGCTCCTCAGCGCCGCTCCTCCCGATCCCCTCGTCCTTCTGCTTCCTCTGCCGCGCAGGGCCTCGCCAAGCACCCAAGCAGAAGCAGCAGCCCCGTGCGCTGTCCGAGCTCCTCCTTCCCCGTTCCTCCTCCGGCCGACCCCTCTCGCGGCCTTCTCCTGCAGCCATGGCGCCCCGTTGGTTGGCGAGCCGCTGCTGCCGCTGTCGCCCTTCCATCGCCTCCTCGACGCCCCTGCCGCGGCCTCCTCCTCATCGCCCCGCCTGGATGCTCGCCGCCGACCTCCATCTCCGTCGCGTGGGCCTCGTCCAGCCTCGCCGTCACTGACCTCATTTCCGGCAGGTACAGGTCTGCCGCCGTGGTTCCCCGGTGCCCCGGACCTCCCCTTCTTCGACAGTTCGCTGCTACCGAGCCCCTGTCTCGGCCTGGCAACCCCGTCCCCGAGCTCCTGCAGCCCCATGTCACCCCGAGCTCCAGATCGGGATGGCTCGATCCTCTACAGGATCAGCTCCAACCTCCCTAGAAAATCTTTCTCGAGCTCCTCGCTTCCAGCCTCCAGGAGCTCCGCCTCCCTTGCTCAGTGCCAAGGACAGCACCCGCCACTCCGTCCTGCTGCCTTTGTGTGCACCAGGATCGCCAAGTCCCAAACCCTCAAGTTCGACAACCGCATGGCTATGCCAAGTTCAAGTACCACGAAGACCGTGTGCCACTACCGTCGAACCTCGAAGACCCCGTGGACGTCAAGTACCTCGACAACCGATGCTGAACGACTACTATCGCTGTGACCCAAACACCTACGGAAACGTGAACGGCTAAGAAAGGTGTACCACTACCACCGCGTGTACCACTACTTCCCTCGACGACCCTTGTACGACTACTTCCCTTGACGTCTCAAACCCCTCCGAAAACACACGCTTCAAAGGTATAACCCCGAGACGACGCTCGTGAACGAATGTGGTTGTATGAGATGCATCCCTTGTGTGCACCGTGCCCGATTCGTCGCTTGTCATGTCCCTCGTTTGCCTCGTCGCCAACCCGTGGGAACCCAGTGACGGGATCACCCCACCTTTCTTCTTGCATGACACGCTTCGCCACCCTTCTTTTGCATCGGCATCTCAACGAGTTTCGGAATCGGAACGTTGCCGTGGCACCGTTCCCGTTTTCGCCGCCATGACACCCCTTTCCTTCCGTTGTGGCGACAAATGCTTCATATTATCTTCATGTCCACTTTTAATAAAAAAATTGCATAAACTTGCATATGTCATCCGCATCATGATAAAACATTAAAAACGTTTAAATTGTTGTTGCTTCAATAATTGCTAAATGACATGAGGATTTTCCGGAATTGTTGTTATTTCCGGCCTCATTTAAAATGCCTAGATAGTGTAGTTTTACTCATGCTTCACCTCTTGCCATGTTTAATAGAAACATTTAATGTTGTCTTGTAGATAAACGAGAGTCAACTAAATAAATAAAATGTGGTGTTTTGTCAATATGCAACTCGTTGCATATTGAGCTCCACTTAAATTGTAGTATTGTTTGTGCACTTTGCCATGCTATGCAAATCTAAACTGGACATGCACCATACTTGGTTGTGCATCATATGTCATGTTTATGCTTGTGTGTTTACCGCGTTGTTTGCTTCTTTCCGGTTTGCTTCTCTCGTTAGCTCCGGGTTCGTTTCCGGAGTTGTGAGGTTTTTTTTGGCTACTTCATGGACTTGTTCTTCTTCCTCGCGGAATCCCAGGCAAGATGACCATCACCTTGGATACCTTTACTATCATTGCCATGCTAGCTGTCTCGATGCTATCGTTATATGTCGCGCTACCCATCATTTATTGCCAGTCCTCTCCTTGTTGCCATGTAACCTCTAACCTTTGACACCTTCCTAGCAAACCGTTGTTTGGGTATGTTACCCGCTTGCACAGCCCCTCTTATAGCGTTGCTAGTTGCAGGTGAAGATGAAGATTGATCCATGTCGGATCTTGTTGTCGGTATATCACAATATCTATTATTATTATTAACACACCTATATACTGGGCATGGGTGGAAGGCTTGGCCTTTTGCTCGGTGTTTTGTTCCACTCATGCCACCTCAAGAGCCGATAAACCGGCATTATGTTCCTTGATTTTGCGTTCCTTACACGGTTGGGTATATGGGGACCCCTTGACAGTTCGTCTTTGAATAAAACTTCTCCAGCAAGACCCAACATTGGTTTTAATTGGCAACATAATAAGAAACTTAATTAATTAATTGCATAGGGGGTCATGTCCCCGGGTTCTTAATTCTACATAATAGGGGGGCCAGTGCTGATGGTGTTGGTCCCAAACGGGGGTTATGCGGGGCCACCACGGGGAAACTTGAGGATTGGTTTTACCTGTAGGATCGCCCATCCGGTCGTGGCCTGAGACGAGATACGCGCGGCTACTATCAGGGTGTCGGTATGCCGGGAGGTCTTGCTGGACTTGTTTTACCATTGTCGAAATGTCTTGTGCACCGGGATGCTGAGCCTGATCGGATTTCCCTAAGATAAGGGGTAATAATAATTATTACTTCAGCTGATCGTGAGAGCTTGTGATGGGCTAAGTTGGGACACCCCTGCAGGGTTATGATATTTCGAAAGCCATGCCCGCAGTTATGTGGCAGATTGGAATTTGCTAATGTCCGGTTGTAGAAAACTTGACAGAGGATCCGAGATAAAACACACCACCGCGTGAGTAACCGTGACTGTCTCTTTTCACTTTGAGAAGAGAACACGGTGGGGTTATGCTTGACTCATAGGTAGTTCGGGATCTTTAGCGATCATTACTAGTTTGCGACCGCTTGCGTAGATGCTCATCTTATTCTTGTACTCGTAAGCTAGCCACCATATTATGCCTAGCCGCTGCTGCAACCTCACCACTTTACCTCTTCCTACGCATAAAGCTTTGCTAGTCTTGATACCCATGGTTATGGGATTGTTGAGTCCTCCTGGCTCACAGATACTACAACACCAGATGCAGGTACAGCTGAGTACGACGCAGGAGATGGATCAGAACTTCAGTGGGAGTTCGATGAAGAGCGTAGCCGTATGTATGTGACGTTTTCGACGATCAGTAGTGGTTCCTACTAGCGGCGATCGGGACCTTGTGTTGTTTACTTATTTGGTATCTTTCATTTGGATCTTCGTCCGTAGTCGGACTGTGGTGTTATTTGGATGATGATTGCTTATGTAATGTATTGTGTGATGTGGCGATTGTAAGCCAACTACTTTTTTGCAATTTCATCCCTCTTTTACATGAGTCGTGCAAAGATACCAAACTTGAGATCATTCTAGTATGAGATTATACCTTTAAGTCGTGCCTCGACACGTAGGAGCTATAATCTCATAGTGGGCATTACAAGTTGGTATTCAGAACCTTCTCCGACCTAGGAGCCCCCACTGATTGATCGAATCATTGACGGTTGAGTCTAGGCACACACATGGAAATGTTTTGAGTCCTATATATTTATCGGAGAGTAGGATTTCTTTTTACTCCTCATCCCTTTTCACTCTGGTGAGGACTCCTGACGATTACTTATCTCTTCTACTCTCAAAAATCCACTAAATGTTTTTTTAGGATCACGCGAGTATTGTTTGGATTGTTCCGATGTCTTTGTGACAAGAACATTGTTCTCGATGCCTTAGGGGTTGTGGCAGTGTCCCGGGGAGTTGAGCTCCAAGGTGTTGTCATCAGAAATCTATCGCAGCAGTTCTGGAATACTTAAGACGGCCGACATAAAAAACTCTTCTATGCGGTTAGTGGCAAGATAACCCCGACATCACCCAGTACTGGGGAGGTAGTTCGGGAGTATTGCCATAGCTTGTATAGTAGATGCGTTTCAAAGGTCCGAGGTAAACGGTTTCCGGAAATAACTGGTTATGTGTTGAAGGATGGATACAGCTGGATGTAGGATTAGAGTTGAGTGCGCGGTGCTTCCCCTGTATCCCCAACACCTGATTGCATAACTGGAAACTTTCGAAAATTAATAGGTGGGTTTCAAGTAGCTCGTAGACATTCTTCCAACGAGTGCATGATATGAAGTTTGGGGTTCTACATTGAGTGAAGTGGTTTATGGGCATTGTTCCAATCGGGAGTTGCATCTTAAAGGGTCCTTGGCTATGCTGATACGGGGATTGCAAAACCCTTTTGTAACACATTCCATGAGCTTTCAGCATGAACATGTGGGACGAAGTTTCTATCATTTATTTGTTCTATCTGCTCCTTGTTGTCTTTCTTTACCTTTTGTTCTCCCAAGTGGCATCTCGACAAGTGTTGTACCATTAAGCTATGGAATTCATTCGTTCAATTCTCGGTTCGGATGATATTGTCAAGATAATTTTGCAACATATCTATCCGTTGTTTTTGTTTTGATTCTGGTACTCGAGTTGCTTCGGTGTCAAATGTTGATTCCATACCTTCCTAATCGGTGTTCTCACATTTCTATGGGAGTGCTAATTCTTGTTGACCATCGAGATTGTCATGTAAATTCTTTTCAACCGATGCGCTTCTCTTCAAGCTAAATCGATCCTTTTAATTTGTGCAAGACCAATCCTTGGTTTTTCTCAACGGTGTCTATTTCATTCATCCCAAATTGTCTTTGTTTTCCCCGCCCTCCCTCCCTTCTTATTCTAGGAGTCAGAAATTCTAGAATGAAATATCCATTTTATTAATGTGATGTTTCTTCATTCGTTTCGTTCAATTTCATTATCCGGTGATTTCTCAGGAAGATGCTCAGGAAACTTCAAGTTCATCATTCTTTTGTTCTCAAATTCTACCAGTGGATGTAATTCAAGCTTTGGTCATGATCATATCTCTTCCTTTTTGTTTAACATGTTTTCCCATGTTGAAATTTATTATCCTAAGGCTCTCCTATTCATATCTGGAGTGTACAAGGTATCTCAGAATATTCGTGTTACAATTCTTAATCCGCTCAAGATATTTTGAGCATTGTCATCTTATTCAAGCCATTGTATTCAACCGGTGCAATATCTCTTAATCAATCTTTTTCAACGGTGATTTCTTTAGTGGGCCCTAACCCATAGGTCTTTTTCCAGGATCTTACCTGACTCTTCTAATTGTTCTGGAGTTATACTCAAATTCTTTTCAAAGTGTGACGTAAGTATGGATTCCATCAGTCATATGCCTTCTCCCAGATCGCTTTCAAATTCTTTTCATGTTGGGTTAAACCTTCCATCTTTTATTCTTCCGGAGTATCTCGCAACTCTTCAAGGTGTTTCTCATTGTCATTCTCAATATTTGAAGACCGGAGAAGAGTTTCTCTTAAATCTTGGCCCGTTCTCTTGAAGATTCGTGGTTCTAGCTTCATGCCATCCTCATTATTGTTCCGATTGTGAGAAATTATTTTTATACCCATCCGAAGCTTTTCATGAATTCTTTCCATTGTGATCCTCCAAAGACCATCATTTCAGAAGATTCTTCATTTTCAGTTTTCAACTTCGTCCTTCACCTATTCTTAATTGATGCCTCTTCGTTCGTCTCCATATTCTTACGGTGGTTCGTTCAAGATTTCTCTTCCTTTGTTATCGTACTGATTCATTCGTTCTTTCAAAATCCTACCGGTGATTCGTTGAATACTTTCTCAAGTTTGTGCGAGACCTCTCTTTAATTCTTTGCAACGGGAATAAGTAGTTTGTTAATCCATTGGTAGTCATCAATTTTAATTGGTGAAGGATACTCATAACATAATTCTTATTCTTGTTCCTTCCAAGTGTTTAATTTCTTCGTCTGGATTTCGTGCACGATATCAAATTATTGGTTGTTCATCTATTCTTTCCGGAGTTCCAAACTCTCTCAATTATCTTGTCAAGAAGCTTCATCTAATCATTACAAGGCTTCAATCTTATTCTTTTCATCCTTCACTTCTCATCCTTTTCTTACCGGAGTTCTTCATGGTGGTTCATCATGATTTCATTCATCCTCGAAGTGTTCTTTAAGATTCTTGTTGGAGCTCAAGTATTCTTCTTCTTGCATTCCGAAGTGCAATTCTTTCTACCTTATCTTTTCAGATGGTGTTATGTCATTCTTGACAATTTCCTTCATGTTTCATGATTCACAAGTTATCAAGAATGAGATATTTAACCCCGTCAATTTCTTCGTTGGAGTTATCTTGGGTTGTGTCTCACCTAAAAGCTTTCCCTAAGGATTGTTGCTATTGTGGTGCTTATCAATGACCCAAATTCTTCATTTACCTCTTGGTGAATGAGTTTTCATATCTTCGTTGATCTCAATCCAATCTATTGTTTCCCGTTAGTGGACGGTTGGCACCTCATAATGTTGAGATGTTTTTCCATAAGCCCACAACAAGTTTATTCGTTTCGCTGTTGATTTTCCATCAACCCCATTCAACCCTTCTTCGTAAGTATGCTTTCAAAATCATTTATAGTCGAAGATGTTCTTCTTCTTCGATCTCTTCACTCCATGATTCGCTCCGGAGGCTTTGTGATATTGCTCTCTTCGAACCATCATCTTGTCATATCAAGATCATGTTCTTTTCTTTTTCTAGTCCATTTAACAGGAGTGTCGTGTCCTCCATTCTAATTCTCTCATCTTATCAAGTTTTGCCTCTCTTTTGAACCGGAATGCTATCTGAAATCTTTCTTAACCTTGTGCCATTCTTTTAATTGTTTCGGAGGCAATGTGTTGCTGATTTCATCAAGTATCATACCATCTCCTCAAGTTCATGTTCAATTCCTTCCATTTATAGTCGGAGTGTTGTCCAAATTATGTCATTCTTATTCCTTGGCCATACCGTTGCAGTTTCATATTCTTTTGGGTTGTAAGCCCTTGTTTCATGTCTTGCAACCTACAAGGTTCTCATAATGCTCCTTGTTCCTCTTTTCTAACGGAGTGTTTTCATCTTCGTTCATCTCCATTGTATTCGTTATTCAACTTGTTTAACCTCTCAAGGTTCGTGGTTTCACTCATTTATCGAAGAAGCAACTTTGTTTTACCTCTTCCTTTATCCTCTTCTATCCGGTGCCATCTCTAGGATCTTGGGTCGAGATCCTCTGTTAGTGTGGGAGAGTTGTGACGCCCCAAGACCGAAGTTCCAGAAGACTTCCATATGTTCCGGGTTTCGCCGTGCGTTTTATTTGCTTGCTTCATTTTATTTGTGCTTTGCATCATGTCATCATGCCATCATGTCATTAATCTTTGCATCTCACCTAAATAAATTGTATGGATCTTCGATCCATTTAAACCGAGGGAATTCACTGGCGATTTCTCTTTATAATATATCCTCCCGATAGTAGGAGCTATTATAAAATATTCCATTTTTGGGAATCACTCATAAACACACCTGCAAAATAATTCTGTGCCTTTCCGCTTCAAGTTTGGTCCCCAAACTTTGTCCATAATTTCTTTCATCTTTTCCTTGAGCTCCACCAAAATTCTCAACATTTATGGGCACTTCGAAATCTGAGTCTTTGTTCAAACCTTTTGAATTAAATTCAAAGATTTTGAATTTATTTTTTCAATCATGATTACTTTATTTTCTTGGGTCACCCTCATTTTTGCGAGTCCAAGAAAATTGCCCTCATGCCCAAACTCTACTCCTAACCCCCTCTTTATTTTCTTGTAATTCGCTGTTTTTTCTTTTCACTCTTAATTTTAGGGAGAGAAAACCCAGCCAGGCCCACCCGTTCCCAGGCCGGCCCAACTTCTTCCTAAGGCCCAGCCGGGGCCTATCTAACCCTAGCCCGATCTGTTTCTTTTGCTCGATCCCTCCATCGCTCCTCCCTCGTTCCCTCTGCCGCCGCCACACATCCCACATGCTCGCACGCACAGGGCCGCGCCTCATCGCCGCTCCTCCCGATCCCCTCGTCCTTCTGCTTCCTCCACCGTGCAGGGCCTCGCCAGGCACCCAAACAGAAGCAGCAGCCCCGTGCGCTGTCCGAGCTCCTCCTTCCCCGTTCCTCCTCCGGCCGACCCCTCTCGCGGCCTTCTCCTGCAGCCATGGCGCCCCGTTGGTTGGTGAGCCGTTGCTGCTGCTGTCGCCCTTCCATCGCCTCCTCGATGCACCTGCCGCGGCCTCCTCCTCGTCGCCCCGCCTGGATGCTCGCCGCCGACCTCCATCTCCTTCGCGTGGGCCTCGTCCAGCCTCGCCGTCACTGACCTCATTTCCGGCAGGAACGGGTCAGCCGTCGTGGTTCCCCGGCGCCCCGGACCTCCCCTTCTTCGCCAGTTCGCCGCTACCGAGCCCCTGCCTCGGCCTCGCAACCCCGTCCCAGAGCTCCTGCAGCCCCATGTCACCCCGAGCTCCAGATCGGGATGGGCTCGATCCTGTATAGGAGCAGCTCCAACCTCCCTCGAAAATCCTCCTCGAGCTCCTCGCTTGCAGCCTCCAGGAGCTCCGCCACCCTTGCTCAGTGCCAAGGACAGCACCCGCCACTCCGTCCTGCCGCCTTTGTGTGCACCAGGATCGCCAAGTCCCAAACCTTCAAGTTCGACAACCGCATGGCTATGCCAAGTTCAAGTACCACGACGACCGTGTGCCACTACCGTCGACCCTCGAAGACCCCGTGGACGTCAAGTACCTCGACAACCGATGCCGAACGACTACCGTCGCTGTGACCCGAACATCTACGGAAACGTGAACGGCTAAGAAACGTGTACCACTACCACCGCGTGTACCACTACTTCCCTCGACGACCCTTGTACGACTACTTCCCTCGACGTCTCGAACCCCTCCGAAAACACACGCTTCAAAGGTATAACCCCAAGACGACGCTCGTGAACGAATGTGGTTGTATGAGATGCATCCCTTGTGTGCATCGTGCCAGATTCGTCGCTTGTCATGTCCCTCGTTTGCCTCGTCGCCAACCCGTGGGAACCCGGTGACGGGATCACCCCACCTTTCTTCTTGCATGACACACTTCGCCACCCTTCTTTTGCATCGGCATCTCAACGAGTTTCGGAATCGGAACGTTGCCGTGGCACCGTTCCCGTTTTCGCCGCAATGACACCCCTTTCCTTCCTTTGTGGCGACAAATGCTTCATATCATCTTCATGTCCACTTTTAATAAAAAAATTGCATAAACTTGCATATGTCATCCGCATCATGATAAAACATTAAAAAATGTTTAAATTGTTGTTGCTTCAATAATTGCTAAATGACAAGGGGATTTTCCGAAATTGTTGTTATTTCCGGCCTCATTTAAAATGCCTAGATAGTGTAGTTTTACTCATGCTTCACCTCTTGCCATGTTTAATAGAAACATTTAATCTTGTCTTGTAGATAAACGAGAGTCAACTAAATAAATAGAATGTGGTGTTTTGTCAATATGCAACTCGTTGCATATTGAGCTCCACTTAAATTGTAGTATTGTTTGAGCACTTTGCCATGCTATGCAAATCTAAACCGGACATGCATCATACTTGGTTGTGCATCATATGTCATGTTTATGCTTGTGTGTTTACCGCGTTGTTTGCTTCTTTCCGGTTTGCTTCTCTCGTTAGCTCTGGGTTCGTTCCGGAGTTGTGAGGTTTTGTTCGGCTACTTCATGGATTTGTTCTTCTTCCTCGCGGAATCCCAGGCAAGATGACCATCACCTTGGATACCTTTACTATCATTGCCATGCTAGTTGTCTCGATGTTATCGTTATATGTCGCGCTACCCATCATTTATTGTCAGTCCTCTCCTTGTTGCCATGTAACCTCTAACCTTTGACACCTTCCCAGCAAACCGTTGTTTGGGTATGTTACACGCTTGCTCAGCCCCTCTTATAGCGTTGCTAGTTGCAGGTGAAGATGAAGATTGATCCATGTCGGATCTTCTTGTTGGTATATCACAATATCTATTATTATTATTATTAACACCTATATACTAGGCATGGGTGGAAGGCTTGGCCTTTTGCTCGGTGTTTTGTTCCACTCATGCCACCTCAGGAGCTGATAAACCGGCATTTTATTCCTTGATTTTGCGTTCCTTACACGGTTGGGTATATGGGGACCCCTTGACAGTTCGTCTTTGAATAAAACTTCTCCAGCAAGACCCAACATTGGTTTTAATTTGCAACATAATAAGAAACTTAATTAATTAATTGCATAGGGGGTCACGTCCCCGGGTTCTTAATTCTACATAACAGGGGGGGGGGCAGTGCTGATGGTGTTGGTCCCAAACGGGGGTTATGCGGGGCCACCACGGGGAAACTCGAGGATTGGTTTTACCTGTAGGATCGCCCATCCAGTCGTGGCCTGACACGAGCTACGTGCGGCTACTATCAGGGTGTCGGCATGTCGGGAGGTCTTGCTGGACTAGTTTTACCATTGTCGAAATGTCTTGTGCACCGGGATGCCGAGCCTGATCGGATTTCCCTAAGATAAGGTGTTATAATTATTATTACTTCAGCTGATCGTGAGAGCTTGTGATGGGCTAAGTTGGGACACCCTGCAGGGTTATGATATTTCGAAAGCCGTGTCCGTGGTTATGTGGCAGATTGGAATTTGTTAATGTCCGGTTGTAGAAAACTTGACAGAGGATCCGAGATAAAACACACCACCGCGTGAGTAACCGTGACTGTCTTTTTTCACTTTGAGAAGAGAACACGGTGGGGTTATGCTTGACTCGTAGGTAGTTCAGGATCTTTAGCGATCATTACTAGTTTGCGACCGCTTGCGTAGATGCTCATCTATTCTTGTACTCGTAAGCTAGCCACCATATTATGTTTAGCCGCTGCTGCAACCTCACCACTTTACCTCTTCCTACCCATAAAGCTTTGCTAGTCTTGATACCCATGGTTATGGGATTGCTGAGTCCTCGTGGCTCACAGATACTACAACACCTGATGTAGGTACAGCTGAGTACGACGCAGGAGATGGATCAGAACTTCAGTGGGAGTTCAATGAAGAGCGTAACCGTATGTATGTGACGTTTTCGACGATCAGTAGTGGTTCCTACTAGGGGCGATCGAGACCTTGTGTTGTTTACTTATTTGGTATCTTTCATTTGGATCTTCGTCCGTAGTCGGACAGTGATATTATTTGGATGATGATTGCTTATGTAATGTATTGTGTGACGTGGCGAGTGTAAGCCAACTACTCTTTTGAAATTTCATCCCTCTTTTACATGAGTCGTGCAAAGATACCAAACTTGATATCATTCTAGTATGAGCTTATACCTTTAAGTCGTGCCTCGACACGTAGGAGGTATAATATCATACTAGGCATTACAACGGTATTGCAATGGTAGGAAACAAGGCCTAGGGTTCATACTATCACTAGTGCAAGTTCTCTCAACAAGGATAACATAATTGGATCATATTACTAGCCCTCAACATGCAACAAAGAGTCACTCCAAAGTCACTAATAGCGGAGAACAAACGAAGAGATTATTGTAGGGTATGAAACCTCCTTAAAGTTATTCACTCCAAAGTCAACAATGCGCCATTACTAGTTTAACTAGTAATGGCGCACCACCACCTCAGTGCGACAGTACTATATTTTTTTTTACAAAACTACTAATGGCGCACCACTCACTAATGCGCCATTAGTAACACTGGTAATTAATGGCACATTAGTGGGTGGAGCGCCATAAGTAAAGTGGGACCAGCTAGATATTTTGGACAGCCACACCTA
Source organism: Secale cereale (assembly GCA_902687465.1). Taxonomy (NCBI): domain Eukaryota; kingdom Viridiplantae; phylum Streptophyta; class Magnoliopsida; order Poales; family Poaceae; genus Secale; species Secale cereale. Next base: position 708,672,428 of record LR738711.1, read on the forward strand.
CACACTCACTTTCCCCACATAATACTCTCCACCTCCTCCTCCAAGCTTGTGTCGGCTGCCTCCTCCTCCTCACCTCATTTGCACCATAGATTCATCAAAATTAAGTGGTTAAATTACCTTTTTTTGATAGGTAAGTAAGGAGGGAAAGTTATCTTTATGTTGTAGATCATTTTTTCTCCCTCGAGCTCCAACAACCGTGCTCATGCCCTTTTTATGGCCTAGCTAGATCTATGTATGTTTGTGGTGTTGCATATGTTTGTGATGTTGCATATATGTTTGTGTTTGCAGGTACCGGTATTTGAAATGCGATAGTTGCCAATATTTTGCCGAAATGTTGATTCATTTCCGTTTCGGCGAGAATTTTGGCACTATGCATTCTTTTTTGTCCTATTTTTAGGGAAAGTCATGCCAAATTTTTTCTTGGTTCTAAAATAACGTTTTGCTCTACCCCGCAGGTGACCATGGTCCGCACGATGACCGAAGGCATCGTGAATAGGTTTTTGAGCTCCGCGAAGGCCGAGATGCTTCGAAAGAACGAGACGGAGATAAGATGTCCGTGTCGAAGATGCAAGCTGAAGAGCCTTATTGCGGACCCGGATTCCGGGCAGGTGCAGGACCACCTGCTCCTGCGTGCTTTCATGGATGGCTATCGGTGGCAAGGTGATGAAGATGACTATGAAGTCGTCCATGGCCGGGCAAGAAATGCAGAAGGTGTGACGCCCGAAGACCGACGTCCCAGAAGATTCCAGAAGATTCCCGAAGATTCCAGATGTTCCGGGGTTGCGCGTGTGTTTCTTTTGTGCTTGTGTTTTCATTTTTGCATTGCATCATGTCATCATGCCATCATCTCATTAATTTTTTTTGCAACTAAATAAATCGTGTGGGCCTTCGGTCCATTTAAATCGAGGGAAGGTGACTTCTCTTTATAACATATAAAAGCCTCTCAATATATTAGGGAGCTATATAAATAATATTCCATTTGTTTGGAATTACCCGCAACACACTTGCATATTTTTCCCCATGTCTTTTTCACTTCGAGTTTCACCTTCAAAACCTTGCTATAATTCTTTCCGTTGTTTCGAGGTTCCTCCGAAAATTGGAGCATTTTTGGACACTTCAATATTTAAGTCTTAGTTCAAACCTAATTGAATTAAATTCAAATATGTTTGAATTATTTTCCGATCATGCCTTTTTATATTTTTCTCGGGCCGTGCTCATTTTATGATGGCCGAGAAAAATAACCTCTTGTGATAACTTTTGCCCTAACTCCTCCTTCCTTTTCTTTCTCCTTGCCGTTTTTCTGTTTTTTTTTTTTTGGAAAACAGCAGACCCCCTTCTTTTTTATTTCATTTCTCAGCCTCGAGGCCACCCTGGCCATCTTAGCCGACCCGTTTCCCTCTTGGCCCAAGAACTTCCCTCCATCTGGCCTTCCTCCAGGCGGCCCAACCAGCCTCCAACCGAGCGCCCTCCAACCCTAGCGGTCGATCGATCCCTCCCAGCGCCGCCAGCCTTCCCCTCGGTCTCCATCTCTCGCTCGTGCCCGAACCCCTTCGTCCCTCGAGCCCCTTCTGCCTCGCTCGCCTTCCCCCGATTCCCCATCGACCGCACTCCCCAGCGCCGATTCCTCTCGATCTCCCTCTTCGCTCGCCTCTGCCCGAGCCCACTCCTCCTTTCCCCTCGCCCCGAGCCTCCATCTCCCTCGATCTCCCTCGCCTCGGCCCTCTCCCTTCGATCCCGAACGCCCTCGCCATGGTGCCCCCAGGCCGGTGACCGCCGCGCCGCCTAACTCCCCTCCGTTCCCAGCCGGCGACCAAGGCCGCAGGAGCAGCGCCGCCCCAGGCCGCGGCCTCTCCTCCCGCGCCGTCCGCAGCGCCCCGATGCGCGCCCTCCAGGGCCTCGCCTCGCCTGGTTCTCCAGCTCGCAGGCCGCCACTTCGACCAGAGCCTCGACGCCCCACTTCCTCCCTCGTCCAGCAAGGCTGTGGCCCTTCTTCCTCCCCGGACAGGAGCCGCTGCTGCACCGCGGCAGCGCCCGTCCTCGACTGCGTCGTCACCATCACCTCGCCAAGTTGCCGCTGCTCTACCTCCGTTCCCGTCACCCTACTGCAGCTCGTTGCCGTGACCGTGCCGTTTGTGTTTGTGTTTGTTGCTGTTGAGTATCTCAAGTTCCACGACGAACCGCCAAGACCTCGGGTATCGACTAAATGGTGACACGTCAAGTACCACTACCGACGCCCGGAAACACCAAGTACCCCTCCGATGGCTTGAACAACTACGTAACGAGGACGTCTACCGCGACAAGTACCACGACGGCCACTGTTTTGAAGACACCCAAGTACCTCTACGGTTATGAGCACATCTACAAACGGGAACGCCTACACGACGACTGACTCAACATGTACCACTACCGTCGCCCGAGAACGAGGAATTCGCCAAGTACCACGACGACCCGAACGACTACCGTCGCCGTGTACCACTACCGTCGCCGAGACCCTCAAGTACCTCTACGAACGGAACGACTACTCGTTGGCGACCTCGTGTACAACTACTTCCTCTTCGGAAACGTGAACGACTCCTTCCTCTACGATCTCGAACCGCCCCAAAACGATCGCTTCGAAGGTATAACCCGAGACGATGACCCGTGTGATGCTTGCTTGTGTTGTATGAAATGTCCCCCTGGTGTGCTTCGTGCTGTTTTCGTTCGTTGTCATGTTCCTCGGTTGCCTCGTCACCGACTCGTGGGAACCCGGCAACGGGATCGCCCACCTTTCATCTCGTTTGACTCACCAACGCCATCTTTCTTATGCACCGGTCTCTCACCGAGTTACCGGAACCGAGATGTTGCGTTGCATCATTTTCGGATCGTTGTCGTGGCACCCTTTCGTTCCACCACGGTGACAAATGCTTCTTATATTCTTCTTGTCAACCTTTTAATAACTTGCATAAACTTGATCATGTCATCCGCATCATGTTAACAACACTAAAATGTTTAATTGTTGTTGCTTTATAATTATTAGACATGCTCATGGGGATTTTCCGGATATGTTGTTGTTATTTTCCGGCCTCATTTAAAATGTCTAATAGTGTAGTTTTATTATGCTTCACCTCTTGCCATGTGAAAAAAACATCTAATCTTGTCTTGTAAATAACCGAGAGTCAATTAAATAATTATATGTGGTGTTTCGTCAATATGCAACTCGTTGCATATTGAGCTCCACTTAACTTGTAGTTTTGTTTGTGCACTTTGCCATGCCATGCATATTTAAACCGGACATGCATCATACTTGGATGTGCATCGTATGCCATGTTTATGATTGTGTGTTTACCGTGTTGTTTGTTTCTTTCCGGTTGCTTCTCTTGTTAGCTTCGGTTTCGTTCCGGAGTTGTGAGGATTCTCTCGTCTGTGTTGCTCCGTCTACTTCATGGATCCGTTCTTCTCCCTTGTGGAATCCCAGGCAAGATGATCATACCCTTGGATAGCTTTACTACCATTGCCATGCTTAGTTGTCTCGATGCTATCGTTACATGTCGCGCTACCCATTTTTTATGTCAGCCCTCTCCTTGTTGCCATGAAACCTCTAACCTTGACACCTTCCTAGCAAAACCACTATTTGGCTATGTTACCCGCTTGCTCAGCCTCGCTTGCTCAGTCCCTCTTATAGCGTTGTTAGTTTCAGGTGAAGATGAAGTCTGTTCCAGGAGGGAACTTGTTGTTGGATATATCACAATATCTATAATTATTATTAACACACCTATATACTGGGCATGGGTGGAAGGCTTGGCCTTTTGCTCGGTGTTTTGTTCCACTCATGCCACCTTAGGCGCCGATAAACCGGCATTATGTTCCTTGATTTTGCGTTCCTTACACGATGGGTGAAATGGGGACCCCTTGACAGTTCAACTTTGAATAAAACTCCTCCAGCAAGGCCCAACATTGGTTTTAATTTGCCTCATAATAACAACTTAATTAGATAATTAAAATTGCATAGGGGGTCGCGTCCCCGAGGATTCTTAATTCTACATAGCAGGGGGGCCAGTGCTGATGGTGTTGGTCCCAAACTAGAGTCACTTGCGGTACCACCCAGTTATCTGGGGTCTTCGGTACTGTACGTAGCGCTCATCCGGACGTGGCCTGAGACGAGATGCGCGCGGCTACTATCAGGGTGTCGGCACGCCGGGAGGTCTTGCTGGACTTGTTTTACCATTGTCGAAATGTCTTGTGCTACCGGGAAGGCGAGCCTGATCGGATTTCCCTAAGATAAGGGGTGATGATATTATATTTATCACTTCAGCTAATCGTGAGAGCTTGTGATGGGCTAAGTTGGAACACCCCTGCAGGGTTATGATCTTTCGAAAGCCGTGCCCGCGGTTATGTGGCAGATTGGAATTTGTTAATGTCCGGTTATAGAAAACTTGACAGATGATCCGAATTAAAACACACAACTGTGTGAGTAACCGTGACTGTCTCTTTTCACTTTGAGAAGAGAACACGGTGGGGTTAAGTTTGACCGTATGTAGTTAGGATCTTTAGCGATCACTACTTTTGCGACCGTTTGCGTAGCTTCTCATCTTATTCTGGTACTCGTAAGTTAGCCACCATATTATGCTTAGCCGCTGCTGCAGCCTCACCACTTTACCTCTTCCTACCCATAAATCTTTGCTAGTCTTGATACCCATGGTTATGGGATTGCTGAGTCCTCGTGGCTCACAGATACTACAACACCAGATGCAGGTTCAACCGAGTATGAAGCAGGAGCTGGTTCAAGTTCTTCTCTAGGAGCTCGATGAAGAGAGTGGCCGTATGTTTGTGACGTTTCGATGTTCAGTAGTGGTTTCTACTAGGATTCGATCATGACCTGTGGCTTTATGTTGTTTTGGTATCTTTCTTTTGGATCTTCACCCGTAGTCGGGTTGTGATGTTTTGAATGATGTTATGCTTATGTAATGTATTGTGTGAAGTGGCGAGTGTAAGCCAACTATCTCCTTTTGCATTTTAATCCCTCTTTTACATGAGTTGTGCAAAGATACCAAACTTGAGATCATTCTAGGATGGGCTTATACCTTTAAGTCGTGCATCGACACGTAGGAGGTATAGTCCCATCCTGGGCATTACAAGTTGGTATTCAGAGCCTTCTCCGACCTAGAAGCCCCCACTGTTTGATCGAATCGTTGACGTTTGAGTCTAGGCACACACTGAAAATGTTTTGAGTCCTATATATTATATCGGAGAGTAGGATTTCTTTGCTTCTCTTCCCCTTTCTCTCTGGTGAGGACTCCTGACGATTACTCTTGCCTCTTCTACTTTCAAAAATTGCACCAAATTTTTTTTAGGATCTCGCGAGTATTCTGGGATTGTTTCGATGTTCTTGTGACAAGGATATTGTTCTCGATGCCTCCTGTTACCGAGGAGTTGAGCTTCGGGGTATTGTTGTCACAAGCATATCGCGGCAGTACTAAATACTTAAGACGGCCGACATCGAAAATCTCTCCTATACGGCCAGTGGCAAGATAACCCCGACATCACCCAGTACTGGGGAGGTAGTTCGAGAGTATTGCCATAGCTTGTTATACTGGATGCTTTTCGAAAGTCCGAGGTAAACAGTTTCCGAGAAAGACTGGTTATGTGTTGAAGGATGGATACACCTGGATGTAGGTTTAGAGTTGATTGCGCGGTGCTTCCCGTGTATCCCCAACACCTGATTGCATAACTGGAAACTTTCGGAAATCTATAGGTGGGTTCATCCAGTAGTTCTAGGCATTCTTCCAACGGATGCTCGATATGAAGTTCGGGGTTCTACATTGAGTGAAGTGGTTTTATGGACTTGTTCTGATCGGGAGTTGCATCTTAAAGGGTCCTTGGCTATGCTGATCCGGGGATTGCAAAACCCTTTTGTAACACGTTCCATGAGCTTTCAGCACAAAGATGTCGAACGAAACTTCTATCTTGTATTTGTTCTATCTGTTCCTTGTTCCTTTTTACTTTCATTTTCTTCTCCTAGTGGCTTCTCGACTAGTTGATGTACCTACGGAATTCATTCGTTCAATCCTCTGTTCGAATGATATTGTGAAGATTCTTCTGCAACATCTATCCTTTGTTGTTGATTTGATTCTGGTATTCGAGTTGCTTCGATGTCGAATGTTGATTCCATACCTTTCATAATCAGTGTTCTCATATGTCTATGGGAGTGCTAATTCTTCTTGACCATAGAGATATTCATGTTAATCCTTTTCAACCGGTGTGCCTTCTCTTCAAGTTATTCCATACGAACGTCGTTGAGAAATCTGACGATTTGTCTGTTTCATTCATTCCAAGTTGTCTTTGTTTTCCCCACCCTCCCACCCTTCTTTTTCTTGGAGCCAGAAATTCTCAAATGAAGTATCCATTTTATTCTTGAGATATTTCTTCATTCGTTTCCTTCAATGTTCTTATCCGGTGAATTATCGTGAAGATGCTCAAGAGCTTCAAGTTCATCATTCTTTTGTTCTCGAATTCTGCCGGTGGATGTAATTCAAGATTTTGGTGTTGATCTTATCCTTTTCCTCTTTTCCCAATGCTTTCTTATTCCGGTGCACCAATTAATCATTCTCCTCTTGCTATTCATATCCGGAGTGCTGAAGATTCATAATTCCATTCTTAATCCGTTCAAATTATTTTGAGGATTATCATCTTATTCAAGCCATTTAATTCAACCGGTGCAATACCTCTTAAGCAATCTTTTCCAACGGTGATTTCTTTAGTGGGCCCTAACCCACAGGTCTTTTTCCAGGATCTTACCTGACTCTTCTATTTTTCTGGAGTTATACTCAAATTCTTTTCAAAGTGTGACGTAAGAATTATTTCCATCAGTCACATGCCTTCCCCAAGATCGCTTTCAAATTCTTTTCATCATTGGTTTAACTTTCTAATTCTTCATTCCGGAGTGCTCAACAATTCTTATGGCATTTCTCGTCTTCTTTCTCAACATTTGTAGACCGGAGAAGTGTTTCTCTTAAATCTTGGCCCGTCTTCTTGAAGATTCGTGGTTCTAGCTTCATGCCATCCTCATTATTGTTTCGATTGTGAGGAATCATTTTCATACCCACCCGAAGCATTTCATGAATTCTTTTCTTTGTGATCCTCCGAAGGCCATCATTTCAGAATATTTCTTCGTTCTCAGTTTTCAACTTGGTCCTCCAACTATTCTTCATTGATGCCTCTCGTTCGTCTCCCTATTCTTACGGTGGTTCTTTCAAGTTTACTCTTCCGTTGTTATCGTTTTAATTCATTTGTTCTTTTCACAATCCTACCGGTGGTTCGTTGAAGATTTACCCAAGCTTGTGCTAGATCTCTCTTTAATTCCTTGCAACGAGAATAAGTAGTATGCCAAATCCTTTGGTTGTCATCAATGTAAATTGGTGAAGGATATGCATGACATAATTCTTATTCTTATTCCTTCAAGATGATTTAATTCTTTTGTCTGGAGCTTGTTCATCATATCATATCCTCGGTTCTAAGTTGTCCATCTTGTTTTCCGGAGCTTCAAGTTATTTCAATTATATCATTTCAAACCTCCATCTAATTCATTGCAGCCCTCGAATCTTTTTCTTTTCATCTTTCACTTCTCATGCTTTCATTACCGAAATCTCATGGTGGTTCATCATGTTTTAATTCATCCTCGAAGTCTTCATCAAGATTCTTGTTGAAGCTCAAGCATTCTTCATCATGCTTTCCAAGTGCAATTCTTGCCCCCTTATCTTTTCAGATGGTGTTATACCATTGTTGACAATTCCTTCATGTTTCATGATTCACAAGTTGTCAGGAATGGGATATTTAAACCCATCATTTCTTGTTCAGGAGATCTTTTCAACCCTTCAATTTATTCATTGGAGTTACCTTGGGTTGTATTTCAACTAAAGCTTTCCCTAAGGATTTTGCTATTGTGGTGCTTATAAATGACCCAAGTTCTTCATTTATCATTCCGGTGAAATAAGTTTTTCATATCCTTGTTGATCTCAATCCAATCAATTGTTTCGTTAGTGGCTGGTTGTCACCTCTTAATTTTGAGATGTTTTCCATAAGCCCACATCAAACTTATTCTTTTCGTTGTTGAATTCCAACAACTCTGTTCAACCCTTCTCCGTAAGGAGGATTTTCTAATTCATTCGTGGGAGAAGTTGTCATCTTCTTCTTCGATCTTTTCTTTCCAACGATCTAGCATCTATTCTTTCGTTCCGGAGGCTTTGTAATGTTGCTCTCTCCAAACCATCATCTCGTTTTATCGAGATCTTGTTCTTTTCCTTGTTTATCTATTTAACTGGAATGTTGTCACCTACATTCTAGTTCTCTCATCTTATCATGTTTTTGCCTGTCTTTTAACCGGAGTGCTGTCTGAATCCTTCTTACCCCTTGTGCCATTCTTTTAATTGTTTCAGAGGCAGTGTCTTGTTGTTTTCATCAAGTATCATTCCATCTCCTCAAGTTTTTGTTCATTTCCTTCCATTTTCAGACGGAGTGCTGTCCAAATTCTGTCATTCTTATTCCTTGGTTATACCATTGCGGTTTCATATTCTTTTGGTTCGTGAGCTCTTGTTTCATGTCTTTCAACCTACAAGGTTCTTATAATGTTCCTTGTTCCTCCTGCTTACCGGAGTGCTCTTAACTTCGTTCATCTCCGTTGCATTCTTTCTTTCAACTTGTTTAACCTCTCAAGGTTCTTTGGTTTCACTCGTCTGTCAAGGAAGCAACTTTGTTTTACCTCTTCCTCTTCCATTTTTACCCGGTGATATCTCTAGGATCTCGGGTCGAGATCCTCTGTTAGTGTGGGAGAGTTGTGACGCCCGAAGACCGACGTCCCAGAAGATTCCAGAAGATTCCCGAAGATTCCAGATGTTCCGGGGTTGCCCGTGTGTTTCTTTTGTGCTTGTGTTTTCATTTTTGCATTGCATCATGTCATCATGCCATCATCTCATTAATTTTTTTTGCAACTAAATAAATCGTGTGGGCCTTCGGTCCATTTAAATCGAGGGAAGGTGACTTCTCTTTATAACATATAAAAGCCTCTCAATATATTAGGGAGCTATATAAATAATATTCCATTTGTTTGGAATTACCCGCAACACACTTGCATATTTTTCCCCATGTCTTTTTCACTTCGAGTTTCACCTTCAAAACCTTGCTATAATTCTTTTCGTTGTTTCGAGGTTCCTCCGAAAATTGGAGCATTTTTGGACACTTCAATATTCAAGTCTTAGTTCAAACCTATTTGAATTAAATTCAAATATGTTTGAATTATTTTCCGATCATGCCTTTTTATATTTTTCTCGGACCGTGCTCATTTTATGATGGCCGAGAAAAATAACCTCTTGTGGTAACTTTTGCCCTAACTCCTCCTTCCTTTTCTTTCTCCTTGCCGTTTTTTTGTTTTTTTTTAGAAAACAGCAGACCCCCTTCTTTTTTATTTCATTTCTCAGCCTCCAGGCCACCCTGGCCATCTCAGCCGGCCCGTTTCCCTCTTGGCCCAAGAACTTCCCTCCATCTGGCCTTCCTCCAGGCGGCCCAACCAGCCTCCAACCGAGCGCCCTCCAACCCTAGCGGTCGATCGATCCCTCCCAGCGCCGCCAGCCTTCCCCTCGGTCTCCATCTCTCGCTCGTGCCCGAACCCCTTCGTCCCTCGAGACCCTTCTGCCTCGCTCGCCTTCCCCCGATTCCCCATCGACCGCACTCCCCAGCGCCGATTCCTCTCGATCTCCCTCTTCGCTCGCCTCTGCCCGAGCCCACTCCTCCTTTCCCCTCGCCCCGAGCCTCCATCTCCCTCGATCTCCCTCGCCTCGGCCCTCTCCCTTCGATCCCGAACGCCCTCGCCATGGTGCCCGCATGCCGTTGACCGCCGCGCCGCCTAACTCCCCTCCGTTCCCAGCCGGCGACCAAGGCCGCAGGAGCAGCGCCGCCCCAGGCCGCGGCCTCTCCTCCCGCGCCGTCCGCAGCGCCCCGATGCGCGCCCTCCAGGGCCTCGCCTCGCCTGGTTCTCCAGCTCGCAGGCCGCCACTTCGACCAGAGCCTCGAGGCCCTGCTTCCTCCCTCATCCAGCAAGGCCGTGGCCCTTCTTCCTCCCCGGCCAGGAGCCGCTGCTGCACCGCGGCAGCGCCCGTCCTCGACTGCGTCGTCACCATCACCTCGCCAAGTTGCCGCTGCTCTGCCTCCGTTCCCGTCGCCCTACTGCAGCTCGTTGCCGTGACCGTGCCGTTTGTGTTTGTGTTTGTTGCTGTTGAGTATCTCAAGTTCCACGACGAACCACCAAGACCTCGGGTATCGACTAAATGGCGACACGTCAAGTACCACTACCGACGCCCGGAAACACCAAGTACCCCTCCGATGGCTTGAACAACTACGTAATGAGGACGTCTACCGCGACAAGTACCTCGACGGCCACTATTTTGAAGACACCCAAGTACCTCTACGGTTATGAGCACATCTACAAACGGGAACGCCTACACGACGACCGACTCAACATGTACCACTACCGTCGCCCGGAAACGAGGAATTCGCCAAGTACCACGACGACCCGAACGACTACCGTCGCCGTGTACCACTACCGTCGCCGAGACCCTCAAGTACCTCTATGAACGGAACAACTACTCGTTGGCGACCTCGTGTACAACTACTTCCTCTTCGGAAACGTGAACGACTCCTTCCTCTACGATCTCGAACCGCCCCGAAACGATCGCTTCGAAGGTATAACCCGAGACGATGACCCGTGTGATGCTTGCTTGTGTTGTATGAAATGTCCCCCTTGTGTGCTTCGTGCTGTTTTCGTCCGTTGTCATGTTCCTCGGTTGCCTCGTCACCGACTCGTGGGAACCCGGCAACGGGATCGCCCACCTTTCATCTCGTTTGACTCACCCACGCCATCTTTCTTTTGCACCGGTCTCTCACCGAGTTACTGGAACCGAGATGTTGCGTTGCATCATTTTCGGATCGTTGTCGTGGCACCCTTTCGTTCCACCACGGTGACAAATGCTTCTTATCTTCTTCTTGTCAACCTTTTAATAACTTGCATAAACTTGATCATGTCATCCGCATCATGTTAACAACACTAAAATGTTTAATTGTTGTTGCTTTATAATTATTAAACATGCTCATGGGGATTTTCCGGATATGTTGTTGTTATTTTCCGGCCTCATTTAAAATGTCTAATAGTGTAGTTTTATTATGTTTCACCTCTTGCCATGAGAAAAAAACATCTAATCTTGTCTTGTAAATAACCGAGAGTCAATTAAATAATTATATGTGGTGTTTCGTCAATATGCAACTCGTTGCATATTGAGCTCCACTTAACTTGTAGTTTTGTTTGTGCACTTTGCCATGCCATGCATATTTAAACCGGACATGCATCATACTTGGATGTGCATCGTATGCCATGTTTATGATTGTGTGTTTACCGTGTTGTTTGTTTCTTTCCGGTTGCTTCTCTTGTTAGCTTTGGTTTCGTTCCGGAGTTGTGAGGATTCTCTCGTCTGTGTTGCTCCGTCTACTTCATGGATCCGTTCTTCTCCCTTGTGGAATCCCAGGCAAGATGATCATACCCTTGGATACCTTTACTACCATTGCCATGCTTAGTTGTCTCGATGCTATCGTTACATGTCGCGCTACCCATTTTTTATGTCAGCCCTCTCCTTGTTGCCATGAAACCTCTAACCTTGACACCTTCCTAGCAAAACCACTGTTTGGCTATGTTACCCGCTTGCTCAGCCTCGCTTGCTCAGTCCCTCTGATAGCGTTGTTAGTTGCAGGTGAAGATGAAGTCTGTTCCAGGAGGGAACTTGTTGTTGGATATATCATAATATCTATAATTATTATTAACACACCTATATACTGGGCATGGGTGGAAGGCTTGGCCTTTTGCTCGGTGTTTTGTTCCACTCATGCCACCTTAGGTGCCGATAAACCGGCATTATGTTCCTTGATTTTGCGTTCCTTACACGATGGGTGAAATGGGGACCCCTTGACAGTTCAACTTTGAATAAAACACCTCCAGCAAGGCCCAACATTGGTTTTAATTTGCCTCATAATAACAACTTAATTAGATAATTAAAATTGCATAGGGGGTCGCGTCCCCGAGGATTCTTAATTCTACATAGCAGGGGGGGCCAGTGCTGATGGTGTTGGTCCCAAACTAGAGTCACTTGCGGTACCACCCAGTTATCTGGGGTCTTCGGTACTGTATGTAGCGCTCATCCGGACGTGGCCTGAGACGAGATGCACGCGGCTACTATCAGGGTGTCGGCACGCCGGGAGGTCTTGCTGGACTTGTTTTACCATTGTCGAAACTTCTTGTGCTACCGGGAAGCCGAGCCTGATCGGATTTCCCTAAGATAAGGGGTGATGATATTATATTTATCACTTCAGCTAATCGTGAGAGCTTGTGATGGGCTAAGTTGGAACACCCCTGCAGGGTTATGATCTTTCGAAAGCCGTGCCCGCGGTTATGTGGCAGATTGGAATTTGTTAATGTCCGGTTATAGAAAACTTGACAAATGATCCGAAGTAAAACACACAACTGTGTGAGTAACCGTGACTGTCTCTTTTCACTTTGAGAAGAGAACACGGTTTGGTTATGTTTGACCGTATGTAGTTAGGATCTTTAGCGATCACTACTTTTGCGACCGTTTGCGTAGCTTCTCATCTTATTCTGGTACTCGTAAGTTAGCCACCATATTATGCTTAGCCGCTGCTGCAGCCTCACCACTTTACCTCTTCCTACCCATAAAGCTTTGCTAGTCTTGATACCCATGGTTATGGGATTGCTGAGTCCTCGTGGCTCACAGATACTACAACACCAGATGCAGGTTCAACCGAGTATGAAGCAGGAGCTGGTTCAAGTTCTTCTCTGGGAGCTCGATGAAGAGAGTGGCCGTATGTTTGTGACGTTTCGATGTTCAGTAGTGGTTTCTACTAGGATTCGATCCTGACCTGTGGCTTTATGTTGTTTTGGTATCTTTCTTTTGGATCTTCACCCGTAGTCGGGTTGTGATGTTTTGAATGATGTTATGCTTATGTAATGTATTGTGTGAAGTGGCGAGTGTAAGCCAACTATCTCCTTTTGCATTTTAATCCCTCTTTTACATGATTTGTGCAAAGATACCAAACTTGAGATCATTCTAGGATGGGCTTATACCTTTAAGTCGTGCCTCGACACGTAGGAGGTATAGTCCCATCCTGGGCATTACAGAAGGGCAGGAAGACAACCACCGCGGCGAGGGCGAGTGAGAAGACAAAGAATCTCCAGGACATGATCACGACGGTGATGCTATACGCAATCATCATGTATAAGATGCCGGACATGATGATGAGGAAGATCAAGACGAAGGGCATGATCATGATCTAGATGAAGATGCCGGAGCAGACGACGATGGAGGCTGGGTGCAGGACCCTCATATTCAAGAGTTGCTTCTCAAGCCGACGGGTAACGCAAGAGCTGCCGCCCGAGAGAAAGCCAAGTTGTATCAACTGGAGATAGACGCGGTTACTCCATTGTATGAAGGATGCAGGCCCGAGGATACCTGCCTGAAAGTAATGCTCATGGCTCTGGAGATGGAGGTAAAACACAGAATGACCGACGCATGCTTCGACGAGAACATGTCATTCTGGCACGAACGTCTTCCCAAGGGGAACAAGTTCCCGACCAGTTTCGAGGAGGCGAAGAAAATCGTGTGTCCTCTGGATTTACCGCATGAGAAATACCATGTGTGCTTGAACAATTGCATCATTTATGGGGACGAGCACGCGGAGTCTACCATATGTCTGGTGTGCGACGTCACTCGATACAAGAAGCGGAAGAAAGCTCCTCGAAAAGTGGTGTGGTACTTTCCGATCACTCCTCGTCGGCAGCGGTATTTCACGGACCCTAAGGTAGCAAAGCTCCTGCGTTGGCACGCGGATAGGGAGGAGAAGAACGAGAAGATGACGGAAATGATCCGGAGATAAATAAAAAAGACAAGATGCTGAGTCACCCTAAGGATGCGAGCCAGAGGCAAGCGTTGAACTTCAAAGACCTAGAATTTGGGAACGATCCAAGGAACATCGTGCTGGGCACGAGCACCGATGGAGTCAATCCGTTTCGCATCCAGAGAAGCACACATAGCACCTGGCCTGTGTTTGTGTGGATGTACAACCTTCCCCCTGGTTGTGCATGAAGAGGAAGTACATTCACATGAGTATGCTAATTGAAGGGCCGAAACAACCAGGGAACGACATCAATCTGTATCTGGGGCTGCTGAAAGAGGAGCTAGACACGCTGTGGAAAACACCAGCCAATACGTGGGATGCCGCAGAGAAAGAATATTTCCCTATGAGAGCCGCACTGCTCACGACGGTGCACGACTATCTCGGTTACGGATATGTCGCGGGGCGGGTGGTCCACGGACTTTCTGGATGCGTCAGGTGCATGGATGACACAACGTATCGCCAGCTAGATAGAGATCCCGGGTCTTCGAAAACCGTGTTCATGGGACATTGAAGGTGGCTTCGCGAAGATGACCCGTGGAGGAAATGCAAGGATCTGCTCAATGGTGAAACCGAACCCCGAAGACGCCCGCGTACAAGGAGCGATGAGGAAATAGACAAGTTGTTGAAAAATTGGAAAGATTGCCCACTGCTGGGAAAGAAGCAACAGGCGCCAGAGCTGGGAATGAAGCGAAAGGCGCCAGAGCCGCTGCCGAAGGTATGGAAAACGAGGTCTGTTTTCTGGGACTTGCCATACTTGAAGTTCACTGTGTGCCTCATAGCCTTTATGTCATGCATATCACAAAGAACGTGTGCGAGAGTCTGCTTGGTACCCTGCTCAACATGCCAGAGAGGACCAAAGATGGGCCGAAAGCAAGGGCAGACTTGAAATCAATGGGCATCAGGCAGGAGCTTCACGCTAATGATGATGATGATGATGAGACGAAGCAGGACACGGAAAGTCGTCGCAAAGGCAAAAAGGCCAAGAAGACCGGAAATGACTACCCTCCCGCGTGCTTCACTCTAAGTCAGGAGGAGATCGAGCAGTTTTTCACCTGCCTCGTAGGAGTAAAACTACCTTATGGTTACGCGGGGAAGATAAGCAGATACCTAGACCCAGCGAAGCAGAAGTTCAGCGGGATGAAGTCTCATGACTGTCACGTGCTGATCACGCAGATACTTCCAGTTGCAATCCGTGGGATCATGGACGCGCATGTCCGTGAAATGCTATTTGGCCTATGCAACTTTTTCGACATCATCTCTCGGATGTCTGTTGGCGTGAGGCAACTTAGAAGGCTACAGGAAGAGATCGTGGTGATACTATGCGAGCTTGAGATGTACTTCCCGCCCGCATTCTTCGACGTTATGGTCCATATCATGGAGGATATCATCCAACTCGGGCCAACGTTCCTACACAGCATGATGCCGTTCGAAAGGATGAATGGTGTCATCAAAGGATACGTTCGCAACATGTCACGTCCAGAGGGAAGCATAGCGAGGGGCTTTCTGACCGAAGAGTGCATCTCCTATTGCACGAATTAGCTAGGCATCAAGAACCCCGTTGATCTACCCGTCAACAGGCACCTCGGCAGGCTCGCTGGATGGGGTCACCCCGAGGGTTGCCGCGAAATGCATGTCGACTTCGAGGGTCGACTCGCCGACTTTGAAAGAGCAAACCTAGTCGCGCTACAACACATAGACGTGGTCGATCCTTGGGTGATAGAGCACAAAACCTTTATTGAGAAGACGTACAATGACCGAGGCCAGCAGAGGACGAACGGAGATATAATCAAAGAGCACAACTCATGTTTGACGCGTTGGTTCAAGGAGAAGCTTCTATCGTACCCTTTACATGAGGATTCTTCCGCGGAAGAAAATCTCATATTCGCCTTGTCACAGGGTGCCGAGCACAACCTGATGACCTATGAGGCGTACGATATCAACGGGTACACGTTCTACACCGAGGACAAGGACATGAAGAGCGATGGTTATCAGAACTCCAGGGTAATGATGGAATCCTACACCGGTAACGACAAGGACAGATACTACGGAAGGATCGAAGAGATCTGGGAGCTGAGCTACGTTGGAGAGAAGGTCCCGATGTTCCCTGTCAGATGGGCCAAGAGCGTCCTAAAAGAAGACCGGTATTTCACCACCATGGTTATACCCGAAGCCAAATCCAAGACCGCAGGCGCAAACGTCACTCCGAAAAATGAGCCATGGGTACTGGCTTCCCAAGTGGACCAATGCTTCTTCATTACCGACCCGTCAAAGCCCAGTTGTGTTGTCGTGAGGAGAGGCAAAAGGAAGATCATCGGAATGGATGGAGTCGCCAATGAGCAAGACTTCGACAAGTACGGCGACCCAAAGATGGAACATGACGACGACGATGAAGTGCCATACACCACAAGGAGAAGCAGGACCACCCTACCTAAAGGACGTCCGTTCAAGAAAAGAACTCCATTTGCGAAAAAGAAGGGCAAGAAGATTGTGAAAAGATAGCTAGCTAAGATTGATTATATTTAAATTGTAGCCTTCATTTCTCGATAGTATTTCGACATATTCATAAATGTTTTTTCATGGGCACTTTTTGAATTCATGAATATTTTTTCAAATTTGATGATATTTTTTCATATTCATAAATGTTTTACCAATTCACAAATGAATGCAACTAAAGATCCATAAAAAGACTAGTTGTGCTTGGTTATATGTTACTCCCAAAAGCATATAAAGTTTGTCAAATTTGGAGCTATGGATATTTAGTTATGATTTAAACAAGTTTGAACATATTTAAACACAAATAAATATCAAACAGCATTTTAAATGTTGTTAACATGGCAACAAACTGCATATTATTTTTCTACATGCAATTCTCAACATCTAGCGTATGTGACATGTTATATTTGGATGCATGGATAAAAAGATGTGTGCAAAGAAAAAAATGCATAAAAACAAAAATTGGGGAGCCTAGGAATCGAACCCAAGACCTCCCAGTGGGTGCGCTACGTGCTGACCAGTCGGGCTAGTGTGTCTATTCTGATGGAGATACGTTTAGGTGTAATATAACCTGAGTGCTCGAACTGTAATTAAAAAAATACTAATGGCGCACCAGGGGGAGGTGCGTCATTGCTGTCGTCGTACTTACGGCGCACTAGGGGGAGGTGCGCCATTAGTATCCCTCCCCCCAGTCCACCTATATTCCCTGTGGCCTCTCTCTCCCTCCCTCGCCAGATCCCCCACTCGACCACCTCTCCGCCTCTCTCGCCAGATCCCGCCGCCGCCCCGCCTTGCTCCCCCTCCCCCGTCCGCCGCGCCTCCCTCGCCGCCTCACACCGCCGCCGCAGGATCCCAGCCCCTCCTCGCACCTCCGCCACCCCGCCTTGCTCCGCCCCCTCCGTCCGTCGCGCCTCCCTCGCCGCCTCGCACCGCTGCCGCAGGTTCCCAGCCCCTCCTCGCACTGCCGCCGCCGTAGGTTCTCCTAGGTGGCAAGGCCATCCACCACC